>JAQGDQ010000225.1:0-362063 GCA_030141605.1 Tubiluchus corallicola
GTGAAGATGAAAGTGTGTCACGTGCTTTTAAGCTAGGCCCTGATAATGCATAAACTAGTACGAAATTCGTCACGTGACTACACACACAAACAAGATGGCGATACGCCCTGTATAGGTGTAGAACTGTGAATACAGCGTAATTATTGGTAATTATACCTAAATATATGATTAAATTATAATTAGATTAGCGGAAACATTCACTGATGACGTAAGAATAATAGAATGATGACGTACGAGCCTAAAAACGAGTAATAACCTAGAAAAAGCTAGGCGGTGCGAAAGTGTAATAGCGCCAAACAGTATATTGTTAATTGCACAGAAGAGTATCATAATGATTCTTTAAAGCTGTCAGTTAGTATGGGCAATTTCTAATATTCCAAATCGATATACAGAGTAGATACATATTCGCACGCACGCACGCACGCGCGCGCACACACACACACACACACACACACACACACACACACACACACACACACACACATATATACTCATACATACGCATATATAATTACATACATAATCATGTATAAACCCATACACATACAGAGTGTAAGTCACTAATAAATTAAATACACACATTATATAGTTATACACACACACACATATATATATATACATGCATACGTATATATGTACATCTTGTCTACGTACATAATTAAATTTTAAAAAGCTATGCCAAAAAGTGCACAACTACGTGTCGACGTGCCGCTACCGCTAGGATGCTTGTTGTTAGCTGCGTGGCGCCCTCTTACAACATAGGCACAAACTATTTCCCCCGAACTTGAAAAAAATTTGGATATGTTGGGAGCAGAGTAGGACATTAGCCAAAGTAGGACAATTCGCGTACATGGACTAGCCCAAGTAGGGCGCGTTGTCATTGGCTGGCCCAATAGGACGCGTCGCACGTGGGCTGCCCGAGTAGGACACTAGAGACTGGTCACGAACTGAGTCGTTAACCATAATGGCAGCGTCCGTTGCCCTTGTTTATTTAATAGTAGTAATTTAAAACGTCAATACACGTTGAATAATTTATTATACATCTGATAAAATTAACTGATGTAGTAAAAAGGCCGATAGCAAATTTGGCTTCGATATTAATCTTTTTATAAAAGAATCTTATTCTGAGCTAGTAGAACGGCCACTATTAAATTTGGCTTCGATATTAATCTTTTTGAAGTGAAATAAGCCCGTTTTTAAGCGATCCCAACATCTGATTAACGTATACCTTTTTTTATTTTGTCTCGCTTCACAGACAGGTGATCCGTTTCCCTAGCTCTTGGACAAATAATTGTTTTCTACTAAGTAAAAGTTTCATTTTTAAACTTGCAATTATCGCATTAGATACTTAGTTTAATGATATTTATGGTATTAATGGAGTTAATTAAATAATGATGATATTATTGTAAAACATACAATTTTGTAAATTGTCAAGGACTATCCAACATTATTAGCGTACTCCGCGCCCTACAGGAGGCCCGTCAGGATTCGAGATATAATGCCTTCAAGAGACGAATATTGACAGATAACTCGCAAGACGGTGATCAAAAAAAGCAACGTAGAAATAAACAAAACTGTGCTGTACCGATTTGAAAAGATCGTTCACAAAATCAATAAAACTCTACATCGCAATCATTAGTAAAGTTTTCGAACTCTTGGGTTTCCCCGATTGAGTTTTTCGATGAATCACACGCGCATGGCGCACGTGATTGTGCATTGCATCATTACATAACAGCAACATAACCTGACGAACATTGAACTTGTTAGTTTCTGTTTCGTTTCGAGCTAAAATTGTCTGCTGTGGGTAACAAGTCAAACCTGGTCGGGATCTGCCTGTTTTGTGAGTATTAATTATAAGTATCTATTAATATTCTTGGTATGTTATATATATATATATATATATATATATATATATATATATATATATATATTTTTTGATTCGAGGCTACAGCTTCGACGACGGCACCATTTGCAGCGATCTTCTTATATTAATTTAACTTAACTTTGGGGCAACTACTAACACGGAGCGTAATTACAGTGCTAGTCATTTACTAAATTCAAGTACTTTTATACATGCTACAGTATAAATACATGCTGTTTTGTGCATTCCTCAACAATGGAAGTTGGAACTTAGTTTTTGCTTAATTTTACGGGTAAATTAAAATCGAGTTTGAATTTGAAACTGATGAAACACTTACGTGTTTGAAACTGATAAAACTCTCTCTCTCTCTCCCTCTCTCCAGCATCTTCCTCACTCTCTCTCTCTCTCTCTCTCTCTCTCTCTCTCTCTCTCTCTCTCTCTCTCTCTCTCTCTCTCTCTCTCTCTCTCTCTCTCTCTCTCTCTCTCTCTCTCTCTCTCTCTCTCTCTCTTCCCCCTCTCTCTCTCTCTCTTTCTCTCTCTCTCTCTCGATTTCTCTCTCTCCCCCTCTCTATTATTCTCCCTTCCCCCTTTCTCTCTTTCTCTCTCCCTCTCTCTCTCTCTCTCTCTCTCTCTCTCTTTCTTTCTCTCTCTCTCTTTCCCTCTCTCTCTCTCCCCCTCTCTCTCTTTCTCACTCCCCGTCTCTCTTTCTCTCCCATCTCTATTATTCTCTCTCTGTGTGTCTCTGTCTGTCTGTCTGTCTCTCTCTCTCTCTCTCTCTCTCTCTCTCTCTTTTTCTCTCTCTCTCTCTCTCTCTCTCTCTCTCTCTCTCTCTCTCTCTCTCTCTCTCCCTCTCTCTCTCCTCTCTCTCTCTCTCTCTCTCTCTCTCTCTCTCTCTCTCTCTCTCTCTCTCTCTCTCTCTGTCTCTCTCTCTCTCTCTCTCTCTCTCTCTCTCTCTCTCTCTCTCTCTCTCTCTCTCTCTCTCTCTCTCTCTCTGGGTGTGGTCTCACTCACTGGCACTTCTGCAACTTGACAGCTTTGAAAATTTATGTAATGAAAGTTTTCTGTCTGGAAAATGCCAAATTGGTGTAAATCAACCAGTCAGAAAGTGTCAAATTAATTTTTGCTGTAAAGGACTTCAACACAGCCTTGTGTGCATTTCAAAAAAAACTTACACATATCAGAATAACAAAAAAGGCCTAATCTCACAATCAGAAGAATAACTCTTCTTTAACACTAAGTAAAAATTTAAAAATCTGATGTTCACCATTGATTCCGGAAATTATAAAAACATACACAGCGTGGTTTACTTCTGGAGTGCAGTTACAGCTTTCACGTTCTACCATCTTGTTGTCAAAGTTTATAACATAAACAAATTTTGGATCACCAGAGGTAGACTAAATTTTCTCATTTGTAAACAGTTCTGGTAGACATATCTATGGGAATTGTTAAAATAACCAAAATTATGTGAGCTGACATGGCTGTCTTAAATTTCTCTCTTTTCACTGTGTAGGCAAAACCTCCTTCCTCCTTAGGCCTCTTCTGGATTATATCTATTTTTCTCTTGGAGAGAATACACTATAATGTATATCATAGATTCAGTCTTTTTAGCAGAGTTGCTAACAGTAAGAATGGAATGTGATGCCTTCTTTATATCTTCTGTTAGAAAGAAATGAAGAGGTTATCTTTATTCCATTCATTAATGTAACTAAAGCATTGTAACTATAAATTGTAAATACATGTATGTAATCTTGTCCAGAAAAATATATTTGTATGTATGAATCTAAAGTTTGCAATAAAGAACTAAATCAAATCATAAACTATCTTTAAATTCTCTTTGCATAAAATCAGGTACATATGCATTTTCACAGAACTTATTTAAAAATTTTGAGATGGCACAGCTTGAGAAGATCACTTTGCAATATTGTGTTTTAGAGTTCTTTCGTCTTAGTCGCTACTGCCATCAGGAAGCAGAGACTTGTTAAAAGATGTTGTTACAGTGTGATGGATGGGATGAAGACGCCGCTAGGCGCTGTGGTCATTTGCTTGACAAGGATGACAAGTTTTGCAGAGCTTGTGGAAAGAAAGTGCAGAGACCGGCCAAACAGTCCTCACACCCTGGAGGTAAATGTGATTATTATTATTAGTATTCTTATTATTATTCTTTTGCTGCCTTTACAAATGTTGACCCGTGCTGAAAACATGGAGCAAAAAAGAACCATTTTAAAAATTTAATTGCGTTGTAAGAAGTAGCTATGAAACAAACTTTAGTTTTATGCAACTTGAGTATGTTTAGTTACTGCAGGTAACAAAGTCTAGCAATGCAATAAATTGCTCCATTTTTGTATCTGATATAAAGTCATACTGATCAAACTTCCCAGCTATAAAACTGATAAAGGAGTGGTTTGTATAAACAAAGTTAACAAACCTTTATTGACTTTTAGGTGAGTGATAAGTGTGCACTTTTTACTGGAATTAGATTAGTCTAGGTTCAATATAATGCACTTCAAGGCTTACACTTGTTGAGAATTTATGTACTGTAGTTTGTACAGTACTGAGCGTGTTAGCCTAAAAATCACTTTTCTGAGACACAGTAAAATTCACAGCAGTTATACCACTAACTTGCACGATGCTAATAAATGAAAATTTATGCAAGTTACGTTTTAGATATATATTATAGTATACCATATACATTTTATATATATGTATATATATATGCTATGTAAGCTTAGCAACTTAATAGATTTCCTAATAACAATAATAGAAACAACAATAGAAAATCTTATATCCACGAAATCAGAAAAACCCAAAATGTCTGTATGTGTTGTTGTGTTTGTATGCAGTGTTCCAATTCGTGTTCAAATTATATTTTACTTTAAGTAATTCACATTTAATGTTGTAAGTATTAAGTTTCATCAGAAATTCCAGTAGAGGTGGTCACTTGCATCTTAAAAAATCTTGAAACATTCAGGGTCTTTCGCAAATTTTTTTAACTATATATAGCAAGTATTGAGCAACATGAGACAATTGAATCCGCGTTCCCACAAAAATTCTGAGATAGTTTGATTATAATTTGAAATGTTAAAATTCAGTTATTTTCAAATTTGAAAGTATACAGCCATCAGGATATTAAGAGAAGGCAGTGTGTAGCGATGAGTCGAAACATCGTGTTTCTTTCTTGTTTCTGTATTGTGAAATTTCTTCGTAATTAGGTAGGCATTGAGGTGTCAACATTTATCAGAGTATTCCACCCACTTCTATCTGCAGCTAACAGCATAAATTCTTCTACTCCTAAAGATAGATTTACTTGAAGTTGTGGAACATCTTTATTTACCTTAGCTATCCAAGTTGTTTTAGGTTTGCCAGGTCGTTTTTTACAAGGTTTTAAAGCTTCCTTTATGGCGATTCTTACTGGTGCTTCACTTTGTAATCTTAGAAGATGTCCTAGCCATCTTAATCATCAGATCTTGACTTTTGAACTCCAATAAATTTCTTTCGTTCTGCTGTATAAATCTTCATTTGTGATTATGTATGGCCATCATATTTTTAAAACTTTCCTAAGAAGACTTCTATGAAGTGTGTCAATCTGCTTTTCTTGAGTAATCGTTAAATCTCAAGTTTCGCTGTTGTACATAAATATACTGGTAATGTAAGCATTAAATAAGCGAAGTGTTATGTTAAGACTTAATTTCTTGCTAGTTAATACATCCTTGTGCTGAAGAAAGGCATGCATTGCTTGTTGCTTTCTACTTTTAATATCATCTTCGGTGCTTAGAAAAGTGCCCATGTACTTGCACTTTTTCCAAGACTGATTACAATGTCTTGCAATAATATATTCTTCTGTTTTTGATTGGTTTGCTTGAAGATTTCTTTTCTCTAGTTTTTTTAGAAAATCCGTTTTTATTGCATTAGTTTAAAAATTTGATACGCTAATCCATCTAATATTGTCTGCATATTGTTGATCAATAAGGACTGGTTCATAGGATGCCAAAGCACAGGATAAGATTCCATAGGACAGCAGTGATCCAGAATATGTTGAAGACGGATATCACAGACAGTGGTATCGTAATCATGATCATCATATGGAGTAGTATTTGGATATGAATGATTTCTTGATAAGTGAAATAGCCTTTTCGTTTTTGGAACAGTTCTGAGCATTCGAAACACTTCAGTTATAAAATGTTTAGACAAAAATGTGGACGCCTGTAATTTTCAATTTTCTTTTTACTTTAGAATCTAGATACCTCTAAAACTAAATTGTATGTTACCAAATGGTGTATGTAGGATGTTATCTTTGTTTACTAATGTTATTCATATAGGTGCTATAAAAACAACAATCAAGGCACCAAATGGCGACAGTTCATTTAAAGACTTTAGTGCAAGTGACTTAACTGTCAGTCTAAAAAACATGGGAACAGATCAATTTGCCAATGAAACGTTAAGTGCACAAGTTGGCAATGCCGGTGACACTGTCTCCTTGAATTTTGGTGATCCCATAGATAACTCATTTGCCACTGAAACTTTAGTCATCCAAAGAAATAGTGTTTCTGTGAATCTTGGAGATGCTATTGAGTACTCGAGCGATGCAGGCAGATTGCAGACTGCTTCTAAGGATGAGGAGAATGAAGAAGAGTCATTTGTGATCGTAACAGAATGCTCTGATGGTAACAATGCTCGTCCTACATCGAATGCTACTGGGAAGTGTTACATGGACTACATCGATATGCCATTGGCTGCCTCAGGAAATTCTGATAATGGAAGCACGTCGCAGACCGCAACCTCTTATTCCTCATCTGGAGAAGCAGATCATGGACCTCATTCAGTTGAAACATCACCCGGAACTGATGAGGAAAATTTGGCTTCACCAGTGTCATCCGTCAATTATTCTCCAGATGCATTAAACGATGAATCTTGTTCATTTGAATTTGTAGGCGATCGTGGTGATGGTGGTGTCAGTATTATCCATTCTTGCCCAACACTAGATACTGTTCCTGATGGTCTTGATAATGCGCAGAGCAGGTTAGTATAGCAGTACCTTTCATTCATATTAGGCTAGGCTTTCATAATTTTTAATAAATGTCTGGATTCATTATCCAACTAAATATATTTAAATAAGTCGACCTTTAGTATTAAACTATTTGTTATATTTTATGTTTTTGCTCAAGTATACATTAAATCTTCATATAGATCATAATTTATTCGGTAAGTACCTTTAAGTGTTATTTTACGTGCCTTTTTGTATGAATTAATTCCTATCCAGCTTGCATATTATGATAAATAGACAATGGAAGAATTAGACCACTGAGTACTAACATTCTAAATAAACTAGTGATGTAGTTTAAGTAGCCATAATTATCTAAGTACGTAATGGTGCATGAACAGAGTCACCACTCTGCACACCTATGGAAAATACTTTCGTATTTTGGTTCAAGCATACTATATATAGACTACTTCTCAAACAATTGAGTTAATGTATTTATATAATAACTATGTGATTTTCTTAGCTGGATGGCAGACTTTTTAAATATCACGATTTCTTCATTCATATCTGCATTTTTTTGCAGAGACTTGATGTCCACGTCTTGTCTGGTAGAGAATGCCAACACTGAAGACTCTGAGCTGTCTTCCGCTGCAGGTTCTCAAGGTTGGTGCTCAGCATGTATTTTTCGTGACTTATTTTCAATGGGCAAGCAAATTAAAAAGTAAACACTTGATGAAATATGTATTTGAAATCAAGGAATATGATCATTTGCGATGAAATTTTGTGTTTGTTCATCTTTAAATGGCTTTTATCGTTGTTGTACATTGTAGTTAAGAATGAAAGTCAAATGACTGAAACATCCTAAAAATCTGAAAACTGATTATGTGACCTGTGGTCTAGTAATTTGCTAAGAATTTATGCTATACTTGGTTGTTTTTTCCTACAAGTTGATAAATGATAAATAATAGGGCTGTAGCCTGGCAGGTTTTATAACAAGGTAATAAGTCAAGGTAATTAGGTAACCTTATCTATAGGAGTCAAGTTACATTATAAATTTATTTTAGTATCACCAGGATGCAGTGCAGAAAACGAGGTTTTTGTTTGGGCTATCACTAAAGGTGATGGAAGAGTACAGAGTAATAACACTGTGTATGCAGCACATTAAAATATGTATAGCAGATCACATTATATCAGGCTTAGCAGTCTGCAATAATATTACAAGCCAACAATAACTATATAATGTAAATTGTTGAAAGAAATTAGTATTAATGACTTCTTTCATTGTTGTCATAGTTAAATTCAACTTGTTATCCTTACATATGTAATGTACAATATCATACAGAATCGTGTCATTCCTGTTGTGTTTTTGTGCAGTTAGACGTTGTGTGTGGCTTCGTACTAGTGCAAAAAACTGCTGAGCATCGTAATGTTGAAAAGCTTACCAGCACAATCGGGTCTGGAAATCTTACCGGACTATCTTTTTCTGGCAGAGGGACAAAAACTTTTCTTAAAGTATTTTTCACAAAAGTTTAATAGAAAAAACTTTAGATATTTTCCTCTCTTTATTAATAAAAAAGGCAAAAATGTTCTACATTCTAATACATTCTAACGTAATTATTACTTGAGGTAACATTTTTTCCGCGTGACTGTATGCACTCCAATTTTGGCCCTACGTATAGCATCGTACTCAATAACTTGGCAGTGGGCCAGTGGAAAGAACGTACAGATGTAATGTTGAGCATAATGATTGTGCAGTAACTGAACTACTATAGCAGCAGTCTCTCATTCTTGTTCATTCTGTAAATACGCTTGCTATTATAAAGATAAGATATGTGTACATGCATAGCAAAATCATCCATAAGATGGCAATTGAGTTATTCACATATGCTGAGTCTCCATTTCATGAGGATCATTTTGATACCAAGCTCATTGCTCTATGTTATTTCTAAGCTGAGATAATTTACATTGAAGTTGAGATGTAGTCTGCGCAGTGAAAAACATAATCTAGAGAAAATCACTGTTAAAGTTAGCCATTGTTTTTTGTCGTATTTCTACAAAACGCTTAGCAACCGCACAAATGTTGGTTCCTACGGACTTTGCAAGAACACTTTGATGTTATGTTTAAGTCCAGCTCTTTCTGACGAAAATTTGGGCTTGGCAACAAAATAAGAAACTTGGAGCAGAATGACTGCTTCCATGAGCTACTATCAGAGATTAAAAATATGAGTTTTTTTAATTGCATGTCTAGTTTCTAGCCATTAAAGTGGGTACATAAAATTAAATTTTTAGTATTTTTTAAACATTTTCTTGATAATTTAATGCTAAAACGTGAAAGTCCAATATATTTATTGCTTATTTTTATAAAAAAAACGAAAAATTGCTATTTGAGAAAATTTTTGGTTAGCTTTAACTTCATAATGTAGTTTTAACTATGCCAGCTTAATGAATGGTTTTGGTTTGCAAGCACACATATATTAATTTTTGTAGCAGCACAGCTAGCCTTCTTAGCCCTAACATATTTTCGCTGCATAATAGTTCAAAATTAAAAGTCTTATCTTACGACTCATTGATTTGAGGTTGGCTTCATATTATACTATTGAAGTTACCTAGCAACTGACCTTGCCACCTAGTCGCCAACCAGTACAAGGCATGTACTAACATTATTGTTAAAAACTTCACCGTTTAATTCCTTTATGACACTCAAAAATACATCTTTCAGTAATCAGTAGTTAAGCAATATCAGACATAAGGAGTGCTTAGATGGGTGAGATATTTTGCAGAATTGTTTCAAGTTGTGTCCTGTTACGGTGATATAAACAGTGAGCCAAACATAATCAATGGTCCTTTTTAGTATACTTCTAAGAAATTTTGTGGAACAGTATCTAACATAAGGCAAATTATCTTGATAAGCATTACCGTTTCCATCCATAATTTATTACTGATTTTTTTTATAATTCTAGATCCGTTGCTCTTCAGCATTCAACATGCATTTCAACAATCTCTGTTGTTGGCTGCTGAGAACTTGAATCTTACTAGCAAAAAAATGGAAATTTTCCGTGAACGTCTGAATCACATAAAGGGAGAAGCAGATTTGCATGTAAAGTTGCCTAGTATCTTCAGTCACATTGGCTTGGACTTATGGTATTACCATACTTTCATGGCAGAT
Organism: Tubiluchus corallicola; assembly: GCA_030141605.1. Taxonomy (NCBI): domain Eukaryota; kingdom Metazoa; phylum Priapulida; class Priapulimorpha; order Priapulimorphida; family Tubiluchidae; genus Tubiluchus; species Tubiluchus corallicola. The sequence goes on from JAQGDQ010000225.1 coordinate 10,006, forward strand.
GTGTATAAAAACATGAATTCTTATACCACTGCAAAGGATGCACAGTCAGATGTGAAAAACCAGGTTGATAATGGTATTAATGCATATGTAAAGTCAGCGCTGCCGCCACAAAGCTCCATAGCTGAAGAAACACACGAGAGCATCTCAATATTTGAAGCGTATTCGAGAACCACAGGTCATCAAATGGTGATGGGGCATGAACATGCCACTGCATTAGGTTACTCACAACATCAAACTGGCTCTGTATTTCCAGTTGGCCATACATCTGCTGGATCTGTGCGGGGTGGAGTTTTCGGTGATGCACCAATCTCTGCTGATGTTGCACAATCTAAGTATGGTTTGAAAAACTCTGGTCAATTTTGCAGCCTACCAACGTCTGGCATGGGAACCCAGCCTGGTAGTTATCCTCATAAAAAACAAAGTTCTCACAAGTCAGCTACACAAAAACGGGGAACTGCAAATGCTCAGCAAAATGTTGTAAGAAATGACCATGTTGCAACATTCCAAGCCTGTGGAAAACAAGACAGTAATGATGCAACAACAGCGCATGGAGGAACTGCAAATGTCGAAGAGAGTGCTGTGTCAAGCCATCTAACCAGTTCAAATCCTGAGCATGCATCTGCTGTTTCATTGCATGACTCCAATGCTACTAAGAGCAAAACAGATGCAAATAATACTACAGAAAAGTCTCTAGGAAATTCAGATAGTGTTTCTGTCTCTAAACTAGTTCAAGAAATTGAAAAATCCCAAAAGTGTGGACAATCTTTGCAGCAAGAAAAGATTCAGAAAAGTGAGACAAGCCAGCAGACCATTTCACATCCTTTACGATGTGACAAGAGTGAGAAATTGGGTTCGTACCCACTTCAAAATGGAGAGAACGGGGTTATTGCCAACCAGGGAAGATCCTATGCTGATGTCACAAAACAAAGCAATTCGGCTAAGGTAAATATGCTTTATTTTGATAATATACAAGATGAACTAGAGTAAAATGCCTACATTTAACTTAGAATAAGTGTTTTTACATTTTTGCGTAGTGCATTAGAGCATTAGTGAACATGTTAGTACATTTGGCAATTAATTGGCTATATACAGCAAATTTAAGTATTTTGTACCAAAATTGTAAGAGAAATGTGATATTATTTTTTTAACTTTCCTTTAGGTACAGCAGCAGTCATTTATCCACAACACACGGTAAGTTTATTTGTTTTCTAAAATATTGTCTGTTTAACTTTTCTGACATTTTAACATCATTTCGTATGCAGGCCTACCTTCAGAGTTCTGTTATAGTTAAGCACACTGTGTGCTGGTATTGTAAACTCAATATTAGGACTTATTATCATATTCTTGGTTGCCATGATGATTCAATCCAAACTAATAGTTCTGTATTGCGTGCTTTCAGATATTGTGCTGTTTAATGTGTTCCAGCTTTAGAATATACATCTGTCTTACTATATAAGCCTTGAGTTTAATTATTGCAGTACCTGGTATTGGGAGTTTTTTCTCTCGTCCTCTCTGGTCCGCTTTCCTGTTGTCACTGGTTAGTGCGCCCACTATATCGCACTTGTACACTGAGCTCAGGAAATAGATGTTCACTTCCTCTCTAGTGTAATATTCAGTTTGGTTAACATATTCATTTTCTGATTTCATTACACCACTAGACTTATTAGTCTGCTCATAACCATTTGCAGTTTGCGTTACACCATAGTCTTGGTATTTGGTGAGAGCTTGTTTTTGTCAGGTGTTCCAAACGTCTGTTTGTCTTTGATTCCTTTGTATACTGTGTGATATCAAAGTTACCTGGCATTTGATGCTTTTTATGTATAAATCTTGTGAAGGTTTTAGACCCTTGCTTTACATGCGTTACCTTAAATTTAGCTGTGAACGGGTTAATATATTTTTCACATTTATTTCCATATTTATGCTGCACGGTTCCCGTATCTGTAACATTGAAGCTATTGACACTAGTATCATTTGACTGTTTTCACAAGTGCTTGTCCACAGAACTACTAGGTGTAGCTTTTTCTCGTCATCATCTACACCAAATGAGTACACCAACAGTTTAGTTTGTTCAATCCAGTCTTCCAAAAGTTCTAGGTGTCGTATGGAGTCATTGCCCAGGTTGCACTTTTGCCCAGCTGCAGTTAGAGGGTGGCATCTATCTAATTGCGTACAGTCTGAGATTGAAATTAGACGACACTAAGTCTGGTCAGTACGTGGATGAGTAAATGCCAGGTAACATGAGAGTTATTCTGAACAGGTTCATCTGTCATGCCGCCTATTATAACATTATACAGTTTTGTATGAGTGACAATTGTGAGTAATTGTATGGTTTGTTGGTGTGCATTCAATTGATATTTGTAGTAAGTAAGTTTTTAAGTGTTTATAATCCCCATCGTATCATTATCTGATTGCAGCTTTTGATTGAAAACAAATTCTGCTATAATTGTGTGTATGCCTTTCATGTCATTGTTGTTGTCACTGTCATCACTAGTATACCAGCCTCATCATCATCATCGTAGTTACAAGTATTATTCTGTCTACAGAACTAATGCTAAGCAAGAACCTCAAGTTATTGAAGTTACGTTTCATGCTGTCTTGTCTCCGGACTTTGGTTTGAAGGAGAACGAATCATTAATCTGGGTTTCGGAAGCCACAGGCTGGAAAACAGACGGTTTTCATCTTCAGAAAACGAGGTAATGGCAAAAATAGACCTGCTTGTTTTACTTTTTGCAAATTTTTGTAGCTTTTCATTTCATTTTGATAACTGCAGGTATGTATTCCCAATCTTAATTAGCTTTTTGTATAAAAACTAGTCGAAGTCAGTAATATCAGTTGACATAATTAGTCGAAAGAAGGTGCTAGAAACAGTTACAAGTAATGATAAGACATTTTTTTCATTTTTATCAATGCTTTTCTCCAAATTTGTTCTGAGATCCAACATGCAGTTTACACAAACTGAATTGGTTATGTGCTGTAGAAATTCATGCTATGATTATGTTAGTCATTTGGGATTGAAAGGAGCTTATTTTCAGACCTCGTAATTTTTCACTAAATGAAACTATACACAGTTGCCTATGTGAAGATAAAGTGGTACACTAAGTTACAAAAATTTGCAAGTTGCAGCAGTATAATTTTTAGCAAATATGGTTGGACATTTTCAAATGTCTCATTTTATGGAAGATTGTTTTTTTACTAAGTCATAGAAAGTTTCCCTGTAAAAATTAATCGTTTGGTAGTGATTTACTTGACTTAATGTATTTGAGGATTTTAAACAACATAATCAAGAGGTTATCTCATTTTGATTGGACAAAACAGCCATGCATGTTGCTGCATGAATAGTGGATGCCTCTGTGCCATTGTGATGTTTGTGAAAAGCATAAGACAAAAAATTTCTAGCAAAAGTCTGGCTAATATCAATTCTATTGTCTATAAATACATTTATTTATAACCGAAATAACATTTTATCACTAATAATAAACTTTAAATTGTCTGCACTCACTCCACACTTATTTTTTACCGTAGGAACAGAAGGAGAAAAAACTTTTCTGCATACAGTACTGTTTAGACTATAAAAAAAACAACCCACATAGACCTGAATACTTCTTAAAATGTTTGTCACGTTGATTTTTGTTCCTATGAAATCAAAAGTAGTTTTTACAACTTTGTGCTGGTATGCTGCTGTGCAATGTACTTCGAGAGACACTTGTATTTAAATGATTTTCGTACTTTTAACTATATTGAAATATTATACTTTTCTACAGTGGCGGCTCGCTTATGGGCTCTGTGGAACTGCAACACTCCCATTTTCATTAGACATTATTGCTGACATTCAATATAATGTGTACTTTTATTTAATTCTGTCTTTATACTTGTACATACTTGTAAATCCTTGTATGGAACTGGAACACGTGATGGAATTGTGCGCTTCACAGCTCCGGCAACATTGTGTTTGGCTCTTCTGTGTGCTCGGCCAAGTGCACTTGTCTGAGATAAGATGTTGCACTCTAGAGAAAACACTGTTGCTCATGCAGTGTCGATTAAGGAGAAACTCATAAGCGTTTCATGCAAAGTAAAACAAGAAGAATGGATTTTGTCGAACTGTAACAATTTAGGCGTTAGTAAGTCAAAAATATTTTTTTATGTTTAGGATTTTGTCAAGTTTATGTATAAATTTTCTTTTTATATGTTTGTTTCATTTTACACGACATTAAAACAATGGCTGATAAATTTTTTGAAGCAGCACCACCGCTAATGTTAGGTACGAGCGTACTATGTACTATGAGAAAGGTAGTATATTTAAAATGGTTAAAGAAGAATATAAGTAGCAACAAGTAATTAAACCATAATCAGCAGCAGTAATCAGCAAGAACAAGCACACTCAACTCTCGTTTTAAAGGAAAACAGCATGATTTTTCATATCCTACCCCATTTTCAAGTTTGCAAAAAAGTATACATTCTAACGCATATAATAAAGCTAAAAAATTCGAAATAATTAAATAATAGATTAGAAACTTAATTAATGGCAGGAGAGCCCAGCCCAACTAGTGATGACATCACAAATGAACACAATTTTGCCATTTTGTTCTTGCAGGGTTTTACCTAATGGCTATATGTACTATACTGTAGAAGTGCCTGTTTTTTACGAGCGTACTCGACAAATTATTCAGTACAAATATGCCAAAGTTACAGCTGACCGATCAATGGAGTATGAAGAAGTTTATCATCAGATAACTTACTCGGAGTTTGGAAACAGGGGTTTCGAAATACCATCCAATATTGGTATGATGCATTATTAAGAGGCATGAAGCCTTATTCGATGAACTAGCCATTGCTAAAAATATATACAGTCCAAATGGGGAAAACATTTGCGTTATAGTGAGTTTGGCATTATAACAAATTGTTTTAAATTTTACCATAGTCGAAACACAAAACAGTCAGACAAGTGTACACAGGTTAGAGTCCTTACTAAAAAAGATTAATGAATCAAAAGAAAATTATTTCATTAATCACATTTCTCACTCAAAATCAATCACATCTATCAAGGACATTTTAATTACATAAACGTGTCTTGTACTGAACTATATAATCTGTAGGCCTACTGCTCCACTAAATATGTATATGGTAAAAAGTTGAGTCATAACTAGAATTTCCTTAGACAATTTTTAGAAAGCAAACAAATATCGTGTTTCTTGTGACAAGAAAGAACAACGTTTTTTCTTGTCTGTTGCTATTAAGACTGCTTGGTGCATTAATATCTGAGCTATTAATCCTTTAGTATTGGGATTTTATGATGTACTGTACAGCTTATAAACAATCAAAATGTGATAACATGCATTATTTTACATGACACGTGACATGTAAGTGTGTGGTTAGTGTAAGCGACTCAGCAGAGGATATAATATCAGGGTCACTGGTGTGGCTGGTGGTATTCCCCACTGAATTTTATATTAATTTAGGGGGAGGCAGTATAACGGGTTATTTTTATTTGCATTTGAATATAGCGGTTTTGTTCCTGACCATGTTACATGCGGTAAACAAGTTTGGTAGTATAACGAGGTTTTACTTTTTTGGTCCATTATGACAGTCGAGTTTTAGTTCATCCTTACTTGCATGTCATTTCATATTGAAATTACTGTACACTAATAACTGCTGTATCTAGGATGACCACCTTGTGAAAGTGCTTTTTCCTGACGCTTTCGTGATAGCTAGGGCAGGGGTGTAGAGGTGAGTCTTCTCGACTCACGATAGAAAGACATCGTGTTGAACGTTTTGTTGTCCAAAAATAATGCAAAAAATTGAGCAATTATAGAGTTTTGCTACTGGTGCTTGGTACAATAAAAAGGAATGGCTGCTGTACCATATTGCAATTTGGTAATGAAACACATTAACTTGGCAGTTTATACCATGAATAAACAAAATATTTATGCCATGAAACTATATTTTGACGTGTTCAGACAGTTTTCACTGGTTTATTTGGTTGGTACATAATGCACCTACACATTTAAAATTGGGTACACAACATGTTTAAAAATTACTCAGAATTGTTCTGAATCATCAGCACAGCTGTAACCATGTTTTACGACTCTCGATGTACAACTGCTAAGTGCTTCAAGCCCGCTAAGAGCTGCATATTGCCGAAGAAGCCATTCAAGTTAAACACAAATGAAAATTATAAATTTACTAAAAAAAAGAAAACATCGTAATTAGCACTTGTGTATTTATGCTGGAAATTTAGCTGGGTGACCTTTATTTAGATTTAACATTCTGCTTCCTCATATGTAGCCTAACTCTCTGACATGTCTGGGAAAATCTGGACAGATGGTAACCCTAGCTGCATCCTCTTCATCAGCTGGAAGTTTATAACAAATTAACCTGTTAATCTCTAATTTATTGTTGTTGATATTGTAGTCATCAGTACCTTCATAAATTTGTCGAAAAACCAGATAGTTCATGCTATAATTAAACTTAATTGTATTTACCTTTCGCCTATCATGTGTTTAAATGATAAGAAAACACAATTAATAATAATTGTTTTTTGGTGAATCAATGACATTTTCCAGTCGGCATGAACATTTTATTTTTGAGAGTTTTCTTTTCCAGTTACATAAGTTTTTCAAACAGGTAAACGTAGTGCTAGGTAATGTAACATTGTATAACTACTTCAGAATTTCCTTTCTTCCATGTAGGCCTGACAATGCTAATAAATTTCTTTTGAGTTGTCATACAAGCACCTTCCCAGCTGGTAGTTACAATCAGTGTGTTAACTTTTACAGGGGCTTCAGAGTAATATCATTCCACTTTTGTGTTTTAGATCGCTTAGATCAATATGATGGCATCATTTTACCGCCTAAGAGTGTATGGAAAGCTGTGAAAGTGAAAGTGAAAGCTGCATTTGGTAGTAAAATCAAAGAAAAACAAAAACACCCTAAGCTGGTTGGACTAATTTCTATGTTTCCTGTATGGAATACATTCCCATATTTGAATGATGATGATGGCAGCCATGTAAATATGGGTCATTATATGCAGATAGTTGAAGATGTTTCGTCCTGTGTCCAGCGTAGATACGAAGGCAACGTTTTCCGAGAAATAATGAAAGAAGTACCAACTTGAATTTTATTTTGGAGTTTTTTTATAGCACACTCGTATCTCGGTTTGCCAAACCTCGCTTTTATGAATATCAGAAGAATCACACAAAATCTGGACCGTTAAAATATCCCTCATACTACGAACACAGTCCGTTGTTTCGCGAGCTGACCACTACTTGGCAGGCTGTCACTTTGTTTGTATATCTCTGTATGTGTGCTTGCATACCAAAAACGTCCGTAAGTCGGCAAAGTTAAAACTGCGTTATGATGCTTCAAAAGAGAATGAACCAAAAATTTGGTCACATGTCAATTTTTCGTATTTTATAAAAACCAGTGCTAAATATTTTGGACTTTTATAACAGTAAGTGTTAAAAAATACCAAGAATTTATTTTATAACTCTATACCCACTTCTCTGTCTAAAAATTAGTACTGATGGCTGCAATTGCGAAAAACTCCTATTTTCAATTTCATATTGTAGCTCGTGGAAGCAGTCGTTTTGCTTCGAGTTTTTTCTTTTGCAAAGCCCACATCTTCATCAGGAAGGACCATCTACTGGATGTAAGCATAACTTCAATGTGTTATTGCAAAGTCCATAGCAACCAACATTTGTGCGGTTGCTAAGTGTTTTGTAGAAACACGACGAAAAACAATGGCTAACTTTAACAGCGATTTTCTCGAGATCATGTTTTTCAGTGTGTTGCCTGTACCTCACCTTCAAAATGGATTATCTCAGGTTAGAAATGACATAAAGCAATGAGCTTGGTGTCAAAAATAATCTCCACGAAATGGAGATTCAGGATAGGTAGATAGCTGGAACAACTTAATTGCCGACTTATGGATGATTTTGTTATGCAAGCACACATATAAAAATATACAATCAGTTATGCTCAGCTATTTGAGTCAATTGCCAACAGACGTTTTTGAGACAATCAGGCGATTGATTCAGTATGACTGTGAGTTTAATACACGGCACCTACTGTATTAGCTTAGTATTTGTAAATACAGACAATCGGCAAGTTCGTATCGACGTCTCTCCACTTTTGTCCGTCAAAACGAGATGCGAGTGCGTTTGGATAGTTAGTTCTTACAACGTGTATATATATGTTAATTAATATTTTGCTTTGTTACCATGCTACAGCGAATTTAATGATTTGGTAATTTTCACTCATTATAGGCAGTGACATGCTACTTTTCTAACTTGATCAACACTGTCAATGTTGATCATGTCCAAGAACCAAGTCAGCAACGTGGAGAGAGACTAGCATCTTTCTTGATAGTGGTCTATTTCGCAGAAGTCTTCAAAGCAAACTTTAAGGTATGTTTTTTATTTTTTACACAGTCTGGTCAGTTCTTTTCTGTTGACGTTATTTTATTTCTCACATTTTATAAACAGTTTTGTGTTGCCTGTGCTACAACGTAATGTTTTCATTTTTATGATGTTTTTTTTATTCTCAAATACTAATTAAAGTGTCATGTGTGTCTTATGTTTTCCATGCAACTTTCAGAGGGAGGAAGTACTAAAGATTTTTACTGGGCTAAAGCTTTCTCCAGAATATGATAACCAGACTTGCAAAGGATTTAAAGAATTACGTCTGCAGTTAACTGATAAACAATGGTATGGATAAATTTTGGCATGTTTGAAAATAAATATTTTGATTTGGGGGACGACTGTTATATTTCCTACAAGGGGATTTACACGTGAACGTTTTTCTTCTTTTGGTGAATGTACAAAACGTTTATGAAATGGCACCTACTTCCCTGCGCATGATGATAGGAACATTTGATAAATGACTGACATAATATTATTTGAATGTGTAGTTTTGCAAAAATTTATGCCCAAAGAATCATTGCAAGATCTTGAATCTAAACTTTTGTGTGTAAAAGTCAAGTTTTCCCCAATTTTAATTTAAAATTGGGCTAAATTTGACTTGTATGCATATAAATAAATAACCCTGTATTATTTTGACTTGATGTTTTAAAACCTTTTGGTTTCTTTCAATATGATAAATTGATGATTTTCATAGCAAATTTCTTGTATGATATCAAAGAATTGTTACATGTTAAAATTGTCAGAATTAAAATTAGAATTTGTAATTCAATTATAATTTTTTCTTGTAATTCAATTTCACATGTGTTATTCTCCTGTGGCAATTTTTACTGTTTTAGCCAAATTTTTCAGTGATTGCAGTGAAATATAACCAGTAAATTCTTCACGGTTTTTGTTGCTGTTTGTACTCACACTATTTTTATTGACACACATTCATTAATACCACTTTGTGACTAAGTCACTACATACGCTACGTGCCAATGAATTTGAAGCTCCCAGTTTGCAGCACTGTTGTTTGCAATTGTGTGCATTGTGTAAGATGAAAAAATGAAGAAATAGATTCAGCTTATTTGTGTCGAAACTCTGCCTTTTAGTCAGCATGTAACACATGTATTTTGCTCTCAGTTAATTGAGTTACAGTTCAATCCCCCATTAATTCGATTAATTGCCTTTCATTAGTTTGGACTATAAAATTCTTGTTTTTACTCATCATATGTGACAATCAAGTGACTGATTCTATTAATTGTGAGTCTAATAGATCTTGTCCACTTAAATGATTTGTAATAAATATATGCAAAAACTTTTTCCCTTGCTTATTTTGAAGGATTGACGTGCGATATCGTCTGAATGCATTTTGTAATACCGTAATGTCTTCGGAAAAGGATTTCACTATGGCCTGGGTTTATGCTTTGCCGCTTCTTCATTTTATGCTTGGTGACAGCGAGCCTTTCAAGCGAAAAAAGGATTTCAGAGCTTCATTTACTGACAGTGGCAAATATCTTAAAGCATACATGAACATGTGTGGAGCAGGCCAGCTGCACGTTAGCAAGTGTAGAGACAATCTTTCTGAAAAAAATAGGTAATTATATTTCATTATTTCATTCGGGCTGCTTCTAGGCTGCTTTTTGGATTTCCACCCTTGACAGTCCTAGGTGCATTGCAACTGCTTATTGATCTACTTTTTCCACTGGCCCTCTTATCAAGTGAAATATCATAGAAAATTTATTTCCCAGTTGCCTGTAACTTACTAGTGATTTTTTCTAGGGAACATGAACCTCAATAATGCAACCAAAATGACGGCTGGTGTTGATGACAACATGACACCTCTTCATTGCAATGACTTGCTACTAGCTTCTAGGAAAAAAACATCAACAGATGCATTTTATCTCTAACAAATTTACAGGAGTTGTTTTTTAAAACCTGTGTTCATTTTTCAACTTTGGGCAATATGTAAGAAAGACGCATTGCACTTACATTTTTTTGTAACATTGGTGTAGTTCATATTGTTTTTCATAGATTTTTATGCTCAGCCATTTTTGTCGCATGGACTTCAAGGTTTGCCTTTTTTGCACAGGTTCCATAGAAGCAGCTAAGATCTTAACTAAGCAACCCTTCAAAACAATTGTAAAAGCTCTTTATTATGGAAAATTTTTCCTAATTTTATATTTTGCAACTGTTCTTAATGATCCCAGTGCTGTTAGAATCATTAGGTTGAAGTACTGTTCTACATATAAAGCTGTACTGCCAGATGCTGAAGCGTAATGTGTTTGATATTTCTTTTGGTAATTTGAGTAAAATTGTAGTGAAGATAACTTTAATAGTCAATCCATGATTGTTAACACTCATATTTTTGTAAATCTATTTTAAGTACGATTTTAAAACAGATTCAATGCGAATTTTAAATCTATAGTTGCGCGCATTTATGCTCATGACAATGTGCATCTGGGTCTTCTTAAACTATGGTAAATTGGTTACTGGCTTCTTTCTTCCATTAATGACATTTAATATCGTCAGCCACAACTAACAATGAATTAAGTACAGTAGACTATGTATAACTTGAACACTTCGTGGCCAGAAATTTTGTTGGAGTTATACTAGGGTACGAGTTAGACAATGCTCATAAAAAACAAGATTGAGTCACTCATATACATTAGGCAATACATTGCAGCCCGTGAAAAAGACAAACAGCCTTTCATCAAATATCAAACAACAGTTTCTATGAATAATCAAAAATAAAATGACTTGCCCACCTCTATTCTAGTCTGAGTAGCATGTTAATAGAATTTGGCAATAACAAAATTGTGATATAGTTATTAAACATTGTTTGTTAAGCCATGTTGTATTCAGCTTTCTGCTAAGGTAATACAAGAAATCTTAGCATTTTTGCTGAAACTAGCAGTTAAAATCGTAATGTGGAATACACTGTTGCGTAGAATTTCTCCCTTGGTGGGCTGTTCGAGACAGACAGGGTAATTTCAGTTAGATTAGAACTTATATATTGTACCAAGAATTCGGTTTGAGTTACACGATAATTCGAGTTACAGATTTTGAGTTACGCAATATTTGGTAAAGCGGAAAATGAAAAGGAAAATCCATTCCACGAGATCTTTTCAAGATACGCAAAAATTCGAATTATAACGGGTCAAGTTTTACGTAGTTTATTTTTTTATATTTCTAGCATGTAAGTGCATCATCTATTTTTTTACAGTTTCCTGCTGAAGAAACTGAATGCAATACAAGATATGTTTGAAGTGGATTACTGCTTGATGAGTACTCTAGCATTGTCCTTGAATGCTGAAAGTTGTATTCATTTTGTCCAAGCACACGAATTGTCTTTGTCCCCTTTATCAACTGCAGTTTTGGTTCATTCATTGCTAAGACGAGGTATTCATACGTCTCAAGAAACTGTAAGTATTTACTTTTTCAAAAACGTGAATCTACATTTAAGTACTGATTTCTGCATTAATACAACGTATAGCAAGTTTAACCAATGCGGAACTAATTACATTACTAATTTTTGTCCATTTCATTTTCTAACTACAGTAGGTGGCGCTTACTAGACTCAGTTTGGGATGAAAGTGTTTGACCCAGTTGACCGACAGCAAATATTGGCCCACATGTGTAGTACAAGTATGCGTCATAATTCTATGCTCTTATTTGCTCTATGATCTTTGCACTTCTAAAGTCGCAAAGAATACTGGCATATTACTGCCACTAATTTGGTGGCATAACGGCAACAGTTAACTCGAAGTTTTTCGAAGAGCAGCAAGAGCTTCAAAAGGAATACACTAGGCATGTGGTTAAAAGCTTAGCTTCCATTAATTCTTGGGCAACAAGGTCAATTGCAGTGGACGAGCAGCTGTCATATTCAAAGGAAAAATGATAGGCTAATGTGTTAGCACATGATGAACAAAGCTATACTTAACATGATGACTGTCTCTGTTTATGTTATAGTGTGCAAAAGCATAGTAAAGATGACAAAAATAATAAAACTGATTGCACGCAAGTGTTTTATTCTAAGTACTGAAGCAAAAATATTAAGTCACTTATGCAGAGTTGTTTGAGTCAGTTGCCTACGGTTTTAATATATTTTTCAATTGGAGTAGCCTATAATAGATATTTTTGAGTCAATTATGTGACTAATTCCATTAACAGTGAACCTAGTATAAGCCTCCACTGTACTTAAAATTTTTATTTTCACGGCAATAAGATTTGGCAAAATTCATGTGATTCTAAAATGTCTTTGAAACTAACTTGTGCTGATGTCAGGGTTCCTGTTTTCAGGAGTTTTGCCAAGCTCTTGAACAAATGAAGCATGTGCTGGGTCGATGGATTAAATTACGAGCAAAAGCTAAAAGGTACTAGTGTGTGGCTTACAGTATCCTTTATGATCTCTTTGTTTTAAACAATAAATTTTAGTTTCATATAGCTTCTGAGTGAAATTTTAACAAACTAATCATCGTATTTAAAGAAGATGTCTATGTAATGATTATGATATACGTCATTTTTTCTGTGGTTGTTTGAAGTCCTTTTGAGACATTCATTCTCATTTGTAGCAAGGTGTTTAATTTGTAAAGATTAACACGTTAACTAGTAGACAACATAGACAAATGTGAACTATCAGATTTAACTAAAATTGGCCTAAAAAGCCAAAACCAAAAAGAAAATTTGATATAAATTTGGACAGCATACACTCATATCTTGGTATGCCGGACCTCGCTTTTCTTTATATCGGACAATATCAGAACCGTTTAAAGTCTCGCATACTATGGGCACTGTCCTTTACTTTGCAGGCTGACCGCTAGTTGGTGGGCCGACACTTTGATAACATCATTACATCAGTGTAACCAAGCAACATGTAACGATGGCATGTAATTATGTGGAGTTATTTGAGTCAATTGGCTGACCGTTTTATATACTTTTGCATGGAAGCATCATGTACTAGACGTTTTTGAGACAATGTATTAAAGGAAAAGGCAATGAAAAACAACTTTTGTTGCACCTTAATATACAGTTAAAAATATCAGTATTATCGTGCCCATAAAATGCCTTGTTGAAAATGCAAAAGAAATTTGTAATTACTCTCCCACCAAACAAATTTTGCTGCTGATATATTTGAAGAAAAGGCATAAGCTGGAAGACAGAGTAAAGGCAGGCATAGCTAATCTTGCAGTTTATTCAGAAGTTTTACAAAAGGAACTGCTTAAATCTTTGTGTCTAAGTATGGATGTGTAAAAATCTAGCAATAAATTTGAAGTGTGTACTTGGCTTCGTGGGATTCAGGAATTTTTGTATTTGTGTGCTTCATTTGTGGTTACAATTTTTCATTTCATTTGTACAGAGTGGAATGTGATGTTGTGGATCTCTGCGACGCTGTTGATATAATGCTTGCTGCAGCTCGCACAGACCAACCATACTTGAGAAACTTCACAAGAATGTGTTTGACAGTTGAACTATGTGGGAGAATCATCTCCTTGAGTGCAAGCCAATCAGGCACTATTGCTGGTGTTGAACAAGCTGAAAACAATAAAGATATGGCTGAACTAGAAACTGTTGTTTCACAATGGTTAAAGCAAAGATTGTACTTGTCAGCCAGAATTTCTGCATATGAGCTTAAGGTTGGCATTAATAGTTGTCAAACTACTATGTTGTAAGAATGCTAGTGTGATTGAATACCAGTATATTGATTTCTTTATAGTACAGAACGTAGCAATATGTTACGTTTTACAAGAATCTAGTGAAATTATGTTTGGTAATAATGATAACTATTTTTTAAAACTGTATTTAACAGTTAAGATCTTGCATTTATATGACTGACTGGGTTTAGCGAACTGTACCTGTATAGCAATGATGTATAGCAAAATTATTATATGTTCCATACTTTAATCCACATGCTTAAACAAAGTGCCAGACTTGTATATCTTTGGTTTATCTCTGATGTTTAATGTCAACTTCAACAGGAAAGCTAGCACACTGCTTCTGAATTATTCCTATAGCAATGAAGTAATAACAACCGAGTAACTTACAAATAATAATATAAGTGAACTGTATTGAAGTTACATGTAATTCTACTCTGAAGGAAAAATTGTTCAATGAAAAATCTTTGCTAGATATCATCCTAAGTGCCATAGTGTGTCGTCTGTCGTACAAATAATAATAAATAAATAAACATTCCTCTCTAAACAAATTTGTCCCAGTAATTAATCTGTTTGTCAACAGAATTTTTATGATTAAACAATATAATTTATGGCTTGTCAGTTCTGGTACCGTGAAGATAATTGATTCTAAAATGTAAATTAACGTAATTAATTCAGTAAAATGAAAAAGCAAACCTGTTATGCAGCACAAGGCCATAATGACCTTTAATAATTCTGAACTAACTGCCTAACAGAAGTTTCATTCAGATACAGAAATTTAGTTTGAAATCTTAGAACTAGTCCTGCTGACATCAGCCTTTTTTGCTTATGTTGTTAATCATTTTATTTTTACTCTTTCTGCTGTTTGTCTGTACCTTCTGAAATGTTACACCAGCACCTTTTGGAGTTTTTTTATATTTTTTATGGTTTCTTGATTTATTTTGCAGTTATGGGATCATCTTTTTTGTTTGGATTTTGGCAGTCGAGCTATGAATGCTTCTTGGCAAAAGTTTGTTCAGAATGAACTGACAAATCGAGTGGAGAAGGTAAATTAGTGCTGAAGTGCAGGAAGGTTTATGTATAACCTAAACAACTGGCATTAGTAAATTGTGTGGGTTTTCTGTATTCACCCATCACCAAGCCTCAACAAATCTAGACGCCCTCGGCAGGTGTTTGTGACTGCACTGTATTAGTGATTCTGAAACGAATGCACTTTTGTTTGAGATTGTGGAAATCTTTAACTGTTACCTGCTTATGGTTACAATAACTTAGAGCATGTATTTGGACCCCGCCTGTTGAATAGAGGTGCGCCGAATGCGCATTTTGATCAACCAAACCAAAGTCGATT
Organism: Tubiluchus corallicola; assembly: GCA_030141605.1. Lineage (NCBI taxonomy): Eukaryota > Metazoa > Priapulida > Priapulimorpha > Priapulimorphida > Tubiluchidae > Tubiluchus > Tubiluchus corallicola. Next base: position 25,403 of record JAQGDQ010000225.1, read on the forward strand.
TTTTATGCTTGGGTGCCACCGAATCTTAAATGAATGACCGGCTGCGGTGCCAAACCAAATTCTGAATAAAATTTCGAGTTAAATTAAAATACCTGACCAAATATTTTACAGAAATTGAACTTAATTTTTCACATAGTTTGAATTGAAGAGAATTTTAAATTATTTAATGTTTTACCATTTTAAGTTAGTTGTAATTGGTGAGCTGTGTAAAATTGTTCTGATTACTAAATCTGTGTTTTTTAATGGCCAATGTCATGTAGTGAAATGTTAAGTATTTTAAAAGCAGCCCTAATTTTTTCAAAAGGTGTTTAAACTATTTTGTATAATCAATAAACACTATTTGCACTGCAATAGTATAATTGCTTAATAGCTCGAGTTCTCATTGATTTATTTCATCGTCTATAAGCGAATCATCACCACCACGCTATTGCAAATTACCGATGGTGCATTGCATTTTTGGGATATCATACAGAAACAGAAAGCAATATGTCGGCTGTTATGCCGTGTACGCTGTTTACTATCAGCTTTATTCGGATAAATTTTTATAAATTTTTTATTTTCATTATAATTTTCATCTAATCTTATAATAATAATAAAGAAACTTCAGTATACCGAAGGTTCAAACCTTTAGTGATTATAACTGAAACTTGCCAAACCGGATTTTTATACTGATATTCTCAAAGAAAATTCCATGATCTGAACATTCCATGCATCCCTGCGATTAGGCATATCATCTGTGTTAATAAACTATGTCTTCAACCTCAGTCATAACTATCAATACATTAGGTGTGCCTTGCTGTTAAGTGCTGAATTCCAGCTTGCCAAACTGTTTCAGAAAACTTTGTGTAAAACAATTACTGCACTTTTTTAGATGCATTATGATGAAAAAATATATCTCTTTGGCGCGGAACAGTGGGAAACTAGACATCATCTTACACAAGCTACAATTACAGAAGCATTGTTCAAGTCACTGGACAGTATTACTAAGGTAGACTGATTTATAGAATACAGAAAAAACTTTCTTTTTTCATTTATATGTTTTTGATCCATTTATATTCATTTTATTTTTCCATCGAGTCAACATGAAAAAAATCTCAGTCTGTGAAATTCTTATTTTTCAAAGCCATCTTGCCTGGCTCGTTACAGTTGTTCAGCTATAGTTAAACATATAAAGAGTGGTTAGTTTCTGAACGGTCATGCAAAATCCTGGAAATGCCGTACATTAACTCGGGGGCGGGGGAAAGGACATTTTTAACAGTATCGAGAAGCACATTTAGCAAGAAGCAAGTTGGTGAGAAGATCTCTTATTCTAAAATTGTGAATTGATTGATATTGTATAATTTAATAGCAACTCATGTTGTTGGAAAAACCCTTTAAGTGCTATTCTCAGAATCCTTCAAGAATAGGTGCAAAATGTTATTGTGAAAATAAAATATACTTAGTTTAAAAGGTACTTTGTTACAAGGCTTGTGGCAAGAATTAGCTTGTTACAAGACTTGTGGCAAGAATTAGTTTTAACTATTAGAATGCAGTGGCTTTGTGCAACAACCTCTTACTATGGTAACCAGATTGTTTAGATATATAAAAACTACGTAGCTGTCATAAAAAATTATGGTGGTGGCTTGGCACAACTTATATGTAGCAAAAGAGACAGGGAACACAGAAACTTAATGGTGATTTTGGTTCTGGGTTGCATAATTGCATGCTGTAGGAACATGTTTTTGTGTGTAATTTTTGCAAGGCTATTGGATTCTTTTTTCAGAATCCAAATGCTCTGGCGTCTGTGCAAAAGAAGGTTGATGAGAACAATCACCTTGCAGAAAAGTTTTACGAAAGACTTTCTGAGGTGTTCGTCAATGTGTGGCCATCCAGTGGAACCAACTACGACAAACTTCGCCATGTTTTGGAGTGGCCAGTGTTTGCAACCTATGTTAATTGGAACTGTAAGTACAGTAAGTCATTCCAGCGTTCCAGCAAAATGCAGCATTAAATGAAACATTGCAAAACGAAACATTGTTTTCAATGGAAAATAATGTGAAAGCATTGCAGGAGCAAAAATCAATAGTGCTTGGCTACTTAAAAGCATTGAGTTGCTTGCAGCAGGCAAGAAAACATGGCTACCTAAACGTCTTCAGTTATGTTGCAGGAGAAAAATCATTAACGTTTGAGTAATAAATTAAACACTGTATAGGGCTCATTGCTTACAGTATTTGTTTAATTAAAAGGTTACAGTGTATTGAGTAACAATAATAAAATATTATTATATAATAATATATTAATAATATTAACAACAATAATAATACATTATTCTAACTAAAATTTGTATTTGAAACCTAGCTTCCTCTCTTTCTACAGCCATTTTTTCCTCTTCCTCGTTTTCTTTCTTTTGTTTTTAATAGAAGAATCTTTCTATTGTTTTGATTTTTTCTTTTCTCAACCATCACTTTCTTGTGGCATTGAACCACGTCTGCTATGTCTTGTACTTTTGAGCTGCATTCACCGGCAACTAAAATGCAAATGAGGTGAACGCAGCAATTAACCTTGTAACATAAGTGAGTTTTATCAGCTGAAACTCTTGCACTTCATCAAGAGGAATTTTATCTAAGTGGGAAAGCAATGAATCATTGTGGCCTGCCTAGCTATGTCTGATCGCCTGCTGTCAGTTTATTGTCGTACGATCATCTGGGTTAAGTAATGGGCTTCTTTATAGAACACCAGCACAGTAAATTGGATTTTAGTGCTTAAAAAACAGTTAATGTTAAAACGAAATGTCTTTAAGCAGGGAGTCATTAAGCAAGAACTAGTAAAGCCAGTTACTGCATGGGGCCTTTCATTATCATGTCATATTTGATTTTTCAGATGGCGCAAGTAGCCGGCTGTCAGAAGATTGTACTTGTTGTCTAGTTCAAGGACTGTCACTGTTTGAAAGTGAACTCGCACAGCTCAAAAATGGAACTACTAATCTGCGGTTTACAACTTATTTGACTAACATTGATTTGAGGAAAAACATTCTTAAGCTGTGTAAACTGCTGTATGGGAAAACTCAAGGGAATGACATAGAGCCCGACAAAATAAAGAAACTTTTGATTATGAGAGCAAAAGAAATTGATGCATTTACGATAATGTGTGCCCACGTCAGTGTGTTAAAACAGTTTTGTGAAAGTGACAACCTCCTAGCTGGTACTAAGTTAACTTTATTTCTATTTGTTCTAGTAATTTTATGGTGTTTTTCCTTCTGTTTGTATATTTTTTCCACTTAGTTTTATTTTAGCAGTAACTATAAACTGATTTTGATATTGTTTTTAAATTATTTACAACAAGAACAGTATCTGTTTCATAAACAACCCACTATATGATTGCTGGTGTGCAGTTTTGGATTTTTTTGGTAAAAATATGATAACAAGCATGTTGTTTATGAAACAAGTAAACTATATTATTTTTGTGATTTTTGCCGGTAAAATATTCAGAAATTAAAGCATGTCAAAGCTTGATAGAAAACCTGTTAGATTTGTTCAACAATTTGACCGTTAGTAATTTTTTGATAGTTGTAATATAAATTACAAACAAAAGGCAGATTGCTGCTGGCAATGCTGATTATATTTGTTCTTTTATCGTGCTCACCCTTTTTTAGCTGTCTTCATCAAGTGTTTTAACAAATTGTAGCTTTTTGAAACTAAACATGAAAAATGACTAATAAAAGCTGTGTACCACAGTTACTAAAATGACTGCATCCTTTTCAGCTGCAGTAGAAGAAATTACCAAGTCTTTGGAGAAAAATCATAACGAGTTACCACTAACTGACATATGTAATGTTGCACCTTTGAATGAGGCTGAGAAACCACCAGTCATCTGCTATTTTGACCACGTTTTACCAGAATGTGTACGCAATTCACAGTAAGTTGCTAAACTTACATTCTGTCACTTGATATTCTACTAGCTAGGCCTATAACGGTATATCCATGTATCGATGCATCGTGATATCTTTTATTACGGTATGCGTGTCGCCAAAGTAAACCTGTATCATGATAATTTGAGTCAGTGATATTTGGCAAATAAAGTGAAGTAATTGAATATGTAGAGTGTACTGTAGATATGTAACAACCATTGCTGTGAAAAGTAGTTGACTTAACACAGTCACTGCTTGCAGGCAAAACAGTTGAAAATGCAAGTTGTTTAATCTGTACTAGGCTAGTTACGTTGTTTACACATAAATCTGTGAAATGCCAAAAGTGAACCAAAAAATGCACAGGCAACATTTAAAGCTAAAGTATTGATATGTTTTTCTTTCTGGTGGTTTACAGTGCAAACAATTGCCTACACATTACGTAAATGATAAATAAAAATGAAACAGTTTGTTGAGTTACTTTAGCATTTATCAATCCTAAAACTGTTGAGTGATAAAATATGTTTAGCATTTATTATAAACAGCTTTATCTAGTTTTTTTATAAAACCTGCAACTCGATTTATTAATGTTAACTCGGGTGTATTGTGATACATATCATTACAGCCTTAGTGTTAGTTGCCACTAGTGACAGTCCTATTTATTTTACTTAATCTTAGTTGCATCTAATGTCTATTATGTTTTCGTCCTTCGTCGTCATAATTAGCAATGCACTTTTAACGGTTGTTTGAAATTGCTTGAAATTTCTGATTTGTATGCTTGCCTACAACAACGTTTATAAGTCTGCAATTAAGCTTTTCTAGTTATTCACGTATCCTGAATCTGTATTTCATAAGAAGCATTTTTATAACAAGCGCATCGCTTTATGTTATTTATAAACTGAGATAATCCACGTTGAAGTTGTGATGCTCTCTACGCACTGAAAAACATAATCTTGAGAAAATTGTTGTTAAAGTTTGCTCTTGTTTTCTGTCTTGCGTCTACAAAAACACTTAGGAACCACACAAAAGGACTTTGTCAAAGGTGCATTGAAGGTATGTTTAAATCCAGTAGATGGCTCTCACAGATGAAGATCTGGGCTTGACAAACAGAAAAGACCGCAAGCAAAATGAGTGGCTGCTTCCACGAGCTACTATCAGATTTTGAAAATAAAAATTTTTCACACTCGCAATACTAATTTTTAGGCAGAGAAGTCAGCAAGGAGTTATGAAATTACATTTTTCTATTTTTTAAATAATTTCTGGATGATTTGATGCTAGAATATGCTTGGTATTTGTCTTTGTAAAAAAAGGAACAATTGATATTTGACCCAATTTTTGATACATTCTGCTTTGAGGCATCATAATGCAGTTTTAACTGTGCCGACTTGTGGACGGTTTTAGTTTTCAAGCTCACAATTACTTTACAGCTTGATTTGCTTACTTGAAATTCTGTTGCTTCATTTTATTTTATTTGACTTTATAACAAGCATGTGTCACTCGTAATTTTAATATCTCCAATGAATAAGCATGTTTTGACTTAGTGGCCTCTTTCGGCCTTTTGCCATCTCTTTTCCACATTTTTTAAACAGCTTAATATTGTACAAATTTATGGCCATGCTGGAATAAACTATATCTGAATCTGAATCCTGTTCACTGCCAGTTATGCTGCAAGCATTTTATAGTTATTATGGTCCTGCTTTTTTTGCAGAATGCTTCCCGAACTGCAAAAGCTTAATCGTGACTCCCGCACGCTGTTTACACGTGAGTGGAATCGAGCAGTGGATGCATTTCGAAAGAATGTTAGTGGCGATGTAAATTTGAAGGCTGTCTACAATAACGTGTGGCTTCCTTCAATCCATAGGTAAGACAAAAATTCCCTTGTTTGAAAACTGATTATATTACAAACCAGGGGGTTTTATAACTTTGTATCACTCGCTACTACCAGTCAAGTTTTGAAAATATTTATCATACTTCTGTTCGTAGAGACAGCTTCTGCAAATGAACCAGCAAAAATGACATAAAAAGTATCAGTATCACATCAGCCACCTCTCACATCATCTCACATCAGCTCGATAATGTAACTAGTTGCGAATGACAGTGTAGAACAGAAACTATACAGTCGTAGCTCCTCACCATTTTTATCTTCTTTTCCATATTGTTTACAGAAATAAAGTGACAATTATTATATTTTAGGTGGAATGCCATTGAATCGCAACTTGTTGACGGAAGCATCAGTTTTAGCGAAGTTGATGAAATCCTTGCAATGTATGAAGGTAGTAACCAAGACGCCTTGAAGGTATTGAAGTCAGAATTGAATCGATTACGCCAAAATTCAAAATGGGTGGATGCACGTATAAAACAGATTAAACAGTATCGCTCACTTCAGTCAGCCACCGAGGCAGCAAGGACAATGAAAGATCTGAAGGAAATGCTGAAATTGAAAAAGGGTTTTGAAGCTGTTGAAGTAGTTTTATACAGCGTAAGTAACTCTTACAAACTTACACCGCATCTCTAACATCATACTGAAGTAGTTTGAGCTTACTTATTTGGCTGTTCTATTTAGGTATCAAATATCTAAATGAATTGTGGCAAAATTTAGAATGACATTGATGACTTACAGACAAGGTTTTGTTTCCCAAAACATTTTGGGACAAAAGTTTGGCTTGCTTTTTAGATGTAGTCTGTGAAAAGAATTTTCATCGGACTTGTAATAGAAGGTTGCATTTCAAAACAGTGCCTTGGTTTATGGGATTTGTATTGAGTTCAGTTACCCATCAAATTGGTAATTAATCACTGCTTTGAATAAATCCATTCTATTTTTAGGAAAACTTTAAGTCTCAGCCGCTCAAATCTGTGTCAGAACTGGTCATAAGTGAAAGCAACGATTTGAAGACGATCACTATGGAAGAAATAAGTGTCCTCCGAGAATTTATGAAATGTGCACCCCTAATTTCGTGGCTAAAGGAAAACATTAGTGGTCAGTTTTTCAAAGTTGTGCAGCTTTTAGTCACTCTTAATAGTTATATTTAGCCGTGCACTTTTTACTTTCTTCGCTTTTATCTACGTCAGTTTTCTGTGATAACATGATAAAATCTTTGACCAGAATCTGTAAATGGCAGATTTTCACTTGTTGCTGTGAATAATTTTAATAATGAAACGTTAATGGAATGCATATTTCAGACCTGAGAGAACTGAAAGTATTGGTAGATTTAGCTAGCATCACAGCAGGCGACAGTGTAGAAGATCTGCATAAAGTTTCCTGTCTGTACGATTCTGTGACTGGATTTGCTCCACTCATCTATCAACTCCAAGAAACTGACGGTTTTCAGGAGTTACTTAAAAAATGCAAAGCTGTTTGGCAATCCCTGAAATCAAGTCCTAAACTTCCTGACAAATTGGTAACGAAATATGTTTTATACACTATAGCTGGCTTATAGACCATGATTTGAGTAACAGAAATTTGATAAAAGAAAGAAATTGTGTGCTTGCATGCATTTGTGCCCGGAATTGGCAGTTAAGTTTTTTTAGTTCTTCACATGTCCTGAATCTCTAATTCTTGAAGATCATTTTTATACCAATTTCAGTGCTCTGTGTTATATCTAACCTGAGATAATTCACATTAAAGCTCAGGTGCAGGTTGCACACTAAAAACAATCTTGAGAAAATTGTCGTTAAAATTTGCCATTGTTTTTTGTCGCGCTTCTACAAAAACCTTTAGCAGCCATATGAAGAGTGGTTGCTACGAACCTTGCAAGAGCAGATTGAGGTTACATTTAAATCCTGTAGATGGCTCTTTCAAAAGAAGATCTTGGCTTGGCAACAGAAAAAACCGTAAGCAAAATGACAGCTTCCACGAGCTACTATCAGAGTTTGAAAATACAAGATTTTGACAATTGCAGTACTAGTTTTAGGCAGAGAACTAAGTAAGGAGTTGTAAAATTAAATTTTAAGTATTTTCTGACATTTTGATGCTAGAACATAAAGAAGTCCAATATATTTAGCATTTGTCTTTTTAAAAAGCAAAAAAATGATATTTGAGCCAATTTTTGATGCGTTCTACTTTGAAGGATCATAACACTGTTTTAACTATACTGACTTGTGGGCAATTTTAGTTTGCCAGCACACATTTACTTTTTTCAGGTCTCTTCCCATACATCTTTTTAGAATTGAAGTGTAATTTTAATCTAAGAACTTATTACAATACAAATGTGTTTGTTTGACAAGACTTAGTGTCTCCCCTGCTGTTTCTAAGTCAACGTGGTTTATTGCTAGGTGGACATAAACAGAAACCTCGAATGGCTGACGAGAGTGAAAGAATCCCATGGCTCTGTAGAAAAGTCATCCTTAACACAAGCAGAGCTCATTAACAATTACGGAGTGTACGAGATAGGACGTAAAGATGGTGGACGTAAACACGATGCAAAGGTAACCTTTTTATACAGTTTCATGTTCAAATTTGTATAGGTGGACAATAAATTCTGAGAATGCACATCCATATGTAGAGACAGTAATCATTCAGAGGCGTAGCAAGGGTAGGGCAACATGGGGCAGTTGTTCTCGGGCGCAAGGGTGAGAGGGCGCAAAATTCTTCTAGAGTTTAATGACTGTTAATTATTATTTATTAATCCGCCCTTGGTAATTACCAAAAGTTCTCAAACTGCAGCAAGTTGCTTAGTCAGAGATCATTATAGCTGACTTAATTACTACGTACAGCCTAAAAAAAACTAATGTTGTTATTTTTACTTAAAGGCATGTGTAGGGTGGCGCGTGGCTTAGCAGTTCGATAATTTTGGCAGGAAACAGTGACGGTATTCTCTTTAATATTAAAAGGGTAGGGCACCAGAAGTTTTTTGTCCCTGGGTGGCACAAGTATTTGCTCTGCCACTATAATCATTTTTCTATGATTGCATTTGATATCTTGTTCATCAGTCAAAAATGTTTAGTCTATTCTTGTCACAACGACTGCACAATATTTTTTAATAAAGGAAATATTTATGATTGCTGGACTATGATTAAGTTTGAGTTTCACTTTCAGTTTTGAATCTGCTGTGATCAAGTTTAAATGTCTGACACAATGAAAATCAGCACAGCACAGACATTTAAACAGAACACACAGGTAATAATTTTACATTTTACAGACTAAGTATAATCACCTGTCCTCAAATGCTTAATGTTATTTTTCTTCTAGAGTCTTGATTCAGTTTTGAGGCTAAGAATAGTAAAAGAATCTGACGACAGTCATGAAAAAGAGCTTTCGTATGCAGAACTTAATACTTTGAGAAGCAAATTGGTCCTGGTTGCGGGTATGGCGGAGAAAGGCAAAAAGGAAGTAGATCGGTTTTTAGAGGTATGTATTTTATTGAAAATGGAAGGATAATTGCTGCTTAAAATGACTTTTCAATTTTCAATAGTTGGTAACATAAGTTAAGAATATAGTAAGATAAGATAAAAAGATAAGAATATTTTTTCACAATGTGTAACAGTGAAAGAGTTAAATTTCAACTATTAAAAAATTAGGCAAACTACTGAAAAATGTGGTCTCTTATTAAATGGCGCACTGGTTTTGTTAACCAGCAAATTTTCTTTAACGATATTTAGCACGGTTAATTCTGGACCGTGCTAAAATTATTCTAAATGCTGCCTTCTTCATTAGGCTGCAACTATAGTATTATAACTACAAACCCTTTTCCTTGCTGAGTCCCACGGTCAAATTTTCTTATTTAATCCCTGTAGCTAACTGAATTAATAACAAATTTATTTTCTTTACAATTGTATGTGTTGTTACAGGTTCTAGATGGAAGTATTAGACTGGCTTCAGCCTATATTAAACTGTGCATGTCAGGCAATATTCTTTTCCATGACTGGAATATTAAGATATATTGCTCTGACAGTTCACCTTTTCACATAGTAGTAAAGTTTGCACTCAGTTCCAAGTCTCACCTACGAGCTTGTCAGTCAGCCGGCAGCAGCGTCTTGACGGAAATAAAGGAGATTTGCAGTTTCTTAGATATTTGCATTGAAGACTGGAATCGAGAAGTAAACCAGTGCAGAAAATCTTATCATCATCTTAACCACTTTTCTGCACAACAGCTTGTGCTACTTTCTGGTACTCTTGCAAAATGCAGCATAACGCAACCGTTGCCACTGGCCACTCGTCAGTTGTTAGCGTGTATAGATTCTAATGTTACAAGTGGAGACGTAGTGAAGGCCATGGATGATGCGACAATGCAGCTTAAACATCTTAACATGAGGTAAGAACCATGAAAATAAGGAATTTTCTTACAGCAGATTCAACACTCAAGTTTATTAAGTAGACTACTTAAGGTACACAGGTATTTTGTAATATCAGTAACACGCCCTGTTAGCTTGTAGTTCTCATAGTTTACTAAATGGAAATTATTATATCTTGCACAAAAATAGTAAATATCGCATTACCCCTGTTTCCACAAGTGCAGTTTAAGTGCAACTCACATAAATTTCCTTGTTTTGACTCTTTTACTGTTTAGTTTTACCTTTTTTTAATGTCTGCAATTGTAATTATGATACTTTACTGTACAGTGCTATTGAATTAAAGTACTTTCTTGAAAGTGCACTCTATAAAGCATATTTTGTTATTTTGCCTTTTTGTTTTTCTGTACCTTTCAGTAGGGGTCCAGCTTCGAACAAGTTTCAACGTGCTACTTTAGTTTCATTATCCATTATCCATTTTGTGAGCACTAAGTGAGCTTAAATAGCTGATAAGAAATAGCTATTTCTCTGACTATAGTTTGTACAAGTTCTGTAACTAAGCTATTTGTTTTAAAAATTTTTGTTTGCGGAGGATTTCTTTTTCTTCAAGTGAAGACACATCTGCTGTTGACCGAGTGCAACAGGAAGATGCATTTATAGAGAAGCTACAACAGGCTGGATTTTCTGAGATCGTTGCCAGAGCAGCTCTCCAAGATGGCTGCAGCCCTGAAGATATTGCAGAAGGTACCAATAGTCATATATCAATTTTTTTTATTATCAAATTTATCGATATTTTTAAAGCTTTTTTTCGTTAAATATTCCTAATACTTTTTGTTTGTCACACTGTTAGGCATAACTTGGTGCTTAGAAAATGGTGACATGGAAGTAATGAAAGCAAGCAACAAATTTAGAATAGAAAGTGACGCAGCCGCTCATGGAATGAAGAGCTTACTTGGAGAATGTAATTTAGAAGTGGTAACTGACGAGATTCTTGAAAATCTTGATGAGTCGAGCAAGCTAGGTGCAAGACTACAGATTCTCTGGCAAGATTACCTACAGCATGTTTCAAGCCAGAGTAGCAAAGACTTCTTGTCATTGAAACATTTGGGATGTGTTCTTGACAACCTGGCAAAACGAAGTGAGGATTCTTTTATAACAGACTCGTTGTTTACAATGTATATGAAAACTTTATTGATATGAAAAAAATTAAAAAATTTGGTTTATTTACTTCAGAAAAATTCACATAAGTGCTTGTAGAATGATAACTTTGCTAACACTTGAAGCTACTTGTTAAAACTTGGATTTCTTTAACTGCCCACTTTTAAACACTCGTATATTTTTCTGAAAGTGTGCTAAATGTACAGGATCTTTTCAAGCCCTACAAATGCCACTGTAGTTTTGTTTGTAGTGATAATTGCTAGGCAAAAATTCAAATTTGTGAAAACTGGTTCCATATTTAAACAAAACAAAGTGCACAGCAGTCAGCTTTCAAGTTTCAGCTAATATCTCTTCTGCATTGAAACAACTAATACAGTACTTATTTGTACACAATAAAAAAATGCAGTATGCATTATACAGAATTTGGCTATCAGCTATACTTTTGTAACTAGAAGTAAATGAGAAATGACCTTTTTTGGGCGTATTGCGAAAAGAATCTTACAGAATGGGAAATCCTTTTGCCGCATTTGTTTGTTTGGTGATTAGACAGGCTCTGTCATGTGATTTTAAAATGTTATCTACATTATTTATAAGGATATATGAAGTTATACACATTTGTTTACTTAAGTGGCATTTATGTAGCATCCGGATAAGGATGCATTTTCCACCTGCGGAAAGAATCAGTAGCTGTAGGAAAAGAATAACGCATAATGCAGGCTGCATAAACGGGTGCGTTGAAAACCATATAAACCAATTTTAGCTATTCCTCACCCCCAAAATGCATCCGCATCTGGATGTTATGTAAACACCACTTTAGGCTGATAGGTCTTCAACAAAGTACAGAAAGGTCGCTTTGAAATAAATTTGTATTAATTGTAAAATTTAGTTGCCATTTCTAGTTTCATGACTTCAATTGTTACATCTACAAAACAGTTTTTAGATGTAACATATTTGTATTGTTTTCATATGTTTGTTATACAGTGTACTCTCAATTTACACACCTGACAGGTAGCCGTATCTCACTCTTTTCGGTTGTCAGTACAGGCTCAGCTGGAGGGTAGCATAGTCAATGAAAAGTGCACTGTATGTTACAGGATGTCATTTGTGAAGTAATTTATTTGCTGCTAAACTTATTTGCTCTTTTAGGAGATGTTGGTTTGGAGAGAGTCTGGCCTTGCTACCTAAAAATTGGACAGCCAAACCTTTTTGTCTGTCCTCAAGGTATGTGATGTTTTAAGAGAGTAATTTAAGTATTAAGTATTTAAGTATTAAGTATGCTAATGCAGATTAATATTTGGCTTCTTTCATGTTCTTGCAAGTAATAAACAACTAAGTAATATTTCCTAAGCTTTTTACTTGGCAAACATTTTGGAACAAAATTTTGTTGCTTCTGATTTGTCTGATCTTGACTTGATAGGCATTTCTTACTAAAATACTTCTCATTATGTTTTTGACTTGCTTTATAGTGGACTTGCTTAGTGCAGTGCTGTCAGTCTACATGTGTGATAAGGAAAAACCATTACCAGATACTGATGAAGTACTTTTGTGTACACCAGATACTAGTTTAGAAGAGGTAATTTTGCTTTGTTACATTATAGTAGTTGGGAAGTACAGAATTTCTTATTCCATCAAACTGTGCCTTACAGTAATAAAATTTGTGAAGGTGATTTGGTTCTTTGTTTAACACCATGTGTACCTTCATACAGAATAAAATATTTCGATTTATAATGCACTTTTGTTGGCAATGTGCATTCTCTTTGCAGAAATGATTGTTGTGGTGTTAGTACAAATTAAGGCTGAGACGGTTAGCCATTTAAATATTACTTAGCCAAGTTTTCTACGTATCCATATTAATAAAACCTTGTATCTTTTCTGAGTTGTGTACACAGCAAGCAATGTCCCACTTACATGAAATTGTACTCTTTACAACATTGTTTCAATTAATCTAGTTTCCTAAGAAGCATCTAAATGGTAAATTGCAGAGAGTTTTTCACTCTCCTATGTTAGACATGCCACCATGTTGAGACATTCTTGCTGGTGCATCTAGATTTGAAGCTCACTGCTTACTTGTGCAAGGAATGAATGAACAAATGCATGACGTCACCAGGAATGGTTAAATGGTCAACCAGCTGCAATTAATAATGTTTAAACTGTTAATTAAGAAGCTTAATCATCTGTGCCCTAATACAAATAAACAAGTCGTATTGAAAACCTTTTTTTCAAGATTCAGCTTCTACTGTGGAGAGCAATAGGAGATAAAACAGGACGTATTTACAGTCTTGTTGGCATTGATGTTGTTGCGTATGATGTCAGTGAGAGGGCTCTAGAGTCCCTAGAATCGCTGCGACATGAAACAACAAGTAAGCATTTTAAATACTGTCAATAACTGTGTCAATAAAGCTCTCATCTTAATTCATGTGTAATCAGAGTGTTAAAATTATTCATATTCAGAGCCGGATGCTAGGAAGTACGGGGTGCAATCAGAAAATTGTTAGTGAGGCCGTCCACCTTATGAAAGCTGAAGATTGATGTTTTATGCTTTGAGCAGTACACCAGTCTCAGCCCAAAGGACATTGAGGGCTTGAGGTTCTGCTATTAATAACAATGATATACTAAAAATTGAAAGCCAATGTGAAAGTTTTCACATTTTGTTACTGCAAGTCAAGATAATTACTAACACTTTTTGTGCATACTGCATAAGCCTTTCCTGACTTTTTTATATAAGAAATATTTTCAAATCATTTCAAAGTCAATGGTTTTTGTATATTCTATACATAGCATTGCTTATAATGATCTGACTAATGCATATAAGGCTCGCCAATTAGCCTTTTTTAAAAAGGTAACCGGCGACAATAAACCGAAATTACGAAATTAAGAAACACACCATCAGCAAAAAAACATTGAAACATAGATATACGAGGACGCACCAAATAGTGTTACTGCCTTCCCAGTTTCAAGAAACTTTGTGCGCATTGGACAATCATAAATTCATCATAGTGACCTGCACCTGAGCATGTGCACCGGGCACATTCTTGGCACGGCCTACAGTTTGAACTAATCTGTCTAATTACCTTAAAACTGGCCCTGTTCATATGGATTGTTTTAACAGTTAATGAAACTCATTTGTAATCATGTTGTTATGTCAAAATTTCTATTTATTTTGCACAGTATTTGGCTATGAACTTGTGTTCTGAAATTTTGCTACCTGAAGTTGTTTCATTATTTCAGGTTATCGCCTTGTTATATTTTGCAACAGTGAGAGAGAGAATATGTCACGTTTGGCGGCGGGTCTTGACAACTATCGCTGCACAATTCCCGCTTTGCATAATGCGAAAGCAGTGGCTGAATATGTCAACTGGCATCTTAGGATTAACCAATGTGAATCTTCTGCAGCCTTAGTTGACCCGGAAAGGTGAATGTATTATTGAATTGTTATGACTTGCACAAACATACAGTCATAACTTATTCTGCAATTAACATTTAATTCATTAATACAAACTGCTAACTCATTTAATACTGGCATTTCTTCTTTAAACGTAAGATAGTTTAGTTAAGAAAATGTTTTTAACTTCCATGCCCTCTTTAGGTGCACATAAAATTTCTTATGTTTCAGTTTATTTATGTTTTTATGGACATCCCTGTCAGTGATTCCTTTTGTATTGTATTTTTAAAAATATTTTTGTTCTGTTCCTTTGAGTAAATTCTATGTTTGAATTAGGATAATGTGTGACATTTGTGACATTAAGCTTATTATGTAGACTGTAACAATGACTGCAAATGTTTCTCTTCAAATGCTATGCTAAATGCAGACTATATGCACCTACAGAGATATAACTGAGAAGGTGACTGTTATTTTTTTTTTGAAAAGTAGCATAAAATGTTTGTATCTCCACCAGGAGCTGTTTCATTTATTAAGAAATTATGTTATTATTGAATGAAGTATGATAGCATTTACCTCATTAATAACTTTTCATTACAGATGCTGTGTTCGTGTAGTGTACTCTGCCAGGTCTGGCATGGGGAAAACTTTGTATATCAAAAGACTGCAGGAAAAGTTTCAGTCTAGATACTCAACAACGTGCGAAATTGTGAAAATCCCACTGCAAGTAAGATCTACAGATTAATTTAAGTTCCTTATACTAAAATTCCACCATACTCCATTTGTCTTGAAGACTTGTACAGATGTTTGTAATTTATGTAAGTCAGGTTTACCCATTAATGCATAAATGTATCCATAATTATTGTTTTTGTACATATATATAGGTACTTACCAACCCACTGCTTATTTAAGAAGGTTAGTAATTTTTCTAATTATTCTTTCAAAGAAGTTCTCAGAATTGCCTGACTTTCCTGCACTTCTTGTAGTTATTAAATTCTTTTTTATGAAGGAAAAGAAGATTTCTGTAGCAGAAATAGTGTCTTTATTGGAGCAGCGTTTTCCAATCTGTGGGAAGCCTATGCCAAAGATATTTCATTTTGATTTAACAACGCAGGTAAGCTCATTTAATTTTTCTAATTGCCATATAATGTCGAATTATCATATTGATTTGACAGTTAACATTTTATTAAAACACTAACAGACAATACATATAAAAAGCACAAAAGTATGTTTTAAAAGCGTAATATTTCAACTTGCGATAATTTAAAATTTGGTTACAAAGCAGTAATTGTCACATTTGATTATAAAACAGTAAATTGTCTTATTTGGTTGTAAAGTACTAATTTGTGACATTGGTTATAAAGCAGTAATTTATGACATTGGTTATAAAGCAGTAATTTGTGACATTGGTTATAAGTAATTTGTGACATTGGTTATAAAGCAGTAATTTGTGACATTGGTTATAAAGCAGTAATTTGTGACATTGGTTATAAAGCAGTAATTTGTGACATTTGGTTGTAAAGCAGTAATTTGTCACATCAGTTATAAAGCAGTAATTTGTCACATCAGTTATAAAGCAGTAATATATGACATTTGGTTATAAAGCAGTAATTTGTGGCATTGGTTATAAAGCAGTATATGTGACATTGGTTATAAAGCAGTGATTTGTGACGTTTGGTTGTAAAGCAGTAATTTGTGACATTTGGTTATAAAGCAGTAATTTGTGACATTTGGTTATAAAGCAGTAATTTGTGACATTTGGTTGTAAAGCAGTAATTTGTCACATCAGTTATAAAGCAGTAATATATGACATTTGGTTATAAAGCAGTAATTTGTGGCATTGGTTATAAAGCAGTATATATGACATTGGTTATAAAGCAGTGATTTGTGACGTTTGGTTGTAAAGCAGCAATTTGTCACATTTGGTTGTATAGCTGTAAATTGTCACATTTGGTTATGTAGAGCTAATTTGTGACATTGAACAATGAAAAGAGAACTAAATTCGATCACAAACCACAGCTAAATGCTGTCAAATAAAGATACTTGATTATAAATGTGAAGAGACTGGTTTAAATACCTGAAGCCATTTGTCAAGATAGATGCTGAGCTCAATTGGAAAATATTTTTCTTTTTGTGATAGGTTTTTACCACAAAACAAGATCTTAATCTGTCGTTGTGGTCACATTTCATGTGCATTTTATAGGTTCGACCAGCAGCAGTGTTACCAAAAGCTGTACCTATTGTTTTTTTCCAAGCACATGAAACTATCAGAGAAAGACAGTGCCAAACTTCCTGCCTTGCATTTTACATTAGAAAACAACATTTGTGTTCAAAGTGTGGCACTAATTTGAGCAGCCCTCACTGCGGCTGTAAAAATTCATTAATAGTTATGTTGTTGACAATAACTGCCCATTATAACTTTAGTACAGCAGGCTGCTAATTATTTATTTATTAATAGGTTCAAGAAAACATCGATTCTGTGTTGTTTAACCTTCTCATACTTGGCAGTCTTTCAAGTGTTAGTGGTGAAGTCTGGCGTAGAATGTCGGCACATTTGTACATAATTGAAACTTGCCATGATCCTGGTCAGGTAGTTTTTTACAATAATTTTAATTATTATTACTGTAGTTCATTACAATCCTACAGAAGAGTAATGTAGTAATAACTGGTGGTTTGATGCATTTCAATATAATTGACGTCAAGTGTATTGGTCATCGCTCTGCCCATGCTGTAACGTAAGCACGCTCAGCAGCTTTCTGGACAACAATTATCTAAACTACATAGCATGACAGTCACAATTAATGTCCAATCAGCAGATAAACTGATTGCACGTTTTCATAAACATAAACTTGCAGAGTAGCAGCTATTTTTACATAAAATTAACACTTCAAGTAGCCAAAAAAATGACTTTTAAATTTAAAAAGAATGTAGAGACAAAGTTTCAAAGCACTACAAAATGTAGAGACAAGTATGGCAACAAAATATATTTACGAAAGTCTCTTTTGCCCTTGAATATACGAACAACTCATACCTGCGATGTATTTTTTCTAATTTTAACCAAACCTGTTGGTGTTCGCAAGCTTTTATCTACTTTTTTGCATTTTATCAACTGTTTGTTAGACTACAGAAATGGAATAAATTTGATTGTTCTCTTCCGTAGACGATCTTGCCTAAGTTATTACATCATGAGTGCCAATGGCATCTTTTAATTATGATTATAGCCAGGAAAATAGCATAAAATTGACTATTTCAGGAAACAAATTTTACGTTGATACATTTCATAAATGTTGGCCACATTTGAATTAATTTGGACCGGGAAAGTCTTATTGAGGTTTATTAAAACTGACCAGAAAACAAAACATTTTGCTTGAATCTGAATGCCTATGAGTGTGCTCACTTACCACATAATCCTGACAGTTGTCATGTATTCCCGTAGATGAGTTCAACTCTGCCACTGGGCTTCAACTATTGCTAACTGGCCATCACTACAATCTGCACAAACCTACTTAGAAGTACTCTTGCTGTAATTTTTACATGCATGTTAACCTTGAATCATTTATACCTGCTACCTCAGGCTGCAATGTGAATTTCATTGTCACCTCTGTTCAAGCCGACAATACATAGTTAAAGCTCCTGTCCCGAAAGACGAAGTAATGAACCGGTTCTGTGGGTGTGTGAAAAATAGGCACATTGATTGGACAGTCGGAAGAGCTTGACTGAGAATGATTAACATTTTATTTGACGTCAATTGTGTTATTGTATAATTTGCGTAAAATACATTTAAGAACCCGTGATCGTGTTTGAATTGGATAATTGACTAATTCAATTTCTATTTTAGGGCGCATTAAGGTTTTTACCTTTGATGAAGTGCCTCACACCAAATAAAGTGTATGAAGCACTACGTGATCCCGCTGTGCCTTTGAGTAAGTATTTTTTGGCTTTACATATAAAACGTAGTTCAGCAGAACAAATTAGTTTAATTTGGTATAATACTGATGTAGAATATATTATGCTAGTGTAGACCTATTAAGTGCAAACATTGAACCATAACTATACATAATATATCGATAATTATAAATGGCGAAAAAAAGAGATTATAGATATTATCAATAATGATAATTATTTTATGGCAGAATTAAAAAAGAATTATCATTATCAGCTTGTATAGTCATTCTTCACTGTAGGCCTAATAGCACTAGCCGATTACATTGCACCTCAGTTTTGTGCCACAAGGCCTTGTATTGTGCCAAATTAAGCAGCCTCAACCTTTACATAGCTGTACATGCTACAGTTAGCCTAGAGGACACTTTTCCTGAGACTCTGGAATGCATAAGCATCTGGAAATGAGCATACATGTACAGTGTTAGCCCAGGGTAGCAATGGCAAAGTTAACAAGCATAGTCATTAGTTGTTATTAGTAGAAGAAACAACTGTTATTAAAACCTTTGAAATCTAAATTACTAAAAACATGCCAAACATTTTGACTGCAGAGGCTAGCAGTCATCTTCGATGCACAGTGAAAATAGCACAATAAAAATGAAGCAGGAAAAAAATGACACAAATGGAAAAGTAGGTAAAAATGGGACATGTTATTTTGTTGCATTCGATTTCTATAATAAAACTAAAATGCATTCAGTAGGAAGCAGACATTTCCTCTGAAGCTGAATAATTTTAAATTTATTCGTATGATTTATTTTATTAAAAGAAACATGAAACGAATGTAACAACAAAACGTACAAAAATGTACCTGTATATGTATTATATAGACTAGCAGAAGATTCACAGAATATTTTGCTCATTAAATGGACTTATTGTCAATAATGCATGAATATTCCACATAGTGTTTATCTACCTTTTAACCACTAATTTTAACGATGGTAATATACTGACAGGTATCTACGTATCTGCATACCAAGTCAGCTTTTAGGACTATATGCTCATTAATAAGCAAAGGGTATATAGACAGCGTTACACTGTTTTACAAGCGAGAATTTCTCTAAATGAAAACTCGAAGTAACTCGTGGTTATTTATTCAGGTGAGGATAATAATGAAGAAGTACTAAACACTCCACAAAGTAGTGTTTTTGATGACAGCATTTATACAAGTGAGCCTGTACAGAGAGCATCATACTATTTGAAGTGCTTTGCAGCTAATGTGCACATTGATTCATATGTAAAAGAAATAGAAACGAATGCTACTGATTGCCTTCAGCTGCTGCTTGAACATTGTGGGATACATAATCCATCTTGGGCTGAAATTATGAACTTTGCTAACTTTCTGAATGTTCAGCTGCTTGCTTGCGAGCAAAGTAACTTTTGTTCTGTAGCTGCAAGTCAAGATCTTCCAGGGTTCCACACTTTTGTTGTTAAGTTCATGTTACAGATGTCAAGAGATTTTGCTATGCGTTCCCTGAAAATCTCTGAAGACGATAAGCCTGCGACACAAGTGAACTTACTTGAGGACAGTTTGGAAAACCTACATCTGAAACGTCATTGGGAAAACAGTCCACACGCTTATTTATTTTTCAATCCTGACTGCCACAGTTTCACGTTTCTTGGGTTTCGTGTAGACAAAAAAACGGGCAACCTGATTGATAGTCACACTCATGAAGTATTAGAGAAAGCGTGTGTACCTCCGATGTTGCAAAGGGCGCTGCATGTAAATAAAGTCAACTTGACTGAAGATTTTGACACTCTGTCAAGAGCAGATAAGTTAATAAAATTATGTCAAGTACTTGGCATAACAAACATTGTAGATCCAGACCCATGTTATGAATTAACAACAGACAATGTGAAGAAAATAATGGCTATACATATGCGCTTTCGCTGCGACATACCTGTTGTCATTATGGGAGAAACTGGCTGTGGAAAGACAAGATTAATTAAATTCATGTGTGATTTGCAACTGCCACAGGGACACTGTGACATTCAAAATATGATACTAGTTAAAGTTCATGGTGGAGTCACAATTGACAACATTCAAAGCAAAGTTAGGCAAGCATTGGATATTTCTAAAAAGAACTTATTAGAACATAACATCAACACCTTCTTGTTTTTTGATGAAGCCAACACTACGGATGCTATTGAAGCAATTAAGGAGGTAATGTGTGACAGGACGCTTGGCGGTAAGGTTATTGCGGAACATGCGGGACTTAAAATTATCGCTTCTTGTAACCCATATCGCAAACATACTGATGGTATGATTGAAGCTTTGGAACAGGCAGGATTGGGTTACCATGTCCGAGCAAATGAAACTCGTGAAAGACTTGGACATATACCACTCCGGCATCTAGTTTACAGAGTTCATCCTTTATCTCCTAGTCTTTTACCATTAGTCTGGGATTTTGGACAGCTCAATGTAAATACCGAGGGGCTATACATTCGTCAAATGGTTAGTCAGTTTTCGCACAAGAATGGTTTGAACATGGACTGTGGTGGAACTGATGTGATATGTAACATTCTCAGCGTTTCTCAAGAATTTATGAGACAGCAAAAAGACGAATGCAGCTTTGTGAGCTTACGTGATGTACAGCGTACTCTTTCTGTGATGATGTGGTTTTACAACAAGAGGGACATTTTGTTTCCTGCAATTGATGAAAAGGAGCAACACTTAAATGGAACAGTTGCTGAAAATTCTGAGAGATTGATAAAGCCTTTGACTAGAGCCTTCGTTCTTGCACTTGGTGTGTGCTATCGTGCATCGCTTCTTCAGAAACGGGAAGACTATACAAAGACCATTGCCAAGCACTTCCAGCCGCCACTAATCTTGCCTCTTGGTAAAGATAGTATTAAAACTCAAATAAGTCTTTGCCAGGATGTATTCATGGACAATGTACCTATTGACAATAACATTGCCAGAAACAAGGCCCTGAAAGAGAATGTGTTTATGATGGTTGTCTGCATAGAACTGCGCATTCCATTGTTTCTTGTTGGTAAGCCAGGAAGCTCAAAATCTCTTGCTAAAACCATTGTATCAGAAGCATTGCAGGGAGATGCTGCACATCACCCACTTTTCAAACATTTTAAGCAAGTGCACATGGTAAGCTTCCAGTGCAGTCCATTGGCAACCCCGGACAGCATATTGAGCACTTTTAGGCAGTGCATAAGCTTCCAGAAAGATAAGGATCTGGAAAAATTTGTAGCATGTGTAATTCTAGATGAAGTAGGCTTGGCAGAAGACTCGCCTAAGATGCCGTTGAAGACACTGCATCCATTACTAGAGGATGGCTGCATTGATGATGAGCAGTATGCTCCAGAAAAAAAAGTTGCCTTCATAGGCATTTCGAATTGGGCACTTGACCCGGCTAAAACCAATAGAGGTATTTTGGTTAGAAGACAGATACCTGATGTCCGTGAACTTGTTGAAACGGCCAAAGGAATATGCCAAACAAGTGAGCATATACATCTTATCCTGAATGCAGTAATGCCTCCATTAGCTGAGGCATATTATGAAATTTCCATGGACAAGTTTTTAACACGCAAAGAGTTTTTTGGTTTACGAGATTTCTACAGTCTCATTAAAATGGTCAGTAACATTGTGTCAAACAAAAACAGTGACCCGGCTTGGAGTGAACTTTTCCGTGCAATAGTTAGGAACTTTGGTGGAATTGAAGACATCAGCTGCGATGGCAGAATTCTGCAAGTGTTTAAAAAGCATTGCGTTCACCGTAGTAGTGAACTAAACACTGTTGATCTTAATGCCAATGTTCTGGACGTTATTGCAGAATGTTACAAAGAAAGTGCGAGCCGGTACTTGCTGCTATTAACAGAAAATTTTGCTGCTCTAGACATTGTGCAAATACAAATTCCAGAGCTTCAGCAAGCAGTTGTTATATTTGGAAGTAGTTTTCCTAATGACCAGGAATACACCCAAGTATGCAGAAATATAAACAAAATAAAAGTCTGCATGGAAACTGGAAAGACAGTAGTACTTTTAAATTTAGATAATTTATACGAAAGTTTGTATGATGCTTTAAATCAGTACTACGTTTACTTTGGCGGAGATCGCTTTGTAGATTTGGGTCTGGGAACACACAGAGTTAAATGCAGAGTTCATAAAGAATTCCGTCTGCTTGTTATTGCCGAAAAGAATTTGGTGTATCAAAAGTTTCCAATTCCTTTGATAAATCGCCTAGAGAAACACCTGCTTACAATGACATCTGTGCTCAGTAGCAAAGAAAAACACTTTGTGGAAACTGTCGACAACTGGATGAAAGCATTCTCAGATCGTGGGTAAGAAGATACATGATTTACCCTCAATTGCTAATGTAATCAAGTATTTTTGTAACAGTGTATTTTCTTTGTTTTCTAATATAAGGAAAACATTATTAGGCAGCTATTACAAACAGTTCTTTTTCACTCTGCGAAATGTACTTAATGCTTAACCGATGCATTAAAATGCTAAACAGATGTACTTAAGAAAGACATGTTTCCTATTTTAGAGCAAAGAACTATGATGAACCAAAAGCCGAAGATGTGTTTATTGGCATTACATCTGATACTGTTGCTGCAATTGTGCTACAAGAAAGCAGGAGAAACCAGAGCTCTCTGGATGAAGATGTATGTGTTTGCACTATGAAAGTACTAATGAGCAGTTTTGAAAAGTGATTTCCATGCAACAAGAGATATAATTCTCTCTGCTTAACAAAATCTCGTCTCTGCTTTAGTGGTTTAATTAACTAATAATTCATTAATAAATCGCAGCAGTTCTTTCTTCACTCTAATATTAAGAAATTTTTGTTGTAGATTGTCAATCGATGTCAATCTCGTTTGCTGCAAATGGTGACACCAGATGCCATGATGAGGCTTACAACTTCACAACTGGCAGAAGAGGGCGATAAACTGATACAGGAATACTTTTCTCAACAACATCATGACAGCTTATATCAAGTTCTTGATCATGAGCTACAAAATGCCACTGACAAATATGAACTTCGATTGCAGGTCTCTGTTTCATTTTCTTTTTCAGAGTAAATGACAAAACTCTCCTTGTATTTGTGGCTGTGCTAATGTCTTCTTACTTTTTATAGGTCACAACCTTTGCAAAACTTTTATCACATGGAGACCAAAAGGAATTGGCTCGTCTATTGAAACTTCATCCTGGAAATCTTTCACTATTGACTTTACAAACGTTTGGCACTGAGCAACAGTTTTGCAACAAGCTTAAGTATGTTGAGTATTTTAGAACTGATAAATGAATGAACATGTTTTCATTTTGACAAATGTTTTTTTACAGTGTTTTTATATGTGTTTGGTTAAAATTCCAGTGAATTTAAAATCACTGCATGGTTTACAATATTTTGGTACACAAATGTGAAAGCTAAAGCTTGGAATTAGTGGACAATTAGTTTCCTCTACCATTCATTCTAACAAATGATAATTAGCTGCTGTCGTTTATTGTTTGTTATAAATAGAGCTTCAGTCAAGATTGCTGTCCTGTTATGTCTGGCTTATCATTCTGGTCAGCGTGCAGCGAAAATAATTTAATTTTGCAGGGACATCTTTCGTAAGAATGGCGAAAAGCTGTTGATTGTTCAAAGTGACTGCACAGCCACTGTGTCAAGTTTGTTGGCTTGTGCAAAACATTGCATTCTGGAGCAGTACAGGTCTTACAGGGAAGAAGAAGACATCACTCACATATGCCATATGGTGTTTGTTGTGCAAGTTTCTCATTTAGGATGCAGCACATCTAAATTTGTTAGCTTTCAGGTAAAGTGACTTGGTGTTAGTTTTGGTCGGTTAAGAAGGTATCTGATTCGAATAACTTAACACAAGATTTTATGTCAGTCAACCAAATTAAATGCATAATTGCGCGTCTAAATAGCAAGCAGCAAGACATTGTGATGTGACTTCACTCTGTAAATAGTAATGTTACTTGTGTTCATACACAGACAAGGGTTGTTTGTGTATGTATGTATATATATATCACATTTTATACATACTGGTAACTAGACATACCGGCACACAACAAAACCACCCAGGCATGCACACACACGCATATGCATGCAGCCATATGCCACGCAGGTACCACTGTGTGTTATTAACGCTTTTGGAGCAATTCACATCTCTCTAAATTGTTAATTTTGTTTTTGCTGAGATGGGCATGCATGCAAAAATGCTGCCTAATAGGTCATAATGCATCGAAAAAACTGTCTTTTCAGTTATTTGATTTGTCAACTTATTTTCAGTTAATTGCTATATGCTACTTTGCTGACATTAACTACAAAGCAGTCAATAAATGTTAAGAATTAGGTATGCAAATTTTGTGAAAAGTGCATCATTATTTTTCTTTATGTAAACTATTTTATTTTTCATAGGATGGCAACTGGAAATGTGTTCATGTTGATGTTTTGAGACACCAGTACATTCCTTTGCCTCCCGTTCCACAGTTAGGAAGAATATTGGTGTCTAACTTGGTTAGTGGTGATGCAGGGAATGAAGATTTTGGTTACAGTTTGGTTCAGTGTTCAGTACATCGAGCTGCTTCTTTGCTTCGAGACACAAACAGCAAGACTGATCGTTCAACAAAACGTCTTGACTGCCTTTTAAAACTTATGCCAGTTAATGAGCCTCCCACTATATTCTTGAAGATTTTGCATAAGCATGTAGTGGCATTGCTTCGTATTAAAGAAGAGCATTTAACTGGTCTTGATCTAGCTCGACAATGGTTGACCAGAGAAGCTGCCAAATTCGAAAATATAATTGACTGTGGCACATTTACCTCTGCTATTTTGCATTATTTACAAAGGAAATTGGTGCCTTTGTTAGCCTTTATTCTAGCAAAGGTTGACATTGCCAGCAACTTGAATTTTTTGGTCGATTCTCCGCATGATCATTGGACAGTTGAAATGACACTGAAGATGTTTGCCAACGAGTCTGTCTTTAAATGGAATGTAAGCAAAACACTGCAAATTTTTTGTATTTCAAACCGTCTCACATCTTTTTTATCACGTAAATTTCATTTTCTAAAAATGGACTTTTTCTGTTGAATTCCAAATGTACTCTGGTTATTAGCAAATTTCTTTGTTGACACCTTTTACTATTATTTTTAGCCAGAAGAATTACATGAATTGGAAGAATCCGGTTCTTACATGGTTACTCCATTGACAGATAACTGTCCATGTTATGAATGCCATTTGCCATTTTCTTGGTTATTGTACGAACAGTTAAAAGCCATCTGTTCTAAGAAAGAGCATACTTGTAAGTATATTACAGCAATAGTTATTGTCAATAATTTTGTCAGGCTGGTGACTGGTTTCAAAGTACATTACCCATTTTCTTTGAGTGAACACAAACTGCATGGCAACATATTGGATCGCTAGAATTTCATTTCATTTGTGACAAAGACAAAAATGTCGGTAATAATAAAATTTTCAGATGCTGATGATGATACTTTGCTTGAAACAATGGTTAATCTAGCAGCAACAACTCCTGTTGTTCAGCTTATCTTAGGTGCATGCACTCATAGTTCTGGAGAGTTTATCAATGGGTATCTGCAAGACTTTGCTCGCATCGTTCATGATTCTTCTGATGAAAATGAGTTAAAGGCAAGTTGCACTTTCTCATATTCTTTTGACATTAAACTATTTTTAAACTTTTTGTTTTGCACCTTATGTATCATGTTGATTTTTATAAGTGTAACAGAGAGTAGCCATTAGTGTTTTATAAACTCCTAAAATCACATTTTGTTTAAACTTGAATTTATAATGGCTTGAGTTTTAGTAAAATGAATTTAAGACCACAATTAGTTTACACCTTATGTATCATGTTGATTTTTATAAGTATAAAACGTGGTAGCCATTAGTGTTTTATAAACTCATAAATATCACGTTTTGTTTAAAAGTGAATGTATTATGGCTTGAGTTTCAGTAAAATGAATTTAAGACCACAATTATTATACTTATTTCAGTTTTTTCTTACAGTTGGTGATTCGATGTCTTGAAGCCTCGCTAGATACTTCAAATTCTTTAATAGAAAATCTACTGCTAATTCACATTAATCACAGTGATAAGTTTGCTTGTTTCAATGTGCTGCGACAGTTATCAAACACCTGGCCTAACTGCGTCACTACTGTAGAGGAAGCAATAAAGAATGATGATGAATTAGCAGACGTGACAATCAATGTTATAGCATGCCGCGAGGCTCTGAAATATCTGGCGCCAGAGAAATCTGATTTCACCAGCGAAGAATCTCGATCAGCTTGGCTAGACAAGGTGCAACACTTCGGCCATGTGATGGAATATGCCTTGCTGTTTCTTTCAAATGCCAGACGTCTTTCAGATGATCAATCAGCAATTGTTGAAAGTTGCAAAAGCATGTGGCATCGTCTCATTGCAATGAAGCTTTTTCTTGAGCATGTTGCCGACACGGCCGCCAGAATGACAGGTGCTGACTTATTTACAGCCATGTGGTACTCACTGGGGGAAAAACCAGACTTTAGGACATTGAAAACAATGGATAAGTTAAAGAGATTCATGGAAGCTTTCACAAAAAAGGTAGCCCAGCAGCTATTTGGTGCAAACCAGACGTGTCCCGCTTGTGGGCTAATAAGCGAGGAACCTGTAAA
This sequence comes from Tubiluchus corallicola, assembly GCA_030141605.1. NCBI lineage: Eukaryota > Metazoa > Priapulida > Priapulimorpha > Priapulimorphida > Tubiluchidae > Tubiluchus > Tubiluchus corallicola. The sequence goes on from JAQGDQ010000225.1 coordinate 52,616, forward strand.
GCTCCCTTGCAAGCATCACTGTTGTCGTAATTGTGCAGACGATTTGATCAAAGACGAAAATGGCACCTGTCCTGAGTGTCAGCACTTGATTCCATCAGACTATGAAGCTGAAGTTCTTTGTGAAGAAAGTGTGAATGAGTTCAAGGTTTACCGTAATGGTAGCAATGCTTTCTTTATGGATATAGTGTCAAGACTTTGCTTTTCAGACAGTACACCACCTGAAATGGAAGTTATACAGCTGCTGTTAGACTTGCTGATTACAAGCAAAGCAGGTTCTAATACAACTCAGCAGTTGTCAATCCTTACCAATGATACTAGCTGCATAGATCCCACACCGGTTATAAGATCATTTCTTTTACAGCAACTTTTACAATTTCGTCTTGATTTTGTGACTGGTTATTTAAAAAAATATTTTGAGCAAGCTGACACCTTTACAACAAGTTGTGAAGACAAGGAGCAGTTGGCATTACTTGTGGTGCAATGTATGGAAGATGCTCTTTACAGAGAGGTTGACCAATCTGGTAAAAAATACCAGTTACCTGTTGATGTTTTACAAGCAGTAGAACACTTTATGCAAACCGACGGTGTTATCGAAAGCTTGTACAGTATAGCTGCTACTCGAATTGTCTTAGAATTTGCATGTGATGCAGTATACAACATCTGCCATAAAAAGCAAAATGTGTCTGTCAAAGCATTGAATGTTGCAGCAGCTTTGTTTAGTGACTCTATAAGAAGAAAGTGGCCTAAAGAATATTTGAGAAAATTTCTTGTGAGGCGCTATGGCTTAGAAATGTTGAAATTAACTTGTCAAAATCCAAAGTTGCAGTGGATATTCAATAAAGATGAAATACGAAAAGAAAAAACAGATCATTTCGTAATTTTGCAACAAGAGTACAGCCTCCTTAGGGAACATGTAAACACTGCCATTTTGCAAGAAAATTCACAGCAGCAGCTAGTTGCATTTATTGACAGCAATGCAACTCTTGCCAGCTATTTACTTCCTCTAGCTCTGTACAGTTTGAATAGAATGTCGTCACTGACAGAAAAAGGACGCGAACTCTTGGAAGAACTCGTAAAAGAATGCAGTATTCCACATAAGGAACTTGCTGTCAAAATTTTGCATAATAATTTTGCTACATTTTGTAATGCATTGCAACCACAGCAACAAGGAACTTCACAAGATGATAGTTTAAGAGCTTTGGCTGTTCATGCTGTCATTGTTTTCCAACATTGTCAACCAAATATGATTTTGCAACCTTTGCTTGATCTGTACCAAAAGCCAAGTGCAACTCTGTATATCCCAACAATGCCGCAAGATGACTTTCTGGAAATCAAAAGTGCCATGAGATCACAAACTGAAAATAATGTATTTTATCAGTGCAGAAATGGCCATCCATATGTAATAGGTAACTGTGGAAGACCCACCATGACTAATAAGTGTAAGGAATGCGGAGAAATCATTGGTGGCAGACTCCACAAAGCAGAACCTGGTAATGTCCTTATAACCCGAGAAGAAGACGAAACAATGACTGGGCACATTTTGGGGCAGCCATCAATGCGAAGCTTTGTTGCGCTTCCCGAGCGTTTACAATCCTCTACCTGCAACGCAATATTGAGAACAATTACACACATTACTTTACTGATAGCTGCCCGTGAACGGAACAGAGATGTTCAGCAGTTGATCAGTCCTGAAATCGATCAGCAAGATGTAGGAAAATTCTTTTGGGATCACATATGTGTGGATATTGAAATACTTAGACAAGCTTTGCAAATCAGTTCTGATGACGTTTTTATATTATTGCATCTGATCTTCCATAGTCTGCTCAATAGCACTGATGCAATGCCAGCAAACTACAAGAATTATTCATTGACATCAAAGCAAGGTCGCCAAGATTGGGAAGTGGAATTTACCAGACTTTACATTGATCCATTGTTACAGAACCTTGAGGAGAGGCTTAGACAAGCGAATCATAAAATCGTGAATGATGATCAATTGAGTTCAAGTAAATTATTGCATGCAATCTACGAAATTGATGAAGCCGCACACGAGGAATCAAACCTGTCTTATCATGAAATTCCTGCAATGTGGCGTTATCGGCAACGTGTTAATGTTGATCATATGGTGCTTGCATTTGAGCGAGATGCCAAGACACGTGAACATAATCCAGTTTTACATCTGCTCATCCAGAAGTTTGAAGTTTTCCAACACTTGCATCATCTGCCGAGTATATTGGAAATCCAGAAGTTACTAATATCAAGATGCAACAGGTTTGTATGAAAAAAATTACGTTAATTTGAAAACTGACAAAATAAGTAGATTTATTTAATTAATAAGTCTTGTCAATGTCAAAAATGGTTTGTGAGGTTTGTGAAACCGAACTTAATAATAAATTGTACACTCTTGCAGACAGATGAGTTATGCCGAAGCGCATTCGAGAAGTATTCGTAGCTTCCTCACTTCTCTGCCAGAACAGCAGAGGAATAAGATGGAAAAACTTGTAAAAGAATTTGCAAACTGTTGGCAAAGTGTTCATTCTTTCTTGCCCGGTAAGTAATCTGTGTGTGTTGATTGAATGCAAATCACTGATATTTGAAAAACTGTCCAACTTACTGCCTGTGAATAGGCATACTGCAAACTGGGACTAACCATTTTAGTGGGTATATTGAAGGCTTCGAATACATCACAGAACAGCATGTAAACCAAAAATAGTCATGTGTTTATGAATGCTTGATATTTATATGTTAATATACTGACATTTTGATCTTTGTTTGCAGCTACACTTTTTGGAGACATAAACATACAGGACATTGCGATAAATGACGAATGCAAACTGGCTGTACTGCTGCCTACATCGAAGGGCTTAGGAGTTTGTTCTCAGATGATGATAAAGTGGCTAGTTGATTGGCAGAATGAATTCATAGAAACATTTTACAGGATTTCCAATCTCAGGTGGGTCGTGATAAAGATTTCTATTGTGAAAAACGAAAATGAGTAGCAAACCCTTTAAAACCTAAGTGAATATGTTTAGAAGAACACCTAGGTAAACAAATTTCCTGACCAAAACAGTACTTGCTGGCTGTTTGTTACTTCACTTGCCAAATGGCAGCACATAATAGTTTTTGAGGAATGAATATGTGAACACTAAATTGTTCACAGGTTTGGTGTTCCTATATCTTAGCAGTCAGCCCATGATTATATTCTATAGTCCATTATAAATCTTTACTTGTAGACACGCTGTGATTTTTACCTCATCAAAGATTGACAACCACAGTAACTAAATTTCTTATTGTTACCCATCACTTAACTCAGGATCGATAAAATGGGACTATCGCCAATGCTTAATCCCGAATTGGTCAATTGTTTATAAATTTCACACGAAATCAACTGGCAATTGCAAATTTATTGCTTAGTGTTCACGATGGCATCACTTGAAATTTAAAATATTAACATCAATTGTGAGTAAAAATGGCTGGTTTTCTCAATTTGAGAATCTAAATTATTTTGTTTTTGCATATTAAAATGTCGCTGCTTCAGAACAAGAAACCTCATATGCGGCAGTTTTTCAAAAATGAGTTATGGTCACAATTTACATTTATCATGGGTATCCTGAGTATCTGTATTGAAATGCATAAATCTTATTGCACAATCATTGTATCTACTATAAAAATTGGCAAGTTGCCAAAAATTTTGAAAACAAAATTAAAGCTTAAACATGTATATTAAAACTACAAAGTTAAGAAAGTTAGGAGGAGTAGCCTGACGTACAATAGACTGCCAATTGTGTATTACTTTTTAGGTCAGAATAAGCTTCAATCCGAATAGGAGGTTCTTGCACTCATGCAATGTGTTCATTATTCTTTTAGATTCTGACCAGTGGTGACAAACAGATTCTGCTTTATCTCTTTGATAATCTATTCTTTTTCCACTTGCAACAAAATATTACATTAAACATCGATAAGCTGAGAAATGTGAAAAAAATTATTCAAGAGTATCATCAAAGAAGCAGAATACTTCTGAGAATGGGCTTTTACAATCCAGGGGTTTTTTAACATCCAAAGTACTAACCGTGATCAAAAGCAAGATGGCCTAATACAATATGAAGATGGTCCTGAGTTAGGCTTATTGAAGAAGTATAGCACATGTAAATAAGGATACTTACATGGGAATCGGAAATTTCACAGAATTGTTTTTATTTTTAGTATCGATTCAGCTGCAATAGTGAATCTGAAAGACATCAGTTTGGAGCACTTACTTACCTTTGAAAAAGATGTTCATATCCTGCCGATAGTTTTAGCGAACTGTAATTATTCTTTAAAAATCGGTAAAGGCACAGAGATAATGTACAACTATGCTGCCATCGAAAAAATGCTTGTGGACAGATTTGTCAAAGGTATTTCCTACTAATTTATGGCAACTATTTCTGTGGTACTAAACGTGACATGATAGCTCTTGCACTACAGTTTTCTCTTAGAAGAGCAGTATATTTGCTGCTTCTCGGTTTCCTGGTTTCACCTGATTTTTTTATATGTGTGCTTGCAAACCAAAACTGTCCACAGGAAGAACAGTTAAAACTACGTTTTAATGATGCTTCGAAGTAGCATGCATCCAACTTAGGTCAAATATGCATTTTTGTTTCTCACAAAAACAAATGCTAAATATAGCAGAATTTTACATTCTAGCATTAAATCACCAGGAAATTGTCTTAAAAATGCCAAAAATTTCATTTTTCTGCCGAAGAATTAGTATTACAATTGTGAAAAACTCATATTTTCAAACTCAGATAGCAGCTTATTAAAGCAGCCATTGCGTTGTTCTTTTTTTGACACACGGCTCTTCGTCTGGTAGAACCTTCTATTTGATTTCAACTTAGCTATAGTGTGTTCTTACAAAGTCCATGGCAAATTACCCTTTCGTAGTTTTTCATAGTTATCAGTTGCTACGTATTTTTGAAGAAACGCGACAAAAAAATGGCAAACTTTACCAGTGATGTTCTCAAGATTGTGTTTTTCAGTACGCTGCTCACCTCAACTTCAACATGGATTATCTCAGCCTAGAAATAACATAGATATCAAAATGATCCTCATCTTGAATCATCATCAAAATGATCCTCACGAAGTAGATTTTCAGGATACGTGAATACTAAGAAAACTAACTTCTGTCTTATGAATGTTTTTGCTGTGCAAGCACACATTTATAATGTGAAGATTATTGGTTAGTGACGAATGGATTGAAATTTTGAAACCAAACTGAAACAAAAAAAGAAATGTGAAAAAGTCGTGATTAAGCCTGGATTCAACCAGGGTTTGTTTGCTGATTTAGAGACTGCTGATTCAAATCTAGCTTTAATCCGAACTTTTATACTTAATTCCCTGACTAAAGTCCAGATAATTTGGTCCCAATTTTTTAACATTCTTTCAATGAAATTAAGATTCAAAATTGTGATGTGCTTCAGTTCAGCAGGATTTCCCAAAAAAATTATTTTTAAGAATCATCTTTTCTGCTTTAATTCTTACCATTTTCTTTTCTATTGTTAGGCAAGCCACTTATTGAGACAGCATTGCTAGAGATGACATTTGCAGAGGATTGTGTTACGACTGTTGGTAACATCAGTATGATAGGAGCCGAGATCAAGCAAGAAGACTTTCCTGACGCTGTGAAGTTCCAGATTGAGCAAGATCACCATGACAATTTGTCTAGCATCAGCAAATCGTTAGGAATGCTAGAGACAACAATTAACTTCCTCGTGTGCATCAAGGCTGAACCTGAACTGAATCTATTTCAGTTTGTGACTAAGGCGCTACGCATGGAGTGGACAGTGTCCGGTCAGAAAGCCCAAAGCTTTGTTAGACTGAAGCATGTGCGTGCTTTGTGGGTGCTACTGTCATTTTTGCGAGCAAAGCTCATAACACTGAATTCTGCCAAAGATGTTTTTGAAGGCATTACACCCGACGGAAAGTATAGAGAAAAAGTAAAAGATGCAAAATCACTTCGTAGGTCATTCACGTACGTTAATATGCCATTGTTTGCAGAGATTTTGTATGAAACCATGGTGTTTAACATTTTTAAACCAAGAGACGAGGAAGACGATAATAGTATGCATCCACTCGGTTACACCGTACATGAATTCATGGAAATTCGAGAAAAGACACCTATCCCTGCACTAATCAATCCCAGACAATTTCCAGAAGATTTGAAAGTTAATCAGTGCATATGCGTATTTAGGCATGTCCTAAAAAAGGCATATGCAGATCACACAATACATTAACTATAGGTCAAATTGTGCAATTCAATGAGTGCTTGTAGTTATGCCATTTAGTTTTGTGTACTTATTATATCTTGTATTTTATTCTAGTCGGATTTGTCACTATTTCGTTTCAAAATTGCTTTTTGAATAATTGAAGTGTTGTGTGTAGCCTAATTTTAATGGCACTATCAAAATATGTGTGAAGACTCCATATTTGTAAAGACGTATGGAGTTCTTGAAATATAGAAGTTGGTTCCAAATCGCTTTGAGCTTGCATACAGGCAAGATATGGGATCTTCCAGAGTTCATAGTTTTTTAATACAAGTAATACATTTATGGAAAATCATTAATTTGAAGTGATAATTTGCATAACTAGAGAAATTTTTTTTTGTAGTACTCTCATATAAGTTTGTTATTGTAAGAAAGGTATATTTGATTGTTTGTTCTTTTATTTCATGTTCATACGGTTATGCAGCATATTAATGTAGCACAAGTAGTTAAGTAATACATTTATGGAAAATCAGTATTAATTTGAAGTGATAATTTGCATAACTAGAGAAAAAAATTTTGTAGTACTCTCATATAAGTTTGTTATTGTAAGAAAGGTATATTTGGTTGTTTGTTCTTTTATTTCATTTTCATACAGTTATGCAGCATATTATTGTAGCACAAGTAGTTAAGTTGTTTGTTTGCTCATATGTTCATTTTGTATGCACAATTTGTAGCACCTGTGATTTTGTGTTTGCAATTTCCTAGAATTTATTTTTTGGGGCCTCATTTCTTTATTCACCTTTACTGTAGAAAGCAGGAGGCTTTTCTGGCTCATAACTAGAAAGCTTCTATTCTATAAGCTTGATAAAAATAGATTGTATTTTTATCGTGGTTCACATTTATCTAATAAGCTGCTGTAATTGTAGCAAAATAATAGTATAACTGCAGTCTCCCCAGGAAGTTATAATACACTAATTTTGGCAAATTAAAATGATTGTTTAAACAAGGATTCTTTGTGTTAGCAGAAAGTCAGTATTTTTATGTGCATATCTTCTTGAATTGTGATTGTTTTATTGTTGTTCACTTAATTGCCAATAATCAGCAACTAGAATGATGACGAGTTTTCATGCTCACAAAATTGTCTTTCATTTTTTTAGTTCTCAAATTTTTTTGCTCGTTCCGATTTCAAACATTTTCTTGCACACTGTTAATTTATAGTTATTTGATATATACCTGTTTGTATGTCACTGTTTAGTAATGGTAGTTTAATGCTTCAGTGATCTTTGCTGCATTCACGCTAGATATGTTATGAGCATCATAACTTCACACTGTAAGAAGTGAATGTATTTGTTCTTTGATACCCTTCTATGTTAATTTTCTTAGCACAAATCTGTTGTACTCTGTGATTTTTGCGTTTATAATTGCCCGGGGATTTAGTGTCGGCAGGCTTTTCTATAATCGCAGTTCATCGTAGAATCTAAGAATGCGTTCTGAAGTTTAATTATTAGTATTATACCAATAAAGATGTCTGTGTTTAAAAATCTAGTAGCAACGTACTGATTTCACTAAAGTCAAAAGCACACAAAAGTAACTACTAATCACTAGTAAGAGATTACCCTTGCTGAAAGTAAATCTGTAATGATTTACGTGATTACAATTTTCCTGATATAATTATAGTAATCAAGACAAATTACTTTTCAAAACTAAAAATCCAATGTTTTCTGTTGCTCATTGAGTCATAAATTCAACGTTATAAACTCACTGTCACCAAGTTACGAGTTACAATCTGTTATCTGCTAAATTCAAGAAAGTTCTGGGTAACATTAACAGACATTCATGGTAAACGGACTGGCAATTGTAACTTACCTTTGTAATACATTTGACTAATGCAAGAATATAAAACTCTTGCAAGGCAAAAAATATCAGTTGTGTACCGGGTGACTCATACAACAGAGGAATACTGAACAACTGGTAAAATAATGAGCAAAAAGCTTACATTTGTGTTGTAGTATCAAAGGCTTAAAGAATATGTAAAGAATGTTTTTGTACAGAAAACAAGTTGGGCATCAACAAAATTAGTTTCAGGTGCAGGCTTGTTGAATTGTTGTACACAACTAATGCATTGTCTTCACGTGCATGTGCTTTACAATTATGCATCTTTTCATGGGCATTATAAGAGCATGATGTTATAAATAATAATCTCGGAAGATTTAATAAGGGTAGACTAGAAGCAAACAAGTAGGCTGAACTAAAACAAATAAGCTAAACCAAACTAGAAATAACAATAGCTACTCCTGTCAACACTTTGCCGTCGAGCAATTTGCTCGCTAGGTCAAGAATCAATATAGCTGCCTGCAGCTTCCCACCCATTCACTAGCGCTGATCGCGAAAGATTCCGTGTGTGCTTACTTTTCACGATGCAAAAAAGAAGAATCGAATGTATCTTGTTGTTAAGGACGCGAGCTTCTTGTTATTAAGCTAAGTGTTCGTCAGTGACTGTGTAGTTGCAGCTATTGTGCACAAATAATACAACCGTGCTTCGCTTTGAGAATTGTGATTAAAAGTCTAATTAAAGACAAGGAAAACGTAAGTGAAACAAAATGCTGGAAAATGCATTATCCCCATCGCTTATAGTTATATAATTGGCTTTAAATTGTCTAGTATTAGTAAATAAGTAGTGTATTGGCAGTATTGTGCCAATGCTGAAGTCGTTACGTGTGTTACTGATAGATTCTAGATTCTAGATTTTAATAGATTTATTTCGCAATAAACATATACATATACATTACATTACATGTGCATCAGGTTTTGTTAATACAAAATATGATAAAAGTCATGAATACTGTGCTAGAGACCTAAGAAGATATTATATTTTATTTTTTATACTATTATAGTATTCTTTTTTTAAGGATTTGGGTGCAGTTGGCTGTTTAGGTGGTTCTTTCTTAACGCCTAAATTCTCACATTGCCCAAATCAAAAAATATCACTGAAAGACTGAAACCAGTGCTCCAATAAATGCGTCCAGATAGATTATTGAAAAAGGTCGTGAGCTTTGGGTGGCAGTAGAATTCGTTCAAAATGGATACATCGAGTAACTGTCTTAGCGGATAAATTTAGTTTGGGAATTAATGGTAACATATTATTAACGCTTGGAGATTTATATAAGCAAAGTCTTAGTAAGTTAATTACTAGACATAAATCTGACACAGTGGCTAGATATAGTAGGATATATATTTGGTTGTCCTCCTCCATTGCTTAATTACAAACCATGTAACTTTTAAAATATTTAAAGTTTTTGTAAGAAATAAAATAATTATTTTTCTCAGTACAATCGTGTAATTAAAACTAAAAGCAACTATAACACATTTAGTATGTATAAAGCACTGCTAAGTTGCTGAGCGCATATATTTAAAAGTTACATGGTTGGTAATTAAGCAGTGGATGAGGATGATTTGCAGCACTACATAGAAATAATGCCACGATGTTCTTGTGTGGTCGAATCACGTAACAGCGCACTGTCCGATGGCGCTTGCACCCAAATGTGTTATGCCCAAGCAGCTGTGCCCAATTTTCACGGAACTTCGTAGGTGCACTTCAAGGGATAGAACAGGGCTAAAAGATGGAATAGGCCTCAAACTAAGACTACGATATGGACAGGTTCCTATAAAATTTTATTTAAAAACATCATACATTCATAGAACAAAATACCACGGTTAGAGTGTGCCACTTGACAGTACACACAGAAGCTACAAAATGGCAACACTGAAATGCTGTATATGTTACATTATATTACTACATATTATATTTATACATATTATGGTTCAATAATTGATTTGGTTGATTTCGAATGGGTAATTATTATAAACAACTATACAGCACACTACATGTCCGCAACACTAAAAAAATACAGTATTGTGATATAGTATTAGTTGAGTTGCTGCAGTAACTCTGATTTTTGTTGTGGCTAGATCTTTAGCCAAGTACAGTTTTCTGTTACTTACTCTTTTGTGGTGCGTTAGATATTATTGAACTAAACTGCTGTTATAATTTTGATGAAATGCTAATCTAAACTTACAGTGAGTCTTCATCTTCTGCTTCGTTCATTTTGTAAACAAAACATTAATACCAAAAGTGAAAACCAAAAAGTGCAAATAAATTGAAAATAAAAAATTTGGGCACAACATTAAATTTTATTGGTAGCCAAATGTCTCGTGCCCATGTATCTCGTCCTCAAATGTCACATACCCCATGCAAATATTCTTGTATGTAATGTTCAGGCAAAATTTTGCAAGTCCTAGATAAAATCTAGACCAGCTTATTACACCCACAAGTAAATACTCAATTTAAGTAGATAATCTTTATTCATTGATTACTACTATGCTAGTTCGACATGTGGGGCATCTTGTGCTCTTATAAATTGTGGAATATAGACATGTAACTTTTGCAAAACAACTATTTTGATGATTCTTCCCTGTTTCTCCTTGTGGTCCCAATTAAAAAAGAAACTATCAATAAGTGCATGTTACCTCAAGACTTCTCACTCCATTGAGAACTTTGAAAGTGCTAAGGCAGTAGCCATGGAAATTACAGCCAAACCTCTTTATACTGCCTACTTCGGCCCACAAAAAGTTGGCATCATAGGGAGTTTGGCATTATAACGAGGTGCTTTTACATATACATGTCTGTGCAAATATAGACATTTTGTTTTGCCAAAAATAAGGACATTAAGCGAGGTAGGCATTATAACGAGGTTTGACTGTATATATCATGTATACTGACATGCCTGCAGACAATGTTGCATACTTGCAGTTATCTTGAAGATCACTCGTGAAAAAGACATAAAAATCTTATTTTATCAAAACAGAAATATCATAGCTTGAATCTCTGAAATTGAAAAACAACTAAAATGTACAAAAGTCATTAGTGGAAATTATTGAAAGTCATCAGCATTTCTCATCCTAATCTCTAGCTGATTTTTTGGAGCCACCTTTTCATAAGTTGAGAGTTTTGTCGTAGCATAAATTAATCATGAACGCACAATTGAAGCCATACTGCTCTTATACTCCTTCATTCTTATGAAAGAACGTATGAAGTACTTTCATTACTGTTAACTTAACTGATCTGAACCACAGAAGGTGGCAGCACTATAAACAAATTTTTTAACTGTTTATTTGATTCCTAGATGGTACCAATAGCAACAAGAAACACCAAAACTGCGCAGATTTAGGCAAAATAAACTATTTTATTGAAAAACAGTAAAGGAGTTTCCTAGCAATAGACTCATCAGGCTACAGGTGATAATGTTACACCTGGCTTACAACAGGCAAGCCCAGATTGGGTGGAGGCTAACAGTTAAGTAGTAATGCCTACGTCAGAAGTAGGATGTAGCCAATATGACAAAGGGGAGTGTTGGTACAACTGAAGCCATAGTGCTTTTACATGAATAACTAATTAGAAAGCAAAAACTGATTTAAGAATGATAATTTTTGTAATAGGTTGGGTGAGTCATAATGTCAGAAAGAAGTATAGCTGCACAGGTCCAACAGGTTTGGAGCAAATTAGATGATCTGTCTATAAACAATCCAGAGCAGTATAAAACCTTCATGGAGCACGTTATGCATGAATCATTTAAATGTTTTACATCACCAGAAAGCTTTTGTTGCCTGTCTACAGTAAAGGTAATTCCTGTCAATGTAAATGGGTAGAGCTGATTCAGTCTTTTTAACAAAAGTCTTAAACTACTATCTCATATGACGAGATAAAAATCATGAATCGACTTACTTTGATATCGTTTAACCTATTACCTGTATCACACTTTGTCATTTTGTCAAGTGTTTAAATAAAGCATGTGATAAACACAATTAAAACATGTACCTACAGAATAGATTAGTAGAGCAAGAGTTAACATTGTTGGTGTACAAAGCATTACTTAAATTTCTTCATTCACTTTCGGTTCCCAAAGTTTCAAGGTAATGCTACACTATTTAGGGGCCTCTATTAAGTAGAGGTGAGCATCGAATATTCTAATCGAATTCAAACGTTACGAGTTTTTTAATTCAAATTCGATTCGAATTTAAAATTCTGCATTTGACCATGCAATTAGCACAATTTGGCTGGAATTTCGGCTCACAATTTTTAAACAAGTTATTAGTGCTTTTACTGCAGAACAATATGCATGATCTTTGCAAGACTGCTTCTTATTTATGATTTTAATTCAAATTTGATTTGAACCTAAAATTATACATTTGATCATGCAATTAGCACAATTTAGCTGGGATTTCTGCCCACAATTTTTAAACAAGTTATTAGCATTTTTACTGCAGAACAAAATCGAGTAATACACATGATCTTTGCCAGACTGCATTTTATTTATGATTCGATATCTTGAGATTCGGTTTGATTCAAGTTTGAAAGTCAAAAATTATATTTGAATTCAAATTCGATTTCTGATAGGAAATGTTCTGTTGCTCACCCCTACTATTTAGTGAAAGACTGCTTCATTATTCAAATGTAATGACAAACCTTGAATATTGTTTACAAAAAATTATTTGGGGCCTAAAACCAGAAAATATTCTGTCTATAAAGAAAATGTCTGTATAACGTCTGTAACTACTAAACGGTAATAAAAAGGCTTTTGTACTTGAAAAACGGTAATAAAAGGTTTTTGTACTTCTACTTTGTATTTTATGGGACCTCTAAGTGTTTTAAGGTAAGTCACGTTTGTGTTATTTGCATCAATCTGTGTGTCTACTGACCCAGCTCTCCAGCATGTATCTCTAAATCCATTAGTACTCTGTTCAATTTTTGCAGCTACAAAGTAAACAAAGAATTTATGTGAATATCTGTAGTTGGGATAAAGTTGCAGCACCATTACAAGAAACTGATCCAGTTCCTATTTGTGGTGGAACTTGGGATACGGGGTTCAATGAAACTGGTAAGTGAAAATAGGTTAAAGTAACAGAGTTTGTGTACTTGCACCATATAGAGTTCAATTTCTTTATTTTTGTGCTGATCCAATATACGAACCTGTTTTTTGATACTGACAATAGGAGTTGTTATTACTGTAAGATCAGACTCATAGATTTAAATGTCACGCGTACACTTACTAGAACTATTAAAAGTGAGGCTACAATGGGTCCTATAATACAAATTCTGTGGTCTGTTGTATGGCGAACACTGAGTGCTATGTTGTACAATAGAAAAACTGCATTCGATTTTATGGCAAAAACAGCCCTTGAGCTACGCTTTTGCAGTATTTGTTCGACATGCAGGGTGGCTTCCTCTCTCTGCACATACGTGGCACATCTGTGGGCTCCAAACAATTTTTTGACAGTCCAGCAATAAAACTCAATTCCATATTTAGCAATAGCGAACTTATGTGGATGATATTGGTGCACGCACATCAACTAAAAATAACTTCCCAGGCAGCACAGAAAATATTGCCACAGTGCTGTGACAATATTTTTGCAGTTATTGGAACAATATGGATATGTGGACTTTCCACAACATTGTACCATTATTTTTTCACAATATTTTTTCCATATTGGTACAATGTTAATACAATATTACATTATAAAAAATTATTTGTATGTTTTTAAGGAAAGACCTGATCTTTTTATGATACAAAAAAGAGATGTAATATGTGTATTCCAGGTGTCTTCAATATATAATGTGGCTTCTACAGCATTGGTAATACCAGTGAGATGGAAAGTTGATAGTTTCAAGCTTAGTTATTGTTAGGCTCGCACTTAGACAGTTTTTAGAATATCTGTACGATTCAGAGTGTGAACATTTTCATCATGAGCGTGGTGGGCATAAGTCATGGGGGCCGCATAGATTCTAACAGTTCTTCATATGTCTTCTATAGAATTTGGCTAAAGCAGTTCTTATTAAAGTTAAATGTTTAATCTTTTCTGATACCAATTGTTGCTTATTTGTGGTCCTGAGATCCAAAAAAGGTGCCAGTAACATAAGCCTGCAGTACAAATGTTTTTGTTTCTTTTTTGACAAATTGTTAGATGCTAACATTTTATAAACCGTTATACCAGGTGTAACATGTCATTTGTGGATAGGAATAAATGAACTTAAGCTAATTAAGTATTCATATAGTGCAATTAATGCCTTGTGAATGGCACTATTCCCAAAGCCTAGGAAGAACATTGTGCCGTTTACCACTCAAGTGCAACTATGCGTAGAACCTGTTGGTTATAGCTGTCAGAGTTTACGTGAAAAAATTGCAATGGATGAACTTGAGTTTGTATTTGGCTTGTAAGCCAGCTGATTTGGGTTTAAGAGTTATATTATCACTATCAACTCAGGTCTGAAGAATGGCTTCACGACACCAGTTACCTGTTTTTGATGAAGGTTTAGTGCTTCCGTCGTCCATGTAATCACCATCTCATTTTCATTAAAACTACTGGAAGAACAATACTGAATGATTACACCATATTGTAAGAAAAAGCTATAATAGGAATACGTGTGATGTTATGCAAAATGTGTAAGCACTATTAGCATTATTCTTGCCACGACAACAAATGATAAGATTTTAAATTTAATAGAGCATTGTGGAAATATAAATGTAGCAAAACCAGTCACCAGTCACTGTTTCTGGAAACTTTTCTTGCATGCAAATAATTTAAATTTTTGGATTTTTCTTTTAAAAATGCATGTTTTAGCATCACCTAAACATTTGTCTGGGAAAAACAAAAAGGATACTGTATCTTAAAGTTGATTGCTCAACATTTGTACCATGTCTGATTGATGCCTGTGAATATTGTGGGCTTAGATTTGTTATTAGACTGTTTTCATATTTTATCTTACAGGTTCATATGATGTAACTGCTGTTGCTGTGAATCCTCAAGTTATTCAAAAAAGTAAGCAAGAGAAAGAGGAGCTAAGTCAACTTGTCCTTTTGGTTATCTCTTTCATTGAGCAGCAGTTTCAACTGAAATTGTCCTGTGACTTTTCCCTGACAAAAAAGCATTTTCAACCAGGTACAAAGCTACTATCGTGCGATGCTTTCTTCTCTGTCAGCATCGCTACCTCAGGTGAACATAAACTGAAAACACCTGACCCGACAACTCTTGTGTCTTCTTTAAAAACGTCAGGCACAGTGGAAGAGAATGTGCTGTGTGACAAAACCTGCAGAGTTGGCAACTCTGATAAACAGTCCCTCTGTGATAAAAACAAGTTAGTTCATACAACAGTGCTATCAAACATCTTTCAAGAAGAGTTAAAAACAAGTCAGAAGAGTAATAAAACTAGTGACAATACTAAGAAAGTGTTTGCACCTGATGCAAACATCAAGATACGTATGCCAAAAGTTGAGAAATTAGAATTGAATGAATTAGAAACGAGAATTAAAAGGACCCCGAAACCTGATGCGTTGCCAGCACCAAAGCATGACATAGAAGTGGCCTCTGCAAAAAGTTTGCATGTCCGGATCTTTCTAGAACAAAATATGATAGATGATTGTAATTTGGACATTTCTTGGGTAGGTATAGTTTATTACACGTTTTTCATGTCTGTGTGGCAATCCACAAAATTTTAAAATATTACATAGTTACTTTCGCAAGTTTGTCATTTTTAAAATCAGAAAGATCGAGAACTATCTGTAAGACTGGCATCAGTGGCAAATTATAGCAGTAGCACCGTCGATGTATTTAAAAACTACATAGTTCAACGCTTCAAGCACTATTCTCACCTCCAATCTAAAATATTCGAAAGTAAATAAATGTTAAATTATAGCAAATAATTATGCATTTTACGATTTCTTAGAGCTTATCTTGATTATAGTGGTGGAATGAAGAGTCCTGCATTTTCAAAAATTTGTTACAGAATTATTAATTAATTGGTTAATTTTGCCAAGGGTTTGTAAGGGGACTTACAGTGCTAATGTTTTATGTGCTGGAGCTGACAAAATACTTGCCATTTACCATCTACATTACCCCAATTTGTGTGAATAATGCTTTTAAAAATGAGCAAATTCCCAGCTTGTTTTTTTATAAACGTATTTTCTTATTTTTTGCAAGCCTTTGATTACAGTAAAAACTGATTAAAAAACCTCAAGCAATATTCCATAACAGGACTGCAGAAAATTGTAAAGTGAGTAATGTGGATGCATGTAATCTAACACATGGCAAGTAAAGAAAGTAATATTTTTAAACAGCAGAAACAAATAATTAGATTAATTGCTGTTGAGTATTTAGCATGATGAAATACTTCTGTGTTTTCATCATACTGTAGTTTAATAATGGACTACAATGGAGCAGAATGTTAAAGAATCGGTGATAAGAGAAAAAAGATTAATTAGAAATTGAGTTGCCCTATAAAATTTTCTGAAATGGTGAATTAGTTGCTCCTTGCTTGTTTATCTTGGCGTCTTTACAATGAGCTCAGACAGCACTGCACCCTAATTGTACCATCCTTAGTGCTCCGTAAACAATAGGAGTTACATGTATTTTACACGTCAAAATGATTTTACGTTTTGCACATTTTAAATTACTGTTGATTATTGTGTGCAGTGTGTTAAAACATTCTATTTTTTAGTAAATTGCAAATTAACTTTGATATGAGAACTGAATGAATAAGGGAAAACATTTGTGATCAACTTACAGGATGAAATGCTGTTCATGGTTCCAGGCAAATGTAGACTTCATCTAGATCACCCATTTCCTATTGACCAAGAAACGGCAACTGCAACGTTTGATGTGAAATCAGGCATTTTAAATATACACATGGAACGAAAATAGTGCAATCCTTGTGCAGAAACTGCCTTTAAAGTGTAGGTATTTAGCATTATACACAATAATCAGATATAAGATGGAAAAAATCACTTATCTTAAATACATGAGACTATAAATAATTAATTTATTTCTAGAAAATCATGGCAGATTGCGTGAAGTGCGAATGAAAGTGTACAATGTGCAAACACATTGGAGCTGACCAGGTCATTCTGAAGTGACATTTTGCAGTACATCATCATCATCGTGAGCCCCAGGAAGAACAAAAGTGAAGAAGTAAATCAGCAGGAAAGCACGAGACAGAACTTCATGCACATTTTCACAATAGTTCGAAGATGCGATGAAAGGATAAAAGAAGAAAGAAAGACTGCAAATGACGAAGAAAGAAACACAGAGGGTGGAACAGGCAAAAGAACAAAAAACAGGAAGCGAATGAAGGAAGATGAAAGGGGGAAGTTTAAAGAAAGTTTAGTAGAAGACGGACAGAAATAGCAAGGAAGCGTGACACGAAATGAAAGAAAAAAATTAATGCCTTGTAACAGTAGCCATAAAATGTAAACTAATGTTTAATACAATAAAGGCTAAAGTCTAAAGGCGCAATTTTTTTCTAGATCAATGCCACTTTTTGTGAACTTGGAATTACTTTTTCCTTACCGAAATGCCAGGCTGATTGTTTATGCTGGTAAATAGAACCATTGAGGATCTCAAATGCAGTACATCCATTCCATTCTATTCCACTGTAATCATTCAGCAACCTTGACAAAATATACCCAAAAAAATTTTCTAATAGACATGATAGCATATAGTGGAACTGTCAAAAAAGTTCATTTTGCGATAGCGGCAGCAAACTGGTGTAATTCACGACCTCAGGGAAGCGCTTTTGCAATTTGTGTGTTACTAAAGTTCATTGTTAACATGTTTCATTGAATACCAACTTAAATAAAGTTTTGTGAGCAAACTACAGCAACAGTGGAAGCATTAAATTTTATCGTAGGCAGCCATATTAGGAGTCAAGATGGTTAGCCATGTTTGTTGATAAATGTGGTACATCCTTAGTTTGCATGAAACAATTTGCTTGGACATAATGACTTTTAAGAATTTTGGAGAATTTACTGGCACCTTTGTTGAAAAGTGTTTATGGCTAGGTTGACGTTGTAAGTCATTCAGCACTTCTATAGATGTACATATTTTCGCTGCTACCATAATGAAAGAAGTGCATGACAGTTGAACTTTTATTATCTTAGGAATTTTATGAACAGTACGTGTGCAAAATCTTGTGTTAGGTGCTAATTTGTTAAAACAATGTATGAAGAAAATACACTAGATATTTGGCAACTGCAGTATTTTAGAAAGAAATAATATGATGTACATGTAGAATTAATCAGTATGTTTTGCTGTGTAAAGTGCCTTCATTTTACAGACTGCTGTAATTCCTTACAATGGTAGTTTGATGAATATATTCTAGAGTGGCTGGCATTTTGGAAAATACTCAGATTGGCAGCCATCTTGAAATTGATATATAAGATCTGATTTTCAGTTATTTGTAAAAATTGTCACAAAACCCGTACGACACAGTTTCTTGAGTAATGTAGTGGCAGCATAATGTAGTGAAGCACCGAAAAATTTGGCAGCCATTTTGAAAACTGTCAAAATGTTGGTCATAATGAATATATTCTTGTTCTTCAGATTCTTTGGGTTTGTGAAATTTCATACCAATTGATGCTTTTTTGCAAAATTAGAACAAATGTAATTGTTTCTTTCAGGATCCTGTGGTTCAGTCCCGCCATAATATATGTCTCTTGCATTAGTAGATGCCATTATCTATGTTAGATGCTTCATCTAATGTCTTCTGTGTTAATTTAAATGTCAGCTAGTGCATTAAATTGTCATGGTCGTGGTTTTGTTAGAAATAATGATTTTTTACCTCACGGTTTTGGTATGATGATTATTCTATTCTTTTATTATTTTGTCATTCAGTATAACTATAATATAATTTTATAACTTATAAAGCACTTTCAATGCGATTTTTCAAAAACAGTTTGCGATTAAAACATTCAGGTAAAAGCATTACAAACTATAATACATTTATCTATGAAATTAATAATTAAAAAAATCTATGAAACATTTATCACTTCTACCTTAAATTTTAAACACTGCTTAAAAGAGTATACTTCAATTTTCTTTTTAAAGAGCTGAAAACTCAGCTAACTACCTCCAATTGTATAGTGAAACAGACTCGGCAAAGTAACCATAGTGATTAACGTCATTATAAAATTTAAACTTATATGTCAAAGAATTGGCTATATTTGCTGATGTTTGCTTGCTCCACAAAGTATTAGTCACGAACAACCAACTCACGTTGACAAAATGTGCGGTGTGGCATGCATGTTGTGAATGGACTCAATGGAGTGGAGTGGTGTGGATGGTACGATGTGGTGGGTGCGAGCGTTATGGTGTGATGTGGTGTGGCTGGGATGGTGAGTATGGTGTGGGTTTATGGCCTTATGCGCAACATTTTTTGTTGGGTTTGGCTGGTCTAATATTAATTGCTGTAGTTATCTATTTTTATTATAATTTTTTATTTTGAACGTAAACTACACGAAGACAACCCTCACATTTGCGGACTGTACGTTACCTGTCAGGCTGTCATGTCAAAATAAAAGTAGAATATCTATGACCATTGCTAACCTCACACCTGCAGTGTGAATCTTGCGGATCACGTGACGAATGACATCAGACAGTATGGCTGAAGCAAGTATTGGTGGAGAGCAGTGGTAAGTTTCAATTGTTTTTTTATGTTAAAGCTTATCGGGGAACGTCATATACTTAGTATTAAAGCTGAACGTTAAACTTGTACTGACTGACCTAATTTGACATCATTTGTCGCAATATATGTTGATATTCATGGTGATATAAATAGACCCTAATTTATTATACCGTTTTTCCCAGATTATTCAGTCAAACACACATTGAAGAAGTACTCTTATAGTAAATTTTGTCTGACTTATTAACTGCGATGGAAATAGCTATTGACATTACTTGGAATGGCAGTTTTGCGCAATAAGAAAATCAAGCAAAATGATCTAAAATTCACATTTATGAGCTGTTTATACATGTAATGTGTAGCTGATTGGATTATTATTTCGGTCTTTCGCTACCCTTTCTCCTGCACCCCCCCCCTAACTCTTTCCTTTATGCATAATTTATCCTGTTTAATTAATAACTATAGCAATAATAGTCTATTTGTATTCTGGTGTAAATGAGGAGATAAATAAAGTGTCTATGTCTATGTTAACCCATCCCTAAACTGTCAAATGCATGTCTTTTGTGTGATGATCTTCGCCCCACGTCTTTGTCATCAGTAATTGTCAAAATGCTTTGATTCTGTGTCGAGGGACCGGATTCTAACCTTTCTTATTCAAACTGAACGAATATGTAAGTCCCAACATTGGTCCTTTCTTCTACGTTTAGTCGTCTCTAATCTGTTGTAGTGTTTGTCTTCTTCAATGATCCTACTTTGTCTGGTATTGATGTACTTTATCTTGACTTCAAAAGGCATATGATTCTGGCCCTCACCGACTTCTCTTACTTAAGATGGAATATTCTGATATAAGAGGTAAACTCCTTAAGTGGTTCACTTACTTTCTTACCTATCGTTTCCAATGTGTTGGTCTTAACAGTATATCCACTGAATGCCCCCCCCCCTCATAAGTGGTATCCCCTAAGGAACCTTGAGTGACCCATACTTTTTCTTATTTTTAACAATGATGTCACTGATTGTATTTCCCCAGGGACTAGCATCCCATTATTTGTTGATTATTTAAAGCCCTTTGGTCCAATTTGGGATGATCTTGATCATTATATTTTACAACATGACTTAGATGAAATTTTATAGATGCAGTAAATGGTTGATGGACCTTAAAACCCAGTAAATGTGCTTTATTTAGCATATGCCCTAAATCTATCATGCCTTATGTTCTAAATAATGCTCAAATAGCCAAAAAAAGTTGTAATAGAGACTTGGGAGTAATGATTTCTAATGACCTCAAACGGAAGTCCCATCTGAACAATATCATTGCAAAAGTTTCATCATCAACCTTCAGTGCTTCATCAGTTGAAACTTTCAAAAGGCATGATAAGGTATGTAACTTAAAGAATCACCATATCATATTTGTTCAACATTTGGCAGATCTTGGAATTTCTATATGGATTTTTATATGTGTAACCATCAGTAATTGATGCGATTTGACTTTCTTTCCGATGATTGCACTGTCCTTGGGGATTATGAGATCGAACGGAAGGTCTAAATCAGTGGCGGCTTGTGTATACGTACTGCAGAAGTGCAGTACCTCCTATTTTCATTTGCTATTTTTGATAATATTCAGTATAATGAGGCTTTTTTCTTTAATTTTCTCTTTATAGTTGTGCAGATCCAGAGTACCTGATGGAACTGCGCGTTTCACAGGTCCGACACTGTGCTCGCGCAACTCCAGTAACGTGGTGTTTGCCTGTTGTGCTTATGTGGCCATATGCATATGTCTGAGATAAGATGCTGCACTCTAGATACAGAGAGCACTCTTACTCACGCAGTGTGTGTTGAGGGTTGTCACGTGTTTAAAAACAGTATACTGGCATATTTTTGATTGTGATAAAGTGTAGATTTAGCCTATTAGAATTAGAACTGCGACAATTTAGGCTATTCATAAGCAAAAAAATATTTTTTTATTTAGGATTTTATCAAGTTTTTATATAAATTTTCGTATGCTTGTTTTATTTTACAAAGTATTAAAATAATGACTAAAAGATTTTCTGCAGCAGCAGTCCCACTAATTTTACCTACGAGGACTCCCAATGTATATTAAGCAATGATACGTGGTGTTGGTTTAAGGCCAAGCGAGATTCTATACATATTTAATATTGCAACTTTTAGAAGATTGTTACGAGTACATGGTCACTGTACTATCTTCAAAAATCTAAATTATCAAAACACCGTAAAGCATGGCGAAGTATAATTCATGATTGAGAAATATATCTGTGAAAAGGTGCTTGCTTTGTCCACATTGAATGAAAATGCACTCATATCTCAGTTTGCCGGACCTGGCTATTACGGATATCGGACAAAATCTGGACCACTAAAGTTCCGCATACTACAGATGCTAGTTGGCGGGCTGTCATTTTGTTTACATCATTACATCAGTGCAACCAAGCAGACAATTAGATGATTGATTTTACATTACCAAGTCTAATACACGGCACCTACTGTATTAGCTTAGTATGGGTAAATACGGACATTCGGACTGATGTATCCCTGCTTTTGTCTGGCAAACCAAGGTATTAGTGTAAATGATATGTCTGAGCATCTACTCCTGTTAGAAGACTGCTTGTACTTTCCTCATTTTGTTTAGCAGTATCAACAGTCAACATACACACAGTTGTTAAATCTGTTCACATTCAGAATTTAACTGAATGGCTGATGTTTATGAATTTTTCAGGGAGAGGGAGCTTAGGGAAGCTCTTAGTGAGGGTTGTGACTTTGGCATACTGAGAAACATATGTAAGGGTCGAACTGTTTCTTCTGATCTGCGGTCACAGGTTTGGCAGGTAATGCACATTTAATGCTAATTGTGACTTAACTGCAATGATTGTCTATTGGCAGCTATGACTATTGATTATATCTATTCATTACTGGTAATAATTTATATGGGTCCGTGATTACTTGTTTTCCTGTTAATTTTAAATGGATGATTTGTTTTCCAGATTGCCCTGAATGTTATTGGAAAAGGTGATGCCTTGTCCACATGGGATGAAATATATGATATGCCCGAGCAGGCACTCCTTAGGGAAGACTGTCAAGCATTTGTTGGTATTTACACCTTAGTTTGTTTAAAAATTATATTTTTATTTCATTTTGTTGCAAAACCAGATTTAAGTCAATGTTTCATCTTTATTTGTGCCCTAAATTCTGAAGCAGAGCAGATGTTATAGCTTTGAAGGCGGTACAATTAAAAATACTTTTGACTGGGACTGGCTGGAGAATCTCAAAAATCGTAACGTTTGATTCGATTCATCATCAATAACGATCCATTTGACTACGTCTCCAGATTCAAAAGATTCGTGCAATTGTTGCCGCGCGTAAGGAAGTTGCATCGCTATTACACGTTGGTCAAGTTATCATGAGCCTGGATTGTCAGTGCATTATTTTCTGCGTCAAGCCAAAGAAAAGTTTGCATTTATGTAGTAACCTCGAAGTTCACAG
Source organism: Tubiluchus corallicola (assembly GCA_030141605.1). Taxonomy (NCBI): domain Eukaryota; kingdom Metazoa; phylum Priapulida; class Priapulimorpha; order Priapulimorphida; family Tubiluchidae; genus Tubiluchus; species Tubiluchus corallicola. Next base: position 75,851 of record JAQGDQ010000225.1, read on the forward strand.
TCTTGAGCTTGTTTGAAAGCTAATTTATTTCAAAAAATGCATCTGAATCTAGATAGGGTTTGAATAAGGTAAACTTTTAAATTTATATTTTTTTGAAATAGAAAATTTGAAAGTTGTAGGGCAGTTTATTCTAATAACAAGCTAAACAGCCAGCAGACGGCATAAAATTGCAGCTTTGCTTTTGAAGTTTAATTTTGAAACTATAAAAACACTGCTGTTATATTGACTTCTGGACAGTAAGATTTGAGGTCATTTGAATCAGTTAGCAACAGTTCCAATTACAAATCTTCAGTAATTAAACTAATAACTCACTACTCAGTTCATATATATTTGCTTATTTTAAATCAATACTGATTCAAATCGAAAAAAATAAAATTCGATTTGAACACTAATTACACAACTCGATTCACTAAATTCCAAATTCAATTCGAGTGGAATTTGAAATTTTCTTTTCGATTGTCAGCCTTACTTTTGACTATTGAAGTAGTGCCAAGTATAAAATTAAGTGAATGAAAATGGTCGATGCAGACAGTGCTGCTATTTTTGCTTACACTCCATAGCAGATTCATTAAAGCATTTCAGATGCAGATTCTTTACTAATTAGAAATTCTAATAATTTATGCACATTTCAAGACGCAGTAGTGAAAAATTCCTACAAATTTTTAACTTTGAAGAGTTATGATGTCATTTCCATTGTTTTTTTGTAAGTGCTACTAAACATGAGTATTGGCTGCTACTTTTTGTTTAGAAAGTCATTTGAATGTATCGATTTCTAATAGGGCCGAGACGGTTAATCGTTTAACTGACTGTTGACTGGTGTAACCGTTTAGAAAATCCCTAACCGTTTAACCGTTACTTAGCCAAGTTTTCTACGTATCTGTATTAATGAAACCTTATATCTTAAAAAATTCTGAGTTGTGAACGCAGTTAACAATGTCCCACTTGCATAAAGTTGTACTATCTAAAACATTGTTTCAATTAATCTGGTTGCCCCTAAGAAGTAACTAAATGGTAAACTGCAAAAAGTTTTTCACTTCGTATGTACGAGTTTCCCGCCATGTTGGACATTCTCGCTGGTGCATGCTAGATAAGTCCTATTCAATTTTTTCTTGTATGTATGACAGCATCGGGAACAGTTAACCAGTTAACCGACCACAATTAACAATGGTTAAACGGTTAATTAAAACACCTAACTGTCTCATCTCTAATTTGCAATGCGCGAATTGCTAGTAGAGCAGTTAAGTCACATAATTATGTTAATTACATTTCAAAAAGTTAGCAATCCACCTAGATGTGACATAATCACATAAATGGACGTAAATGTAGCTTTGAGTTTCAGAACTGATTGATTTGCATGGAAGCATTTGCTTGTACAAACTTCTTCAGTTGTAAACTTGCAGTTCTAGGTGCTATATGCATTCCACAATCAAGTCTAAACTGAATGAAGCGCGTGACTAGAAAAACTTCCGGCTAAATTAAATCAGTTTTGAGATTCAAGGCAAATTTTGGACTTACGTATTTTGTATTAGTTTTATTTGCATTTGCAGCAATAGCATTTATGTGATTTGCTTTTGGAGAAACAGAAGAGCGGTAAAATTGAATGTGTCCCATTTATGATTAACAGAGAAACTTGGTAACGATGAAGACGAGAAGATTGCGCTGGTCAGCGATCTGGAATCGGTCCTGACGCTATTCTGCAAGTCCAGAAACGTCACGTACGAGTCGGACAACGGGTGGCTGGAAATTCTGCAGCCATTTATAGCTCTGAAGATGCCAAAATCAGACTTGTACAATTGCTTTTGTGCCATGATGAACAGATACATAGCTAGGTACTGTACATTGAGATTTCAAATTGTTTTTTATAATACAGACTTGATGAAAGCGAAATGGAGTACAAGTGCAAATATTGCACATTGGTGCAATATTGCATCTGTTTCAGCAATACAGTGTTTGGCTGTTGTGCGCATGCGGGGCATGCACACATGTCCAAAATAAAATGTTGCACTCTAGGTAGAGAGAGCAGTGTCGCTGATGCAGTGCCAACTCTGTTGTGCAAGTAGTGTTTCTTTTTATGTTTGTTTTGTTTTACACAACATTAAAACAATGGTAAAAAATATCAAAGCAGCACTCCCACTAATCTTAGTTATGAGCTGCCACTAATTATGAAATATGTTCAAGCTGTACTATATACTGCATGTTTTTTTTTCTGTCCACACAGAATCGTGTATCATGAAAGCAGTGTATATCTTTGAGCAAAATTTATCCCGAAGTAATATCCACAATGTTGTGAATGAATGTGACACATTTTTCCTTACTAAAAAAGTAACATATTTGTTTTGCAACTTCTTTCTGTTCAACGCTAGTAATTAAAAACAAATCATGTACTCATTCTTGGGTCACTGTGTAGAGAGCCCATTTGCAATAAAAACATTGAAATTCGCACATGCTTTTCTGGCAGAAATAAGAGTACTGGTAGTAAATTGGATCTGACTTCACATTCCTACTTGATTGGATCTGATAGCTTGCATCTGGCTCTACGACTAGCTAGCCGTGTAATACTTCATTTTGCACGTAGAGAGACTACTGATGTTGTTGGTGATCAGAGCAATTTAACTCGTAACATGTTGACGTTTTGTCTGTGGCGCAAATGTTTCTGCTACAAAATATTTACTATCTAAACTATTTACAAATTTACAGTGACTGTGTTAAAGATGGAAAACCATTCCACTTATTTCGGCTGTTGCTGCTCTACCACGATCCAGAGCTGTGTAATTTTTTGGACACGAAAAAAGTCACTCCTGATATGTATGCACAAAGTTGGGTGAGTGGATTTAATAGTATAAGTGTAGTAATAAAAACTGTGATTTATGTTAGTTCTCTACATTCAGTTTATGATGTAGACTCTTTAGCATGTTTTGCTGGAAAAATGTATATCTTGTATGGTAAAAACTACTGCAGTGGTGGATTGCTTGTCCCTATGGGAGCTAATTAATTTATTGCAAACTTCTGATTGCTAAGTTGTTAAAGTTCATTAATGATAGAATAAACATTTTTCTGCTACTGATCTTTTTAATCAAAATATTGTTGAAATGAAAAATATGAAAAAATCAAAAGTGAACTTGGATTTGAATTTTAAGCTCAACCTCTTGGGTCAGCAACTCAACCATTTAGTCTTTCAAGGTAATCTGATCGAATGTCTCTAATATTGTCCAATATGCTTCTTTTCTATAAAAGATACAAATGTTTTTCAATCGTGTTCAGTTTTATTATTTTTATATAATATTAGTTATTCAGTTTGTATGTGTAAATATTTGTGTATATTGTACAAATTCGTTACGCAATAGAACAAATTAAAACACTGTAGATTAAATTCAGTAGTGTGTTTAGACTGCATATTTTTACAGGTTCGAAGTCTGTTTTCTGCTCACTGTGTTCTTGAGGTTACACAAGCGATGTGGGATGTTTATTTACAAGCTGCTGATCCTTTCCTTATCTTCTTTCTTTCACTAGTCATTCTGATTAATGCAAAGTAAGTTTGAAAGAAAGTAGTTTAACACATAAACAAGTTAAATTAGGGGTTTACATTTACGTTAGCCTACTGCTAACATTTTATGGTTTATACTTAGGTTAGGGTCATATTTAATTGCTTGCTTAACTAACTGTCATATGTTAATGAACCTCGAGATGTAAGTAAACTGATCCTGTAACACTCACGGATCTTTAAGGTATAGCAACCGATGAGGCTGCCCCATTTTAACTGTTGTTCTTTTACACATGATTAATGATTAGCAGTTGACTACTATATTTGACTAAAATTTGAAGATTTTGTCTAACCCTCTTTTCCTGCAAATGTGATTCTTATTCCAGATTCCAGTTTTCTGCCAAGTTTTTTTCCAGTTCTGGTTTTCACTGTTTTATGAATTTTATTTTTGCCATCTTAGATTGTTTAAATTCTAACTACGTAAAACAAAATTTTCACTTTATTTGATACATCCGTTAGTTGATCAGATAACATGCATTCTTTCGCCACCTCTTTACCTACTTAGCGAAATTTCTTATTTAAATAACACTGTTGGTAATTAGTCTTTCTTTCCACGTTTGTATTTAAAATCTTTTGTACTAGCTTTATCTAGCATTTCCATTTGCAGCCCACAAAATTCATTTAGTATCTGATGTTCTGAAGCTCATATTATATGGCAAAGCCTAATGTAATAGTAGTAACATTCTAAGCTTTTAATTATAGGGATCAGATTATAATAATGGTGGACGACTCAAAGCAGACCATTGCGGAGACATTAGTAGAATTTCCATGTGCCTTGGAAGCAGAAGACATAGAAGATTTTTGCTCGCTTGCTCAGTATTACGCTTCTCGAACGCCACAGAGCTTTCGCAGGGTACGATTTTTTAACTCTTGCAGATGCATGTAGCGGTCAGGCTAAACTTGTACTGTGCATTTGTGGTACAGTGTTAACTTCCCGTAATTTTTCTGTGTGCTCATTTTAAATGAGGTAGCAAAAAAAACTGAATATAAAAGAATGGAGCGCAGCTGTTTGCGGGGGTTAAAAGTCCATGAAGCAAAACAGAAAATTTTTTATATTTCGCCTGCTTGAAATTTACATTTTTTACCAATTATAATTGCCAAAGTGTTCGTGATATTTAAATATGTTTGATGACGGCTGTGAAAGTACAGTTAATGATTGCTATATCATAGTTAAGTACAACACTTTCAAAGGCGAAAATTTTTCATGTATGTTTGCAAAAGTGATAATTTCAACTAACTTTAATCATGAAACACAAATGCAGGAAATTTTTTAGTTTGCAAATTCAATTTTCAAACTCGCTGCCAGTCTAACTCATGATTCCATCATTTCATGACAGGCTGTGTATCTATTATAGTTCTGCTAGTCCAGTACACGGCCTATTTTTGTGCAATGTGCTTCTGAAAAACGTGTTGTTGCCCATCTAAGTTGCAAATCCTGTATTACAAACTCTTCAACTTACAACTTACAGTTTCCTAATACCTTTGACGCTTCCTGCTTTTATCGTCTTAGATTTTTCCGTTTGTCCCCTTTTAGTCTTGAAACTAGTTTTACCAAGTCTGATGCAGTAATAACACTTTTCTGTTTTGTAGGATTATCAGTTTTTGTACGGTAGCCCACAGGAGTCACACGAGGAAAGTCTAACAATGGTGAAGCAAGCTCTGTGTCTTCCTGTTTCAGTGCATGAACTGCTACAAAGCGTTGCTCAAGCAGTGAGTGCATTTTTTAAATTTTGCAATGTCTGGTAATACTTGATTAAAGTTAAAAGAAAACATCTCCATTCTTTTTAGCAGTAGCTTTAATGCATTTAATAACATGGTAAGATGCTAAAAGCAATTTTTACAAACAACATTTAGCTAAGTACTGTTATAGGGTTTTAAATTTTTTGTTTAAGTTTTGTTAAGTAGAAAGGAAATACACAATGGTAGTGTATTTGCACATATTGTTGACATCACCATTTAATTAAATTTAGTTTACTGAATTCATTTCTTTAGTTTGTTAGACATATTTAAAGCAAAGACGCAAATTATTCATTTGTTTGGCTTGATATTTTCTGGAAACTCTATTCTTTCCTTTAAGTCTTAACCAAGGTGTTGGACAACAAGGTGTACTTTAGTAAAGGCCATTCCTGAAGTACAACATGGCTGTATGTCACATTTTTATTATCATATATCTCAGTTATTGAAAACATTTGATATACAATATGCGCTTGACCATCTCTACAATTTGCAACTTGTGTTGGTAACGCAAGTTTGATTTCTAAAATTGTAATCTCCTGGTTTTCATTCTTTCAAGTGGCAATTTTAAACTATGTCTCAAAAAAGGTTCCTCACAGAGTTGCATTATTTAGCATTATGCTTTCCTGTTCTAAAAACTTGAGTTATAGGATAAGAAAATTCTTAATAATTTAAAATGTTTGCGCCACCTGGTAAAATATCCACTGACTCACCTTTCCAGTGTGCACTAGAAAATGTCACTATTTCACCATAAAACATTATGAATTTATTAACAAGATGAAGTAACTTATAATTTTGCTTAGTTAGCGAAGAGTGCACTGCAAATGCTCTGATTATTTTTCATCCTTTATACAATGTTATCTAAACTTGTTTCAAATGACTTACCGTCAAAGTGGCTGCCCGTGACTGTCATTGCAGGAGTTTAAATTTACGAGTTTTATACGTTGTTACTGCTAATGCAAGCTCTGTGCACTAGATTGCATGTAAGTGATACAAAATTTTAAAAGGAAATTTTTCGCCTTATCTAAGAACTCCGTTTTCTTGTCTTTTAAAGAAAATGGACAACTTTCTTTCAAATTAAATTAAAGAAAAGTGTACACTGTCCCTTTGTGACATAAATGTGTTCATGATTCTCTGTGTGTGAGCAATTTTAATGCAGAAATCTGTCAAATGTTTATTTAGGATGACGGAGTACGTTATTTCATTGTCGATTGCCGTCCAGCAGAGCAGTACAATAGCGGACATCTTCCCACTGCATTTCACCTGGATGCCAACTTGGTACATTTTTTTTGCTGTTCTTAATATTTTTAATATAATAATATTAACAGTATTATTTAAGTTTCATTTTCCTAAAATACTTGCTTATTGGACATTCAGTTTGCAGCTAATGTTAAACTTGGCACTTGCAGCTCAAATAATTTGTCCTGGCAATGCAATTTTCCGTCGCAACTTAATGATGGTAATACTCATCGTACGGTAATTTCTCTTCAAAAACAGAAGGATCTTTTTCCATTTGAACTGAATTGAAAAGCATGGGGATAAAACATTAAAGGTGACGCGAATACCTGAGTGGTCCTGGAGTGAGTTTAGCGACTGGGGATAGGAAATACTGGTTGTGGTTATTAAGTGCACGGATCTTAGCGTTAAAGATGTACGTATTTTGAAGTGGTTAAAATGCCTTTGCCAGTGTATTTCTCAACTTAAATTGTTATTATTTGTAATCAGCTAGGTTTTTGTCATGCCACAACCATCAACATAATATGTAAGCAACAGAATAGTGCTTTTCTGGTCATCTAAAGATCAAATTTGATTAAAAAAAAATTCTATTTTATTGCATCATAAGTTTCGCATACAAATTACTGTCTCATTGTGCAGATGTTACAAGAACCTGGTGAATTTGCCGTTGCCGTCAATGCCCTATTTTCTGCACAGAAACAAGCTATTGCAGCTAGTTCTGTTGCTGGCGGTGAGCATCTGTGTTTCATGGGCAGTGGTAGAGAAGAGGAGGACCAATATGTACATATGGTGGTGGCTAATTTCCTGCAGAGAAAAACTGGCTTCGTCAGTTTAGCACGTGGCGGTTATGCAGGTATGTTTTTGGCAACGTTGTAAGTACTAAAATCAACTAGTGTTGTTTTATATAATACTTTTGAATAATTTAAGTAGGTAGTTCGGTATAGAGGTAATTATAATTTCATGTCACAATGCAGTTGAGCATCTTTATCAGAAAATCAATTCGAATCAAATATAATTAAAAATACATAATTTCGAATCAAATTTGAATTTTTTTTAAAGATTTTGGAATAAATTTTCGAATTACTAATAAAAAATAGTCTTGCAAAGATCATGCATATTGCTTGATTTTGTTCTGCATTAAAAACATTAATAATTTGTTTAAAAATTGTCTGAAGAAATCGTACTAAATTGTGCTGTTTGCATGCTGCTTCACAACCTTTTAATATTATAGAACACGTGTAGTTAAAATGGTGAATTATTCGAATTAAAAAACTCGCTTGTATTGAAGTCTAACATTGGATGATCACCCTTAGTGAAAATATGCAAAAAATTTGTATATCTGATTCATTTACATGTAATGACAAACCTTGTTCACTTATCTATGTGATGGTTCTGTGATGTTTTGATCTAATCTTTTTCGAGATTAATAAGCTTTAATCAAGTTTCTGTTCAGTAATTATCAGATTATGAATTTTTTTCAATAATTTGTGTTTCAGTGTTGCACGCTGTTCTTGGGGATAGAGTGAACCAAGCACTCGCAGATCACAGCTTTAAGCGCTGCATTGTCTGCAATCCTGAAGCCGAATTCAATGGCAAAGAGACGACTGACTTCGTATCGGAAGAGCTACAACATTTGTATAGAGAGGTAGGTTATTAGCACATTAGCGATGAGTTTCTACTTTTTTGTTATCTTATGTTAAACGGATTGAATACTAGCTGAAAAATTGTATTTGCACCGCTAATGAAAAATTGCAGTCACACCACTACGTTAACAAATATTCAGTATCAATAATTCTGCATTGAGCAGTAGTGGCCTATCTTTATTTGTGTAAAACCTTTTATTTCAGTATGTTCCATCTCTCTTTTAAACACTTCTTTGCCACTTAAAGTATGTAGCTGTAATTTTTAATTAAATGTTTTAAATGTTTTGTTTTTGTTTTGCATTATGTATCTAAGGTTTTGAATTACAAGTACAACAAACTGTCTGATTATTACTTTCAATGGAAATTTTTCTTTTTGTAATTCACCAAACACTTCTAACAGGTGTAAGAAAGTTTACCAGTTTAAAATAAAACATGCTGCCAATATCAACATTTTAGATTTGATGTTATGTCAAGTGCTTTAGATTTTTTGGGGGGAATTTTATATTTTAATAAATTAAATTTTGAAGGAGGAAGAAAGTGAAACATTATTATCCCAAAAAGCTTTCCCTACATAGTTATATTAGTTAACATTACGCATTAGTTTCAAGGACTTATTTAACTGAAAAAGAAATTTGTTAATAATTGAAAATGTTTGTGCCCCCATGTAAAACGGCACTGCATCACCATCCCAGTGTGCACCACTGATTCACCAAAAAACACATTATTGATCTTATTGACAACATATAATGATTTGTACATTTACTTAGTTAGTGGAGAGTGTGCTGCGAATGCTCTGCCTGCTTTATCAAACTTTATGCAATGTCATCTAAACTTGTTTCAAAATATTTGCTATTAAAATGGCTGCACCTAACTGTCATCGCGGGAGTTTAAATTTACAGGTTTTATGCATTGTTGCTGCTAGTCATTGTAGCTAATGCAAGCTCTCTATCCAATAACATCAGTATTTAAGTGATATGAAATTTCAATGCATTTTTTTAAGATTTATGTAAGAATAGTGTTTTCTTATGCTTTAACAGGCTGAAACTCATTATGGTTTAATTGTACATTTACTATAGGGTGGCACACTATTGGGCAAGCTCTCAGTGGCAATGAAGAGCAAATCCGTAGAAGTCAAGGAAAAACTGGCCAATTATATAGTAAATCCCCAAGCAACAACCACTAAGAGGTAACAGTTTATTTCATGTGTTGTTGCAACTGAAACAGACACTCACTCCATCTTGATTGATTGGCATGTTTTCAATTTTTTAACATACAATGCAAGTTGGTCTGGATTTTAAACTATGAATATTTTTTAATGTTGAGATTAAAATTTATTTATTACATTTTAAAACACAAAAATGTACATCAGTGTTACAGTATATTAATTTGAAAATCACACGTACGATATCCATATATAGAGGCTGAAGCTGAGTCAGTTGCTACTACATCAGCTGGCTCACACAGTAAATCAACTAGCTCAGCTGAAGTTGACAGACTTTTCAGCTGAGTTAGCTTAAAGAAAAAATCGGCCAAGTCAGCTAAAGCTGCGAATTTTTGTTAACTAAATAAATGATAAATTGTTAGTTAACTGTTAAATTATGGAAACAAATTTTTTAAATAAGTCGTGTTGCTTATATACAGAAAGATGCGATATACAAACTTAAATAATGTATTAGAGATAATTTTTTATTATTATAAAGAAGCAGTAGACTTATTGCAAATATAATTTAAATCAAACTCTTGGAGAGGCTTATCTTGATTACCGACGAATCAATAACAAAACATCAAAATGATCCCATACTTGTGATTAATGTTGCCTATTAGTTTATGTAATTCTGATGAATCTATTTTCATGTTTCACTAGCCAACATGTGAGCAATAAAGACCGGCTCGGTAAGCGTTATCGCAATGTCGATCCCGTGTTCACGATTGATGACGACGATGACCTTGACTATCCGGGAAGAGGTGACTCTTCAGACGAAGAGAGCAAAGAGTGCGTCAGCATAGAAACTTGGTCCAATAAACCTGAAGTGGTCGGTACTTTTCAGTGTCATGAGGTACTGAAAGATCACAAGTACATGTATCCTTGGTAAGTACAATGTTTCCTGATTCCAAATGTACATATGTGACAGCAACTTTTATTATATTTTTGATAGAACTGTCATCACTGCTCACTCAAAATGTAATTCCCCAAGACTAGATGGATTGAAAACATCTTTCCTTTGGATGTAGTAAACTGTTTCGTCTAGACCTGCAGCAGTGCACCAGTGTGAAACTGATGCTGCAAAAATTTCACAAAACCATTGCTTTAGGCTATTCACCTGTCAGGTAGAACAGTCCAGAAATTGTCATTAGAATAGGCCTGTTCACAGTTCCAGCAATTGATGATGATCATGAAAAGGTCAAAGGTTAAGTGTACAAGACAATGCATTTGTGTGCACTTGACAGTGCTTTGCAGCCCAAGCTATTGTAATATTGTAAAACAAAATAATAGTTTTAAGAGCTAGCTTAGAACCTTACTTAGCACACCATGTGACAGTTGTAGTTAAGACGCGTTGCTGTGGTACACTTAACCTTTGACCTGCAGCAACTGCTCGTGCACATAATGAAACTGTGAAAAGGCTTATTAGATAAAAAATCGCCATCTAATTTTAGAGTTAGAATTAAAGGAAAGATCAATGACCGTTCAAATGTGGCTTTCAAAAAACTTATGCCGAAATTTTATGTCATATACATGTAATCTTACTGTATGCAGAGCTCCTGTATTTCTAATGCCATTTGACAGGTAATTCCATCCCCTTTGTCACCTTTTGAAAATTGCAAAGAGGTTCTTTTAACAGGTTCAAATTATGTAAAATAACAAGTTATGAAAGTGTAAGGAAAGAGCCAGCACTATGCAGCATGCTTACAGATAAATGTAAACCATATTATTATATGAACAATGGCAGCTTGTAGCTAAGATTAGTGAGAGTGCTGCTTCAGAAAATTTTTACCATTATTTTAATATTGTGTATTAAATAATATATACTTGTTTCTTGGAGATGCAAAGAGTCCATGATTAAATTATTTAAATTTTCTGTAAAATAAAATAGCTGAAAAAACTATGAATTAAATAGAATAGCGGGAACCACGATAATCATCTAATTCTACACTTATCACATTCAAGAATATAGTACATGGTTTTTAAGCACGAAACACACACACACTGAGTCAAACACTACTTGCGGTACTGTTTGAGTGACAGTGTTCTCTTTACCTAGCGTGCCCAGCTTCTTATTTCGGACATGCGCGTATGATTGTATGCACACAACAGGCAAACACCGTGTCGCTTGAACTGTGAAACGACTGTAAAAAAATAAGCGATTGTTGTTATTTTAATGCCACTACTTGCCTGTTTATATGAACTATTTAATTGTCCAGGAATTTTTTTCTTTTTAAGAGCCTTTGAAACAAGTAAGATGTCCTATTAGCTGACATTGCTTTATTTTTCCAAGTTCTTGAAACGTACATCTAAATTTGCCCATTTTCCAGTCAGTCAGTCAAAACCCTTTTTACAGGTGTTTGGGCTTTAAATGGTGAATAACACTTGCATAACTGTGCCGGTTATTGATTTTTCATCTGTATTGTTTCAGTCATCTAATCATAACGAAGACACATTTCTACGTGCTACGAGAAGCCGCAGATAAAAAGGGAATGGCTTACATTGTAGCCCGCCGTAGCCATGCGAGTATAGTCAAAATCACTTCCAAGAAACGACATCCAGAACTCATCTCTTTCAGGTTTGGTTTTTACTTTCCTATAATAAACCTTTGTTTGTCTGTCTGTCTGTCTGTCAATTAAAAGTCACTAGTATCTCTACTTTTTCGTGTTTCACATTACTAATAAAGATCATTTTGCCTTATAAAATTTGTTTTCTTTCAGTTTTGTCAGTTTGAAACATTTTTTATAATGTAAACCAAATGGAATTATTTTTTTTCATTTCTTTCTTTCTTTATTTATTTATTCATCTGATTGTTTTTTGTTTCTTATTTTTAAATGTCCCAGCAACTGGAAGAATGACTTTTTAAGGCGGGTTGGCAAAGTCAGAGAGACCAACCATTTCATGTTTTGCCATCCACCTCTGAATAGAATTGAGTTTAAAAATGCAGGTTCTTGAAACTCTCCTGAAAGAGATGTAGTTTTAGTTCTAAGGATTAAAGCAGGTGTAATCAGCAAGTCAAGTGAGAACCAAAATAAACATATCAAGTGTCCTGCAATAAAAACTCATTTCTATGCTAGTTAGGCAAAAACTACCGATATATGTAACAAATGCTATAAACGTTACCGTCATCGACTAAATTCTACACTGACTGACTATAAATGCTACACTCGCCAACTGCAAACGCTACACTCGCCAACTGCAAACGCTACGCTCGCTAAGTTATAAACGTTACTCTCATCGACTATAAATGCTGTATTCACCGATTTAGAGGCTACATTCACTGACTATAAATGCTACACACCGACTATAAATGATACACTCACCGATTGTAAACTCTACATTTGCCGACTGTAATAGCTACATTTATCAACTATAAATGCTACATTTACCTACTATAAACTCTATACTCACCGACTAGAAACACTGCACTTACTCGCCTACTACAAATGTTACGCTCGCAGTGATTTAAGGTGCACTTAAAGAAAAATGCTAGCTTAGTGCTTGTTGATCAGTTTTGTTTACAACAATATTTTATTATAGGTATGGCACCAGTGATGAAAACGGCTTGCAAATTGAAGCCATGGATAGATTTGTTATTCCAAATGCTGGTGATTGTACCAAACTCATCAAACAACAAATATTCCAGAACGCGGAGACGGCGGAAACCGAAGCGAAGTAGCCAGATTTGCCATTTGTTTCACTGTTGTCATCAGAATCTTCGGTTTCCATTGTCTGCAGATTTTATACATGTTTGTACGTACTGTAATTACTATACATCTGTGATACTTGACATGCAGTAAATTTCCTTTGACATGCAGTAATTTTATCCATCTGAGTCCTTTCCTTTCAGTTCAGTATCTTCAGAAAAAGTGAGAATCGGAAGTAAAAGTTTTTGTTACACTATATTTTCCAGCACTTCAACATAAAAAGTTTTGATGTTTCGTATAGATACAGGGTGGTATGTTATGGTTATTCAGCATATGTTTGTTTTTGTTTTCTGTGCGTGTTGTAGTAATGTTTGTAAATAGCTCTACCCGAGTTTTAATTTTGATCGAACAAAGTAACTCGAAGATTAACTTACGTTCTGTTTTTTGTAAATAATTTTAAGAATTGTTGAAGTTTGCTCTAATTTATGATCTACAAATGAAAAATTTATTTATTAAAATGCTAAAAAAGAGAGTTGATATGGTACAGATACATTTGGCTGCCACACGAAGTTTTGTCATTATAAATACTAAACGCCATTGGGCATTAATGGGTTGTGCTCTTCCTAATCTTATAGGAAGATTTTTAATGTGAATATTCGATTTTGTATAAATTCTGTTAATTTCATCCATTAACTTTAAAATTTATATTAAGCAGTATATATTTAATATGACTTTATGCAATCAATCAATACTGTGTTAATTTTGATCGCTTATCAGTATTTGTTGTGTTTGTGTTATTTATAAATTGAATGTTATTGCAACAGCCTGAGAGATGAGGTTGTTAACAGCTGATATAGCAGCCTAGTGTTCCCTTCTATTTTTCAAAGATTCACAGAAGCAATTTTGTTGAGATTTGCCGTCAAACATTTTTTTAAGATTTTTGCTGACTGATAAACAGTTGAAAGCAGTCTGCTGTTATTAGATTTAATTTCTTATAATTTTCCCGTGTTTACTGTAACAGCAAGAATTGTTGCAAACCATTGCAGATTTGAAGTACTGTCAAACCTTTTTATACTACCTACTTTAGGACTGCAAAAAAAGTTGGCATTTAGCGAGTTTAGCACTATAACGAGGTGCATTAATATATACATATCTATGCAAATACAGAAATATACAAAAATTGTAATAGGCAAATATTGTAAAAATTGAGCATTAAGCCACGTTGGCATTATAACGAAGTTTGACTGGTAGGGTAGATCTTTCCCTGTGTAATTAGGTGAAGCTTATCCAGCGCTTCCACCAGTGAAAATTGCTAGTAACTTCCAATCTAGAGGTATGTATGAAATCTTCATGTGTGACTCTTTACAGTTTGTATTCTTTTCCAACTCCCTAGACTAGAGCAAGGCAAAAGAAAAAAATGTAAATGAGAATACTCTAAAATCTGGTTTTATACATCACAGTTTCCTGGATGTTTTTTTTTAAAGTAAAAAAATATTTTCCACGCTTATTCAGAAATTGAAATGAAAAAATAATTCCAGGCTTTATTTACGCAAAGAATAGTTTAGAGTGTGTGAGACTAATAACATGATTTTATATGCTCAAAATTCTTTTTCCACCTGCAGGTTTATATATAAAATCCAAAACATTTTTATCTACCAACGTTACGAAATCTGAACAAACTCGTTTTACAAAAGAACCGAGATCATAACATACAATAGCAGATTGCTAATACAACCTTAAAACAGAGCTTTTTGATGTGTTATTTCAATGTAAAGAATTTGTGTTTCAGAGCATTTTTTCTGCATATATAATCGGTTTAGAAAATCAAATTGTAAAACTAGTGTAAACGGCTATTAGTAGAATTGCAACATCATCCATGCATCGCTGTACAAAAATCTCACATACTTCTGTGACTGGATTATTATAATTTCATGTTCTGTATAAACTGCTGTTTATTGTACATGTACCAATAATATATTTTATTTGTTGAAATTTGATTTGTTTTTATAAGCGTTTGATAACTGATTCTTTTATGCAGCACAAAAGGGGAAGCTAATTCAGGAACTAAAAAGGCAAAGTAAAAATAAGAACTTTTCTTTTAGAAAATACATTTTTACGTGTATTAATTACAACATGTGAACAAGCAATATTCCCTATACTATAGTTAACATAATGATGAAAAGAGACTAGTCTACTGTTGTAAGCTTTGGTGAACCTCATTCACATTTTTTGGCAATGGCAACAACCAGCAATAGTAGCAGGATATACACGTACGCCAAAATTTGCCGTTTTCGTTGCATGCGGAAAATTAAAAGCTAGGTGACCGCATTAGATCACTTTTTTTGTCGGTGATGGAGATTCACATTTTTCATCACTCATGGATTTTGTGTGTAAAGGTCTACATATGGCAAGTTGGCGACTCAAAATAAATGCAACAGATGTCAACACAGTGGTGATAAATTTGAAGTGCTAGCACCATTTGTCATCAAAACAAAAGGAATCAAAGAATACTACATGTGCCTTGATCGTATCTACAATTATAATAAACAATATCACATACTGAAAACATTTTCGAGGTCTTGAAAAAAACAAAAAATACCTCTGACAGACTCGTGTTGCACTAAACATAAATACACTCAAACATAAATACACCTCATAACGTTACCAAAGTAAGCATTGCATGTCTTAATATTATCAGTTGCCCTATAGCAGTTACAAATAACAAACGTAAAAGTTTTTTCAGTTTATAATTACTGAAAGTAAATTTTAGAACAGCAATAATCTAAATGTATGTATGTATATCCACAAAGATTTATCAAATAAAGTGCAACATTTCCATCTGTGATTATCTAGTCCTTTCGTCATCTAAGTAGCCACTAGTCACTGAATAAATGTCACAATTCATTTAATTAAGAACCAAGGAATGAAATGGATGCAACACACTGTACATGTATACAGTTACAATACATTTCTTTTCATTACATTTTGCATTTTTCTAGTGATAAATTTTATCATCCGCTCACACATTCCGGCTAGGCGACCAAGTCTTCCGCTGGTGTCACCTCCTCCTCCTCCTTCTCCTCTGAAACTTTTACAAGCTTCTCATTTTTTTCCTTCTCTTTTCTCTCTTGTATTCGCCTGCAGCTCAACCATCCGGCTACCGTCCCTGGCAGGATCTTGTATTTCTCAACTGCTGCAAGAATTGAGTTCTCTAAAGCAAATTTAGCCACTTCCTGCCGGACGGCTACCGGAAACACCTTTCTCTTTCCGAAAATGTTGTTGTCCATGTCGTAGTCGTAGAATTTATTGTTGACCCAAGTTAAGAGAGTGGACGGTGGTATCTGGAACGTGTCCGAGGCTTCCATTATGCTGTGGTCAACGGCATAGCGACTCGCAGAAACACGTACCTTCCACGGATACGTGCGCCTGCGGAATCCATGTCGCTTCTTTCCAGGAATACGTGTCCTTGGAGATGCTGCTCCAGCTTCGGGACGTCTCAGTTTAAACACCAATTTCAAAGAGTCATCTCTCTGTATAACTTTATCTACAACGAGTTTTTTCTGCTTTGGCAGAGATGTGATGTGACTAAACTCATCATTGTGCGACAGCAGCTCGCTATGCTGGCTGTCGTCACCGACAGGCTTCCTTCGCTTCTTTGTTTTTTCTTTACCATTAGTCACCATATCTGTCTCATATTGTACAGGTACGTGACAACTTGGAGTCTCTGCAGCATCAAAGTGCTCAACAGATCCAACAGCTTTTCCATCAACATTCACAGTTTCTACCTTGTTTTTTGGCATGTTTCTTAAAACCGCATTCTCTCCTGTTTCTTGTTCCCCTTCAAGCGATCTTCTTGTATCATTCATTTTCTCCTGAGTGTCTTCCAAACTTGACATTTTAGATTCTTCAAAGCTGGCCGAGGAAGTTGACCTTGAAAGACTGTCCAGATCGCTCAAGTCGCTTCTTTCATAGGGCAACGTTGAGATGCTGTCAGGACTATGACACTTACTGTCGGTCTCATCAATGAGATGTTTTGACTTTTTCGTAAAATTTGTATTGCTGCTTCGCTCAGATGTCACCCGACTGTTTAGCAATATGTTCTGTGTTTCACTTGACTTTGACATTTTAGCTGCTGCGTCTCTTCGTCGTCTCCACAAGTACAGTGTGGGATAAGAAATGCCCATGTGTCTAGACGCAGCCAAAGGACCATGTTGGTCAGCATATCGACAGGCCTCTATTTTGAAATTCTCCGAATATTTATTACCAACATGTCCAAGTCTGACTCGACGACGGACAAATTTTCTGTTCACCTTGGTGCACTTTTTGGGTGATGACAAACTGATTTTCTTTTCAGTACTCGTTAAAGATTTCAAAGTGGCACTTACTTCTTTTGGTGATGGCTTTTTCCCATGATGCTTCTGGTACACCCACCGTGAAATAATTCGAGGAAAAACACCAAAGACTGAAGCTGCGCTGTGGATTCCCTTCAGTAAAGTGTAGTTAATTACATTTTCTTGAAAAGTATCAGTGTAATCTTCGTTATCACACAAAGAAAGCTCGTCATTGTACGATGTTTTTAGCCACGGTTTGTGTAATAACTTTTTACAGTGTGGTCCAGCATTCAAACCCAGTTTTTTAATAACTTTAATTTTTGGCGACTTTGTATGGCAATCATATTTGTTTTTGACTTCATCTTTATCTAATTCATGCACAGTTGGCTTGTTTTGTGGTAGCTGGTCGGTTTCTTTAATGCGAGGAGGACTGGAAAGAATTTTTAATAAAAGTGGTTTATTTGGAGAGGACAGTCGCACGTGAATGGGGGTGCCGGTACGAGGGTCACGTATTTTCAAGGTGTAAGTGTTTAAACTCTGTGCATTTTGCTCGATTTTCATGCAAGGGGAAGGCAAATTAGTGTCGTTAACACTAGATTTTGGTATTTGCACTAAAAGAGGAAGAGAATTATTTTTGACAGAACCACTTTTACTGGTGGATGCTGAAGAATGACATTCTTTCTGGCCGCTCGACAAGTTAGAATTGCCTTTGCCAGGTGTTGGCATTTTAAATGACTGAACCTTTGGCATTTTAGAAAGCAAAGAAAATAAACTTTCGCTGGGCTTCCCTCCACTGGAGGGTACAAAAGTTTGAGGTTTATTTTGTTTGTTGTTCATCATATGTGTCGTTGCAAGGGTTGTTGTCAGAGGCGCCTCAGATTTCTTGCAAGATGGAAGGCGTAGCTTCCCCTTTGGCACCACTATAAATTTTGGTTCAAAGTTCTTGTCTTCAACTCTGTATACGTCTTTATTCATATCTGTCACTGTACCTTTGCAAGCAAACTTTACCGGGGAGATTTTTATCGGACTGCACTTAACTCGGCCTTGCTGATTAGAAATCGGTGAGCTGTTTGAATCCAGTCGTACATTTCCTAATTTATTAAGCTCGTTTGCTCCGTACACAGCCACAACTTTTGGTGAGAAGCGAACATCGCTTGTACTTTTTGGCTTGATATCAGTAGCATTCTTGCCTGCAACATTGGCTACAGTAACTGCACACATTTTCAACCGTTTCTCATTTGCAAGCATTGAATGAGTAACATTTGGTTTTAACGGAGACAAGGGAGGTAAAGGTTTTGCAATATTAAACCGGATAACATTGGGATGAGTCACATGTGCCATTTTCAGGAGTGCCCCGGCTGCATCCAGCTGCTTACAATACATGTTGTGTTGTGCATTAACTACTTTACTTCCCAAATCGTGGTTCATGCTCTCTGATTTTAACTTTGCCGAAACCGATTGTTCTGTTGCACTTGCAGAAGATGCAGCGGCTGGTTTTCGAGTGGGAAACAACGAACTAAGAACTTTGTTTATAGTCATGTCTACAGAGTCTAAAGTGCGTGAAGGTCCAGTTGACAGGTATGATGTCTCTGGGTTCTTAAGGTAATTTTTGCGACACTTTTCGTAACACAATATACTGTTTTTCGTAACATAGTCACAGTTATCAATTACTTCTTTACTCCATAAGCTGACAACCCGGTTTATGGAAATGTCGATCGGATCAAGTTGGTTTGTTCCAGCCTCAACATCATTTACAAGTCTTTGAACTACAGCTTTGACAACTTTATCAACTGCTTCAGAAGCTTGCGATGCAGAATCATCAAATTTGTCTATTGTAGCAGATGAAATTTGACCAGCATTTTTCTGATAACATATTTCATCGTGTTGCTCTTTGTGGTGTCTTCCAAATGACTTGCGAAATGGCTTCAAAATGCATTGAGAGGTTACAGAAACAAGGCTAATAAGCTCTTCTAATAACATCTTAATGTCGTGTTCATCTGAGACAACAGAAAATTTTTCATTGTTCTTTGAAGGACAATTATGATTTCTGTGAGGCGATTTCAGAGAAACAGTGTCAGGAACAAAGTCCATTATTTCTTTGGCATTTTTTGAATTCTCAAAAACACATGAAGAACAGAATTGAGAATCAGAGATCATTGCAGTTTCTGAAGCCCCATCCATTTGGTATTTGTCGGCATCATCAATAATTTTCCTGTCATTTTTTGACTGGCAGATTTCAACAGCACTAGAGGACAATGCAGCTTCAGGAACAGAACTCACTACATCTTTTGATGCAGTTTTTTTAATATCCATCATTTCTTCGTTACTCGCAGAGTACCAGATTTTGATAGCGTCAGAAACATTCTCAGCAGTAATCGTTTGGGAAACAGAAACATTGTCAGCTGCACTTTTGGTTTCAGATGTGTTACTATTAGCAAACATTTGTTTGTCAATCCTTTGGTGACAAATCTCAGCCATACCTGGGGGGGACACCTCAGAAAGAATGATACTAGGAACACTGTACACTACATCTTCTGACATGATACTATGATTGGCACTAACCTTTCCGTCAAATGTATTTGAATGCAAAGTGCTATCCATACATGACAGCGTGTTAGGAACAGTTTTAGAAACTGATTCCACTCTGTTTTCTAATATACTGTCAGCAGTGCAATTATTCCTGTCTATAATTGCTTCCTCATTGAATGCCAAACCAGATTGTTTGGTATTAGGAGTTGGAGATAACTTCCAAGGAAATGCAAGGCTTTTGCAAACGTTGCTTAAGACTTTTTCTAATGTATCCTTGACGAGCCCCTCAAGGATTGCGCTGTTTACTGGTGAATACTCACTGCTGACTGGCCTAGCAACAGTGCTTGGATCAAATGAAACATTTTCGACCACAGTGTCTAGCAATAGCCCCAGCACATGTCGAACTGAGTATTTATCCTCAGAAATCACTTTCAAATTTTTTTGATTCGTCAAGTCACTTGATGGCAGAATACTTGCATTATTCCACCTTTTCATTGTCCACTTGTCATGCAGACTGGAGCTCTCTGCACTTCTGTGGACAAGTCCCGTTCTTCGGCGAACATGACCCATGGCTTGCGCATCCGTCCTACTAATTTGACTTGCAGGACTAATGCTCGGCAGGGGGCACAGATCTAAGCCTCTTAAAAATTTACATTTGTGGTGTTCTACAGTTGCACTTGGTGTGCAGCAGCCTTGCACTGACAAGCTTTCTTGTTTCTTTACTCTCGTGTATGTCTTCTGATTTTGTTTTTCAGATTTCGTTTCTTTTGTAGGTGCAACTTTGGTCCCTCTGGCTTCGGTCCACCACAGGTGGCGACGTTTCTTTGGCCTTAGGCTGTAACGATTGTTGTCAACATCTGAAATTCAGCAAAAATATTGCTTAAATTCCTTAAATTAAGTCTGGCATTAATCAGTGCTTTGTTTTGCTCCTAGAAATACTCTAGGAAATGTTGCATAAGCCAAACAAGAAGTAATAAAATGCAAAAAACCTTCACCTTGCCATGTTATCAAGTTAGTTTAGTCAATTTTTTGGAGCTGCTGGGCACAATTGCCATCATATTATTTGACAGCTTAAAGACAAACAACTTCAACTTTGTGTACTGTGAATTTAGTAATACATTTAAATCTTAAAATTTCTCTCAAAGTAAATAAGAAATATTACTCTAGCTTACCAAGTGTTGAATTTTGCAGCACGTTGCTGACAGGATACAACTTCTTAATATGGTTTGACTGCTGCCACTTACGAACAAGATCCATATAACCTAAAAGAAACTAATGTTACAGCATTTACACTAGTCAGCTTGACAGTTGACACATTTGCTCCAAAACGCTGCTTACACAATCATAAAAAAGCGACAACGATATATACAAAATTGGATGTTTTCGAAAACATGAAAACAACAAAGACATTAAGCCAAGTGCAAAAAAGCTACAAATAACAAAAAACTAAAAACTGATAAACAATTCCAACTATGTAAGATACTTACAATTGCTTATACACTCCATCTGCTTGCATGCTCGCTCAATGATGCCGTCCACAAGGGAAGCAACAAAGAGTTTTGCCGAAGATGCTGAAATATAATTCAAAGCCACAATTACATTCGTTACAAAAAATTCAATTCAGATTATGATACTTAAATTCATAAAAAAACATCAGAGGTTTTTACACTTTGCTGATTTTACCATTGTTGCACTAAATTCACTTATCTAAATTTCACTTATGACTATTTCTAGTTAGAACAAATGTTGGCTTAATGTACAATATAAATTTTAATTAAATGCTGTTTAAGTCTAATACCATTTTCAACAATATCACAAGCACAGTTACTAAGTTTTGCATTTTGAAAATTAGTACGAGACCTCTACACTAGGAAAATCTAGTAAAGTAGTTGGTTTGCAAGCGTTATAACATGTAGTGAATCTTCTCTTTTTAAATCAGTAATCTCCTGAAAACGGCTTCTATTCTTGCCCGATTCAGATCCTGTACATCCACAACACAAAAAAATGTTTAGCTTGAGTATCAGATGACTTGCTTGGGACAAGTAATTACAAATACTTGAATAAATGTCCTTCATACCTTCTTGGTAGGGAATGACATCTGATCGTTCACGGAAGCCCAAATCATGGGATATGATGATGTCGCGATTACCGATCTCAGCTTCCGTCACGTAATCAAGCAGTCTAGGGGAACGGTACGCGGACGAACTTCCGCAGTCGATCATGTGGGAAACTGAAAAAGAACGGAGTGTGGAGTTTTCTTTAACCATTAATAATCAGACAGGAAAACGAAGAGAATATGAATGAAAAAATTTTGTTGTTCACAAGCAAAATATTTTGAGTGGTTAGCAAATAAAATGAGACAAAGGAATTGTGTTTTTATTAAACATTATTAACTTACCTTCATTTTCAATAACTATTCATAATAGAGAATACATATTTCTTCATATGTAAAATACATTAGCTACAAATTAAGAAGCAATGTTTTTCCTAGTCATACAATCTGACAAAACTAACTGCATGAACTTTTAAACAAAATAAATAAAGGTCTTTGAAGGTCTCAGCTACTAGAATTAGGGATGCCATTTTGTACAATGTTGATAGTCAAATCGAAGTTAAAAACTATTGTATCTTCTGCCAAACTATCGTATTTCCCGCTAAATTGCCCAAAACCCAAATTCACTACATACACCAACAAATCATTGCACAATTATGTACTTAACAAGTAACTACAACACCAAAAAGTGGCATTAACAACTGTAAAGTAAAATTTATAATAACACAGTGAAATTCCACTAATTTCTGTATGTGCAGAAATGCGACTCATCGTCTTTACCATGAGTATTCTTTTTTGAAATTACTGTTTTTTTTTCAGTAAATTGTGACCATTACTGCGACCAGTGTGCTTCGGACTACAACAAAATCAAAATTCATTTACTTCCCAATGGTGAGTAATAACATTTTGAATGTTTTCAGTGCACAATTTTTACAAACTCATTTTTTTTGAATTACTGTATAATTATTGACTACCGCATAGTCTCTTTTTTCGGCAGCCTCAAATTATCGGATATCCTGATAATTATCGTATAAACAGTAACACAGAGCAGAACATACCTAGTTTATTGCCGTTGCCATCCACAAAACCACACTGGCATTCAAACTGTGTCACCATGTGAGCAGGTTTCAGTCGATTTGCAGACACAGTGCTGTCTGTCACATGACTTTTCACGACATGCTCGGTAAAAGCCGTCCCGCAGTTAGAGGTGTATCGGCACATTGGACACATGAGATAGCGTCTAAATATAGTAGCAAAGATGTAACCCAATTGCAAAGCATTCACACACAAGACAAAGGATTTTGAGTTTCATTGCCACAAAGTAGTTCACAAATTTTAAAAACCACTTTTTCTTTGCTTTATAGTCAGGAATTGAGTATGTTAATGAAAAAAAAGTGTATGTTCAAGCAGGACCGTCTTAACAGCATTATGAGCACCTAGGCAAGGCAGCGCACCGGCACTACTACACTACACACTACCTCACAACCACTCGCAGGAATAAACATAAATGGCCGACAAAAGTAAAGCAACAAGCATTTATTGTACTGGTATCTCCAACAAAATCAGTGTTTAAACATTGAAAAGCATGCTGTACTGATTATTGCTATTAACTGTGAAATGATTTGAAGTGACGTTAACATATGCGTTTCTACATTATGTAGTGTACGAGATCCGTACACATAGTAAACACATAGATGCACGTGAGGTTGCAGAGGTGACAGTGATACTAAATCAGAGGCAAATGTCATTGTCCTCTTGTAACATAATAAGAAATATTTATAGATTACATTAGCATGGGGCCCGCGGGGAACTGCCCAGTGTGCCCATGCATTAAGATGGTACTGTTTTCAAGCATCAGCAAGTACCAATGGCTGCTGGCTTACAGTGAAAATATGTTCACTAGTCAATATTTCCACACTGCACAGAAAATTCTTAATTTACTTTTGTACCTTCAATGAACGAGAGAAAAAAGTAGCATTTTAAACAGTGCTAACATAATGGCTAGTTTAAATCACCTGAAATGATTTCTCATCTCCATTGGATAGTCACATTCTATACAGCAGTAGCCAAGCTGGGTGATAATTTGTAATCCAGTGTAGTCTAACCGAGGAGGTACGACGTTCAAACAGATTAGAGATTCTTCAGCAGAGGAGATGCCATCAGTTTCTCTCTCCTGTTCCAAATCCACAACTTCAAGTACAGAAACTTAAAAAAAGAAGCAATTTCATGCTAAAATGTAACAGAAGAAACAGAAGGAACATGTAACAGAAGGGAAATCAAACACAGTTTTCATGACTGACGATGTGCCTAGTGAATTGACAAACAGCATAATCAAGTGTTCATTCCACATTCGTAACTAATTACAGGAGCATTTATTTGTTTGGTTTAAACTGTATTATTCAATGAGGAGCTAGAAAGCCCTCAGCAAAAGAGCATAGTTGGCCCGATAAGATTGTTACACGTGG
This sequence comes from Tubiluchus corallicola, assembly GCA_030141605.1. NCBI lineage: Eukaryota > Metazoa > Priapulida > Priapulimorpha > Priapulimorphida > Tubiluchidae > Tubiluchus > Tubiluchus corallicola. Next base: position 100,231 of record JAQGDQ010000225.1, read on the forward strand.
AACACACTGCAAAAAGTGTTTTCTGCTTTGATATGGATTTTAGTTTTCGCTTAAATTATACTAAATCTCACTAATAAGAGTATCATAGTCATAATGCACTTGCAAATTACATCCATATGCAGACATACTCTATGCTTATTTTAACTAAAAATGTATTTTTGTATAGGCACAGATTGCAATTTTAACCTAAAAGAACACTATACTAAATGTATGTGAAAAACATATGAAAAACTGTCGTAATGTGTGGGTATAACAGTATGTTTCTGATTGTTGCTATCTTCAAAGAAATCATGTCACTGGTGTATGTTGATCACATACACTTGAGTGGTGGGCATATTACAGAGCCTTGTTATATGCGAATCCTAAAAAAATCGTAAAAAAATTCAAATCTGCACTAATTCAGCCCAAAATTTACAGTCTCCGAGCTTGAACCATATCCTATCCTTGTGCCAGGTATAAACTTCTTAATTTACACCAGACCCCAGAAAAAGTGGCGACAGACAGACGACCAGACACAACCAATAATCCTATAGCTGTTTGCTCAATGTCACGCTTGGCACACATGAAACGGAAAATATGACTTCAATGCAATCCTACCAAATTTTGTGGGCAATCCAAAAAATCGGTAAAGATACTTATTGAAATGCAATGATAAACCTTCCAGCAACACCCTTTTGGGCTTTGTCTGAATCACTGATCAGATCAGCCATAACATTGCTAACCTTGTGGCAATTTAGGTTCGTCCTCTGACCAATTTCACTCATCAGGGATAAACAAGTAGTTTTCTAAAACCGTGTTAAAACATTTAAAATGAAAAAGCTAAACAAAAAAGAAAAATGAAGGCAAAAGACATACTTGCGCCATCTTGTTCCGAGAGATTGCTGAATCCGTGAGAATTCGCTCTGTGGTGAGCCAAGTCAGTCGGCTTCACGAAAACTAGCTGACAACTGTCACAGCGCCTTACACTCTTATTCAGGTGACTGTGCAAATGACGCACGTAATTCTGCTGCACAATGCGGAATGCACGCAAGCAGTACGGACACAGAACACTCTGACCATCTTTGTGAACCTGTAACATGGATAAAAATATTGAGGGTAATCAAATAAATACTAGATTGGCAAAAATCTGAGCATGCAGAGATCTGCTCATTAAAATTCTAGCTACCAGAGCCAGGTGAGCAAACTGCTTTATGTATATGTAAAATTTCCAGCTGTAGAGGCGAGCATTTTCTGCTAGAAAACATACTATTCCTGCAGTGAAACAATGCATACTATTCCTGTAGTCAAACAATGCATACCATTTCCGAGGACAAAAATGAATACTACTCCGGCAGTCAAACAATGCATACTAGTCCTATGGTCAATTAATTCATACTATTCCAGTGGTCAAACAATGCATACTATTCCAGCAATCGAACAATGCATACTATTCCAGTAGTCAAGCAATGTATACTGTTCCAGCAGTCAAACTATGTATACTATTCCAGTGGTCAAACAATGTATACTGTTCCAGCAGTCAAACAATGCATACTATTCCGGCAGCCAAACAATTCACACTATTCCTGTGGTCAAACTAAACTCTTACTGTATTAAAATGATCCATCAAATCCTTATACAGAGCAGAGCGGAAATGACAAACGTCGCAGTGATATGGCATTTCGCCAGACACATGCACTCGAGTTAGGTGCAAGCGTAAATCTTTCAATGAATCCATGTTCTTGGCACAAATCTTGCAAACTGTCGATGAACCAGGAGCATGTAACTGAAAAGTGAATAGCTGAATGAGATAATGGCAAATAACATATACCATAATGTACTTTAAAGTGTAATTATTACCATTTAAAATAAGCACAGTTGCTCATCGAAAAAGACATGCTTGTATGAAGTTTTACATGACATCTTGGAAAACTGCTAGTTGTTGCAAGAAACACCCTGTCTTCACATGCAATCTTTTGTGCGAATTTTTTTTATGCAAGCAGCCTAAAAATAAAACTATCACTTTGCAAACTTTGCTGAGAAAACTGTACGTCTTAACATGTTATTGGTTCCAACGAAATTGAACTGCTTTACTGAAATATTGTATTTTTTAACAATTGCCATAACATTTGGATAAGCAAGCAACGCATACAAACAGTAATCTTAGTTCATCAATGACTACAGGCATCAGTGAAATTAAATGAGGCGGATAAATGTTGCCAACTCCAAAAGGTATACATGGAGCTTCAGTCGCCTGTGTTTGAGCTTTCCGTGTTAACTTAATGCTCTGAGGTCGAGTTTTGCAGCAAATGTTATTTGTTTTATTAGCAAGCATTAAAACAATGTTTCTGAGAAGACCAATTTCCCTAAGAATGGCAAAAGTCCATACTATCATGTTTGGCAAAGACCTAATCTAATTGCATAGCACACTAAAGATACCTTCTTTTCACTTCGGGTTTTGCAGCATGGTTCAAAGAACAAAAACATAGGTGAAAAAAACTCACCTGATCAATGTGATTCTGCAGTTCAAAAGGTGTGCCGAACATGGCTTGACAGAAACGACAGGTGAGTAGATCTTCCAGCTCGTGAACGAATGACATATCCCGCATCATGTGAGCTTTGTAGTGTCGCATCATGTGAAGGTTGTTCTTCAGGTTCTTTGTGCAGATGAAACACTTAAAATACAAACAAATTAGGCCCATTTCACAGTGAGAGCGCTCAAGGAAGAATGACGCATGGAATTGCTGTCAGAAAATCAGAAAATTTCCGATTTTTCTCGAAATCCCACGCAGCAAGAAAGTTCATTTTACAGCGAAACTACTCAGCTTTTTTCTGCGCATACAGTTAACTGCAGCTAGTTTGCAAGTTTTATACTGTATAACCATGTCTAAATTAAGTTACACTTATCTTATTTCTTATATACAAAGTAGAATTAATAATGCTAGTCAATGTAAAGTCAGACATGTTTGTCTTTTAGTAAAGTTCTACTAAGCACTTCAAGATCTGAAAGCACACATACATATAAAATAAATTTAAGCATGCATTCTTTTTCTATTTCACGAATACAGCCATCAATGTTGCATCAATAAAACATAAAATCGTCAGTCTGTTAATCTATCAATTGTTGTTTGCTAAATAATAAAGAAGTGATTGAATAGTCAAATTTAAGGCTGAATTCCATGCGAGGAAAAATGGAACATGCAGTATTTCTACTATGCGGCAAAATTTTTCATGAGGCGGATGCATAGCTTCTACACTGTAGCTGGAGGCATTTAACTCAAGGCCTCCCATACGAAAGCCCATGCCTTAAACTTGATTGTCAAACAGTTGAACGGCAGGAAAGGGGAACAATTGCAGTGTTTGCAGTATGCACCATTTTAGATCACATTTGATGCGTCTAGCTTCTAATGTTTGTAATTCAAGTTTCTTTAATCGACATAAATACAAATCATTTCCAAGGTTACAGTGCTCAAAAAGTCTTGTTGTAAAATATTGTTGAATTCTTCTAACATTATCGAAGTCTAAAGTGACCATACGAATGTGCAGTGTTTGAATGCTGCTTCGGAATTGTCAACTTTATTTTAGATATATGAATGTAAAAATCTATTAGCATAAATCAATCAATCAAAGTTCATCAAATAAGTTTATTTAGCAATAATTGAAGCACTAACATACCCATAAAATACATAACATTTCCCTTTTTACTGTGACACTAAGTCAAAAAACTGTACCTTCATTTGCTCAAAATTCTGTATGCGATTGTACGCTCTTTGGTCTAACAACTGAAGGACTCTATTGCCTTCTTGGTGCATGTAAGAATATATCAGAGGCTTCTTATCGAAATCTTGTGTCAATCCCGCTAAAACAATGAACAGCGAACATTGTTGCAATGTTGCAAACAAGCAAGTTATCTAAGATTTTCAAAAAGTGAAACCATATTAAACAAGATTTATGCAGCGCAGCTAGTAATTTTGGGATTTAATAAAATTCAGTGTATTTTGAAGCACCTAAAGTACTTTTTTGTCTGCTGTCCAGGTAACAAAATACCTGTACATTTTCGTTAGGCATTGTAGACGTATGTACAGAAATTGGAAGTTTAGTTTTCTTCCAAAGGATGCAGTGGGTTGGAAATTAAGTTTTTAACAAAAACGGAAACTAGTCCCAAATAGCATGGTGTAAGTTCACTGTATTTTGATTCATCCAATAGCATTTATGGACTGCTTCCAAATCTCCAGATACTGCCTTGGCCTGTGTTAAAACTCTTAAAGGAAAACCGGACGATTGTTTAGACTCAATATCTTATTTTAATTTACTGTCCAGAATATACATTTTCTTGCCTATAAAAGTTAGCAATTGTTTCTTATATTTGAATAATTAGTTTACAAAGTTAATTAAGGGCAATCCAACACAGCTACAGCTTAAGTCAGAAACTAACCACAGTTTGTGCGATGGCAGGCATCTTCCCTTGCACATCAAGCACATTTGCATAAATGTTACAATACTGTTTAAATGCGTGATGTCACGAAAATGGGCTCTACGTCATATTATGCCAGAAACTAACACGACAGTTCATGATCATGGTTAACACGGTGCGACAAAAAGAACAAAAATGCACCATTGCCAATCTTAGTAGATTCACTAAGCCATGCATAGCTTTGAAAGTTTAACAAAATTTGAGTATCCGAGGCAATTATTCTTTAATCTAAGCTTCGATTTAAAAAAAGGTATTGTAGTTTTCAATATTTTAGTGCATTCTTTAATCTGAACTAATGTTTACATCCGGTTTTCCTTTAAGAAATTAGCAGAGACACGATTAGGTTGAATGGCTCACAATGCAAAGAAAAAACAATTCTCTAAGGCTGAGAGTTAGGGCATGGCAGCGAGTTGCATACTTCCCCAGTCAGAAATACATCATTTTCATTACTGAAGTTTTGGGGTTAACATAATCGATTGTTAATCCATCACTAAAACGGTTATCATAATAGTTTATGTAAGCATACTATTAAATCTGTTTTAAAAGCAGTAGCTGCAGCACCAAACAATAAACAAATCCCATTTGCAGATATACAATGTAACTAAAACATTTACATGTTTATTTAGCATTGCTGTACCTTGTTCGTTGTTCTTTGCTTGGATCCCCAAATATTGCTGCCTCCTCAACTGCCATTGTCTGCTGGAAATCTTCTTTCTTTTTTTCCTGACATCTGATATCATAAAAACAATGACATGATTATGCAAGAACCAAATTTACATGGCCACTATCAAGAATTTATAGTCGGTACTGTACATAGCAAGACACAGGGAATCAAGCAATAACATATCATCAATTTTATTAATGAAGTTCAATAGCTAAGTTTATCTCCTACTGATTTGTTATCACAAGACTCGTAAAACACAGCAATTACAGGATTTGAAATTAACGTACGTACTGTGCTTCAAACTAGAGTCCAGTCTAGGCCTCTTCTTCACAGTCTCCACCACATAACAAGATGGCATTATCCTTTTCTTAGCTATACGGCGAGCACGGTGATCCATGTCTTACCAGTTATACATATATCCAATAAAATGCAGCTAAAAACATTAAACGAAACCATTGAAATTTTCACTTTTTACTACAAAGAAGACATACTTAATGCATGAATTACGAATTCTCCTTCGTGTTAGTTTCAATGGTCGGCAAAGACATGAGTCCGAAACAATAAGATTGGCTTTAATGAAACCACTGATCATGCCTTTATGAATAACTAGCACACTACAAACAGTTCTTTTACGAAAGCTTACCACGCAATTCGCAATTGATGCCACAGTAGGCATAGCCTTTCCCATTGCTAGTGACAAGTGTCCTCAGTCAGTCACTTTATTTACTTCTTAGAGAAAATGATGTCACAAGCCTCCTTGAGTATAACACTTTCATGGCTCAATAAAACGTGCCTACTGAACTTCACTCTTGGGTTGGTATTCCCTGTTTAGGCACAATATGCAATATTGATCTCTTAGTGAAACAAAAGCCTGCATGTTTATGGGTGGACACATCTCCACATATTTGTGGGTGGATGCTATTGACCTTCAGTCAAAGTCAAAGTCAAGTGACAAATGTTAACCATTTCTCTGTCGATGGTATTATTCTCATTTTATTCAAAGCTTTACTGTCTATAACCTTTGTGGCTTGAAAGGCGATATGTAAATACTTGGATACACATACTTGGATCTAACATAAGACATACAACCTTCTTTAAGAACAAGTGCTTCATAGTGACCTTATTCCCATTAGTACATTCATGTGAAAAGCTTGAGCTCAGAGCGTTGGAGATGCACAGAGAAGTTTTGAAGTCTTGAATAATATACTTCCAAAAAGTCTTTGAAGACATACTAGAAGTTTGGGGTGCACATGGTTAGTATACATACTTCAACTCGCTAACTGGTGCTGGCATTAGAGATTATAAGAAGAGGTGAAACAAGCAAAACAAACATGGTGGGTGTGGGCTAAAAACACAGTTAGATTTACAGACAGGTTAGGTGGGATGGCAACCTCATGGTAGAAACCGCAGAAGGTGCTAGTGCTCGGAAGTGATCTCTAGAAGTGATTTCTCTGATATCCGGTGGAAGTTTGTTCCACAGACATATTGCTCAGGGTTGAAGGAGTATAAAAAAATATTGACTCTTGCTGATGGCTGAACAAATTTGTTGTTATCTTTGAGAGATGGGGTAATGTAAGTTGGTAAATTTATACCTATCTTGTTATGCACTATATCATGAAAGATGTATAGTACCGTTTGTCAGCGTCTAATTTCTAGTGTTTCCCACCCGAGTTCGGAGATCATCCTAGATACTTCAGCATCTCTGGTATATTCATTTCGTACAAATCGTGCTGCATTTCGCTGGACTTGCTCGATGTGCTTGATGTCAGTAAATGTGTATGGATTCCAGGCTGCAATACCATATTCTAGTTTGGGCCCGACCAGGGCTTGATTTGCTCTTTCTTTGACTTGTTGGTGACATGGATGTAGTGTCCTGCGAATGACATGAAGTGTCCTGGTTGTACGAGTGACAATTTTTTGGCTGTGCTCACCCCAAAACGAAGACTTGTGCTGATGGTAATGCCCAGGTATGGGTGTGAAGGAACATTCTCTAGGATTTTGTCTCCCATGCTGTAAGGAAAGTAATTTGGGTTTTTCTTTTGAGAAATAGGTAGGATTTTGCATTTATCAATGTTAAAGTCCAGTTTTCCCACATAATTGTATCTGTGAGAGATCTTGTTGTAGAATATGGTGACCTTGATTACTCAATATAGGTCAATAGAGAATCGAGTCGTCAGCAAATAGTCGGATGTTAGATGATATATTGTCACCGATGTCATTTATATAGAGGACGAATAAAGACGGTCTAAGGACTGAGTACCATTGACAGAGACCTTCTGCGTTCACTCAGAAAGAAAAGATTTTACCCATTTCAGCATATGACCTCTGATACCACAGAATACGAGCTTTGTTAAGAGGCGCTGATGTGGGACCCGGTCGAAAGCTTTGCTGAAGTCAAGCAAGACAGTATCAACCTGGCAGACTTTATTGCCTTGTTTGTCATTTAAAGCTAATGTCCAGTCACGTGTTGAGAAGATCAGCTGAGTTAAACATGAAAAACGCGAACGAAAACCGTGTTGGACCCCCTTAATAATGTTATGGTTATCAAGATGTTTGTTGACATGGGAGAGGCAGATATGCTCCGTTATTTTACAGGCTATGCATGTTAATGAGATCGGTCTTGCATTTCAAAACATCAGCACCTTTTCCCATTTGCGGTACTATTGACATAATAAGCTTGATTGATTTGCACTATGAAGGCAGGCAATAGAAATTCATTCACAGCCAACTGCTCCAAAACATCAGGTGGAAATTTTAGCTATTATACAAGACTGCAACATCAATGGGTCAAGGTCAAGGTAGTGACCTTTTCCCATTTGCGGTACTATTGATATAATAAGCTAGATTGATTTGCACCATGCAGGCAAGCAATAGAAATTCATTCACAGCAAACTGTTGCAAGGGAAATAAGAATACCAATCTAATTGACTATGCTAAAGCTCATTATAATCCGTACCCCATTTTTATTTATAAAATAAAATTAATTTCATTACTGTTATAATTTATGATCAACATGATCTATTATTTGTGCATAAAACTACGAATACTGCTGTATTGACTCATTAAGTAATTTTAATGGTACGACAGAGTGCGCTGCGAGGCAGAAACAACCAATAAGAAAACGCAAGGGGCAAGATAAGCTTTGGTTTTTACCGTTTTTGAGGTTTTGGAATTAATAATAAGAACCTGTAGATGACCTAGGGAACCAAAACTAGGAACTGCTATCATAGCCGAGGGAGATAAATGATAACTAAATAAGTTCAATGCGCCAACTCAGTATTCAGAAACTAAAAATTTCTAATTATACAACAAAGTTCACAATAACACAAAAAACAGCATACATGTATACTGCGTGTTATTATACTATCGAAAGCGTCACTTTAACAGCGATACTACATCGGCTGAATCAGGCGTGAAAATAATTGATAAAAATAAATAGGGGGCTCTGTCGGATCATGGCATATGAAACTCAACATTATACTGTACAATAATTACAAAACGTCAGTGTCTGCAGTCTGTCACCTAGTCTAGCTCTAAATGAAGTGCAGACAGTGATGGCTGACGTAAAAATTAATAGCTATTCGTACAGTATAGGAAGAATAACATGTCGAACATTACTGTCAGTTCAGCTAGGACGGCACTGCCTAGTGTTTCAGTCCAGAATGCAATCAATGCCAGATTGGGCTGGCAACCTTGGTAACGTTAATTCACACAGCATAGGCCTATCGTCTAAAAATTTTACAATACAAAGATGGCTGTTTCAGATTGATGGATTACTAAGTTCATAAACCCAAAATTCATCTCAAAATCCATGGAAGACCGTCTAGTCTGGATGGCGGTAATTATCGTAACTTTGTAGGGTCAGGTTTTCCGTCGCCATGGTCATTAAAGTTTGCCATACCTTTGAAATAAAATCTTGTGCGTCAATATGGTCCGTGTCCCGCTACAAAAGTTAGAGGCATTCGAAAAGCATCTGTATTTTAGTGTTGACTTACTCGGACGGCACAAGCCTAATTATGATAATTTTATAGCTGCTTGGTTCTGCAGGACGTAATTTTTGAAAGACAACGCACTAAGAACAAATCAGAAGCTGCACTATGGTTTATTTCGGCCTACATTCCAGGATCTGTTTAAAATTAACGAATCACACGTAGATTTTTCTAACTTACCTTTCGTAAGTACTAGTACTACACTAATGCAACGCACTTAATTGCATTATATAAGCTATAAAAGAGTCGATCGTGGTGTATTGAATTAACTTCGTGCTCTTCAGCACGTACGTCGTCAAAGTGCAGAGGGCGGTAATGACAATGGTTGAAAATGCAAAGGGCTGGGAAGTAATAGTAATATCATATAAGTTTATAAAAATTTTGGAATACCCACTTTTTGAAAATTTTATTGCTATCGCTGCCCCACCACAAACATAGAATGATGATAACGATAATCAATAAAATTATAGGCAGCGAACAGTACTAACAGAGTAACAGTCTTTGAGAACTTAGCTTAGTGAATAGCATTCCATAATCTCTACTGCTAAAGGTTAACACTTGTACTGGTGTGTCACTGTAGCATAAACTTTAAATAAAGCATGTATGTACGTGCCATCTCCCAACATTACATGAAACAGCCTAGGTAGCAACTCGTTACACAACAGCTTGCTACGTTTAGAATGAATAACATCATCAGTTAAAACTTTGAATATCAAAAAGTCACCTCGTCTGAAGTTTTTGCTCCTAAGTCAAACACACCCGTGGTAATGTCAGAACTCTACAGTCAGTGCGTTTGACATTTTTTTACGATTTTTAAATACAGGTTCAATACAGTACAAAAACTACACATATAGAAGTATCATTTTCGCCCGAGAGATGGAGCGGCTGGCACAATTCCAAATTTTTGTAGTTACGTGAACTGGCACCGTAATCGTAGTTTTTTGCCTTTTTTCAAGTTAACGTAATAATATAATCACAGCCACAGCGACATTAGCACCTACTAACTGGAAAGACTGATTCATTAGCATAAACACAATAAATACTTGTACTTTAGTGTGAATCTTTGCTCGTGTTAATCAAAAACTTGACAACACTCACATTTAAGCCACCAAATTAGCAGCTGCCTCCTTTTCTTAAATATCATGTTCCCACGCCCGTTATGAAGGACGACCTACAGACTTGAAGTTGACAGTTTATGTGGGCCCAGTTTTTGCTTTTAACAAGGTTGCAACAGAATCCCAGGTAGACAACAAGCTGACTACATTTTGTTTCTGATTAGTAATATAATTTACTAATGCACTGTAGTATTTCCATGTATATTAACATTTTTGGCCAGGACATAATTAAAAACCTGTATTACATTTTCTGACATTGTAATCCTACAAAAGACCAGTCAGATACCGAATGTGCACAGTTAAATGAAGTCAGCAGTTCTACATTAACTTAATTTTGATTGTTGTTACTTTTAGGCCCTTTATTTATTGTTACCATGTTGTCTGAGTTGAAAAAGAGGACACTTTTTTGCACACTAGTAAATAGGCAAAAATGACCAGTCTAGGGTCTATTAAAACAATGCAAAGTAAAATGCAAATTATATAAATAGGCCTACATGTATTCTAATAGCAATACCAAATGGCTATACTGCAAAAAACATTGACACACTGCAACTGTCAGTCGTCTGCTTCTTCTTGGCTCTCAGAAACAGCTACGCTTGAACTCGACTGAGCCCGAGGCTGAGACCAAGAATACTTTTCCGAAGACCGAATTGCTTTCAGCAATTTCGGTCGACTGCACAGATATGCATAAAAGTCTTTGCATCACAGATGTTTAAAATTATGCTTAACAAAGAGAATTCCTTTCACGGATTCAACATGCAACTTGTTTCTTTCCTTTGTCCACTGGCTTTGCATAAGTGAAAACACTCGTTTAGCGTTAGCGTTGTGTGAAGGAATCGCAAAGAAAAATTCTGCAAGAAGTTCTGAGAAGCATTCCTCGTTCTTGCAACTGCTGAAGTACTTCACCCATCTCTCATGAGCCAATAACTTGTTGAAGTCGTCATCTTTACAATTTGCTTCAACAAATTTCTTCAAATTGCACAGCTGATCAAAACATTTGGATTCGTCAACATGCACGCCATTTTCACTCAGATAGTAAACAGTTACTTCAACGTCATTCCAAATCGGGATTTCGGTTAGAGTCATCCACGCAAATCTGGTGAACTCCTCCAACGGCTGAGTCCACATTATGAGGTATTCCAGACATGTACTGTACAGTGTGACCACTTGTGAACAGAAAGCATCACAACGGTCATCCAGGCCATCTTGACGCAACTTTCTCAACAGTTCCTTCACCTTCAGTGACATAAAGCTGTCTTGTGCACAGCACTGCAGAACAGATTTAAGGCAGTTCATAATCTCTAGCAACGAGTTGTTTTCACATTCAATTTCTTCAATGTGAGAATGAATTATGTGCATCAGAGAATGCACATGCCAAAGGTAAGCTTCACTGAGATCATCTTCAAAGAACTTCCGTAATACAGCGGGCGATTTCTCCTGAGACAAAAAGTAAGACTTCAATGCTGGAAATATTTGCAACATACGGTTGGAATGCCTGGCAACAATGACAGCCATCGGGTTTTGCTGTGATAAAGGAGCTGACGATATTCCAATTCAACAAATTCGCAGTATTCTTTCAGATGTTAGTCGTTAGCGAATATGCCGAGCATCGACAGCGGTGTGACCCATAGTGATGTGCGCATCGCTTACTTTTGTTCAGTAAACACGTACACAAAGCTTTTACAAGGGTTGCATTTTGAGATGTTAGCAACATCTTGTATTGAAAATTAACAAGCTTTTCTTTGTCTCGTACGCCTCTGCAGTTGGAAACGTCCGTACATACGGATCGAGGCAAAACCCGGACAAACTGACGATTTTTGAAAACCCACCCGGCCCAAAAAGAGGACATGTCCGGGGAAACCCGGACGTATGGTAACCCTACCTTTATTATCATAGCATATGTCACCAAAACTGCATTTAACAACAATAAAGTTGATTTGTTAGCCTTTCATAAACTGGAACCAAGCCGTTTGTGATTAGGAAGCAGTCTTCTGTTATTCGGCTCCTGATGTCAGCCCTAATATTGTATTTCTGCAGCACAAATGCTCAGCCTAGAGCTCTTTTCAGACAATGTCTTGCATTGTTCGCAGCAAAATTTATATTATTACAAGTGCTGTGTGTCTAACAGGATTTTGGCTGATGAGGAAAATACTAGGGTCATTGGCTGGTATTTGAATACATGTAACTGGTAAATATGAGAGGCTCCTGTATTGCCTGGAAAGCACCACGTGCACATTTGTAAAGACCGAATTTTGTAAAATGTTAAGAAAGTTACACTGTATTGCGGGATATGGTTGTATATGCCTACAAGCACTTCAGGTACCACCCTACTACTAGCGTGAACTAATAAATTGCTACTGTAGACTTTGGCACTTAACAGATGAACTAAGGTAACATGGTTATTCTGAGTACTATACAAATGATATATATAGAAGTATCATATGCAAGTGATAATACAGTTGTAAGTAAAAGAACTTGTATTTCTTTTCTAGTATGACATGGGTAAACATTAGAATTCTCATTCTTGTCAAACATGTATGTTCAAGAAACTAATCCAAAAGAAATACAATTATTTAAGAAACAGTGAGGTACTTTATTGTATATACACAACAGGAAAATATGCAACAATAGAAAACAATTGGTAAAAATTAGTTATTGTTACAATAATCTATATTCTGTATTCGCTAAGGTATAAAAATCGAAATTATATTTTTTTAGTCCATACAGTCAAATGAATGGACACGAGTCAAATGTAAAACTGTAATACACTTTCCAGTATTTTTATAGTAAAACAGTAAAAGAACTGGAAATGTCTAAATAATGTAAGTCTTAGTACACTAGGTGGCTCAACCTGCAGATGTGAAGCATGTTGCCCTTGGCTATTGTTCGTAATTTTTCCGTCGCGCTCACTCTTAAGATTTATTTGAGAGATTTTGTTAAATGTTAAATTCTGCCGATGCAAGATTTTTACATCAAATTAATGTTTGTGTGTCTGACTCATTTGCAAAGTTGTTTCTCTATTTCATGCTTGTTGCTACTGCAAGTTCTTACAACATACGTTCATCAAATCATTGCAGAAAACCTGATACCGTTTGCATAATAACCGCAAACTAGAGTTTTTTGATGACAAAACTTCAACGAAAATTTGGCCCACTAAGATACGAAAATCAACTTTTATCTACCTTTACAAAACTACCCTTATATAAATGATGAAGAATGTGTGTCTTTGATGGATGTGTTATGTGGCAGAATGAAATCTAGCACTTCTCTGTTTATTTGAAAGAAGCTGTTCACTAATGAACAGAAACACTAGTTTCAGTCTCATGTCAAATATTCACTTATCAATAAATAATGGATGCTGGCAAGAGTTTTGCCAGGTCAAACGCATGCACACTGCATCGGCTAGGGATTAGAAAACATCGTTAAAGTGCCTAGTTATCTAATCGCTCTAACTGATCTATAAAATGAGGTATTCCGCTCTCTCGCTTGGTGAGTATGTCCACTCCGGTATCCGTGACTAGTAATGTATGCTCAAACTGTGCTGACCGCCGGCCATCCTGAGTCACCGCTGTCCAGTTATCTGGCCATATGACATCTCGCCATGTGCCTATAAGGTTAGAAAAGTTAGATGTGGCTGTTCCAATTCCAATTATTCCAAGTAAAAAACACTTCAGAACAATTAATGCGTTTTAGAACAACCCAATAACATAACACCAAAATCTAATAACCAAATTATGCATTTTCAGCTCATTTAGAATCACAAATGAGAAACTGTTACCTATACCTTATACAAGTTTAAAACACGCGAAAACACTATTCTTACATAAAGCTAAAAAATTCGCCTTGAAATTTTGTATCACCTACATACTGTGTTACTGTAGGCTGAGCTTGTATTACAGTAACATTTGTATAATTGTAAATTCAAACTTCCGCAATCACTGTCAGTCGCAGCCATTTTAAGGTAAGTTGTATAAAACAAGTATAAATAACCTTACATTACACAAATGGCACAAGCATGCTAATTTGCAATATTAAGCACTACCTAAATCTTGCTCCTCTTACTCCAAACTACGACAGCGCAACTTAGAAAGTAGTTGTTTAGATTACTTATAATGGATGATAGAAGCACAGTCAAACCTCTTTATACGCCTATTTTGGGACAGGAAAACAGTTGGCGTTATAATGAGGTGTGTAAAATTTTGACATAGACGAATCACAGAACTGTCAGACAAGTCTGCACATGTTCGAGTCATTTAGTGCAATTGTCACTCTAAAGGCTAATGAATTAAAAGAAAACTATTAAATTAATCATTTGTGAATTAAGGACTCATTCAAAATCAATCATTTTTATCAATAACATTTTGTTTTCATAACAAAGGCATCTGGTACACAACCATATACATGTAATAGGCTCTCTGCCTTTACTATTGTGACTGTACGATGTACAGTACAGCTTGAAAACAATCAAAGCCTGATAACATGTATTATTTTACAGGACACGTGACATCTGGTCAGTGTCAGTGAAGCGTCTATCAGCCTCGTACAACTAGCATAATATCAAGGTTGCTGGTGTGGTTGGCAGTATTTCCCCATTGAACATATATATTAAATTGCTTGGCGGATGGCTGGTTAACTGGAGGCAGTATAACTGGTTATTTTTAATACATTTTAATACAGCTGTTTTGTTCTTGGCCATTTTGCAGGTGGTAAACGAGTTTGGCATTATAACAAGTTTGACTGTATAATAGAAAGTAACTGTTTGGATTACTGATAACGAATGGTAGAAGTATAAAGCAGCCTATTATTTTGCATTTATCTGTCAGCCTCACACTATTGGACTCTAGTAAAAAAGTGGCTACTCTCTGGCTTACAGGCAATAGAGTACGACTAGATACATTTGACTTGATGATAATCACCTTCAGAGATCATGGGTTCTATGGTGAAAGCATGCCCTGGTTTCATCACTCCTACGGCTTTGTTTTCTGCAAACGTATTAAACTTTAGTTTAGAGACATGTGATGCTCACACTACAAGCGTAGCCAGGTTTTAAAGTTAGGGGGAACAAGTGCATGAAAAAGGTGCAGTGACACGTACTAAGCAATTTTTATCACATTTATTATGCATTTTAATTTTGTGTTTAATATCAAAACACGAGGAAGATACAGTTTTAAAGAAGTAATTAATTGTTATTTTGAATAATTACATATTTTACTTATGTATAATACGTATACGAAAATAGTCAAAATACGTATAATAAAATATAAAGACACTGAAATTTGCCTATGCAATATATGCTTACAACTAGACAGTGATGTGACAGGAATAGATTTGGGGCAATTTGATCTACCTTGACAAATGAGTTGCGTGCATGCTTATTTCAAAAACAAGGGAGGCAGATTAGTCAAATAAAGTAAAGACTGTTGTTGAAAAGGCACCAGTTTTGAAAAATGTTCTCAAATGTTCCCCCTGCTCTCCAATTAGCTACAACACTGTCTCATACAACACCAAACCCACAACGAGTTCTGAATACGCAGTAAGTTACAAAACATTTCCCAACAGTTGAATGACATTTGCATCTTGCACATTTCGGCTGAATGATCACTGCCATATTATAAAAGTGAAATTTTGAACTCTGATTGTGTGCAAATAATTAATGGAAAATGTCAACTTAATAAATTCCAATGGTTGCATTTGCAAAGTAATTCCTGTATGAAAATCGATTTAAAAATGAATCAAGCTTGTTGTTGTGTAGTTCCAGAAATTTGTCTTGTTGAGTAAATCAGGTAAAAGCAAATTTTGTTGTTTTTTCGGTCAAAGGTTGACCTAAATCGCTACTTATCGGAATGTTGTTGTTCTTATTGCTGGCAGGTTGACCTTTTTGAAAAAACGTAAGGGTTGCTGAATTTGCAATGGATTGTCATACTACAGCGATTCAATTCATCATTGATAGCAGAGTCAAACTTTTGATTTGCTATTTTGAATTGAAGATGGCAGCAATAATAAGAGTTTTGAAAAAGTTTAAGGCACTGCCAGTTTACAAATGATTGTCAAGAAATTTTGCAAGAATACACTAGAGCAAGTTACACATCGACTGACGGATTCCGATTTTCTAACTTCCATTTAAGCATCATTTTCAAAAAAAACCTAAAACTGCCAGTTTACAAACGGACTGTCAGTTGAGATTCAGGATGGCAACTTTGATATCATTTGTAATCCATAATCTTGAGTTCAACGAATCCCTCTACCAATAGTTCGAGCAGAACTTGTTTAACCCACAAAATCGTCCATTTACAGAGCCGAGTGTCCGGTCAGAAGGGCACGTGCACAGATGTTCCATTATTTTTTACTTTGATAATTCTGCGTACTTGAAACGAAAAGCAGCAGGGACATACTTCATTTTAGAACAAGATAGTTGAGAAACTGAACTAGAGGAGGGAACTGGAGGGAATGCATTGTTGTTACAGTTATACTTCAAGCTAGCTGTGTAAATACAAAGCAGCTTGTATGGGACACTGTAGTTATCTTGCAATGTATTTTACCTGACAAGAAACATCATCAAATGCCAAGTGTTATGAACATTGCTCAAAAAATTAGTTAGCCTTGTAATATGTATCATAATGCACATTTTTGCTTCTTTTTCCGGGTTTTGTTCTGACATTTATGAATCGTTGCTATGTTTATTTTTTTATAAAAGTATTACTAATATGTGGAAATTGCAAGTTTGTGTTCAAATGTAAATAATTCAGTTTGTAAATAAATAAACATGAAAAAAATCAAATATTAAGATTAAGCAATTTTAAAACATTTAATAAGCTGTCTTGGAATACACTATGATTTAAAAAACAAGGTACCTACTTGCATAATGCGGTACACTTGGAGCAGTGTGAAATAACCTGCAATGAGATGGAAAAATTAATCAACTCTCACTTTGGTTCAAGGTAAACATTTACAGCATCATTTTGCCATGAAACCCCTAGTTTAAATCTTTCTTAAATTCAAATGTCACAGCACTATGGAACTAACCAACCTTAACAAAAGACTCTTATTGACTTATAAGTCGTGGAGTTAACGCTGACTGATGATGGGCACAAGGTTCACTCAAAATGTGGCAGTACGAGGATGAGGATTTTAACAATGTCATCAATGTTTACATTAATAAAACTTCTGCTGAAATAATGCTGGCTCAGTCACCTTCTTATCAAAATAAAACAGAAACCAAAAAATAAGCGAGAAGGTTTTTTTACAATCAAAACACTTCTCCCACTCCACCACTTCTACATCTACATGCAGTCACATACCTATGAATGTCGTGTCCACAGTAACTTTTCACAACAGAGAATAAAACTTCTGCTGCAAAATAATGCCGGCTCAGTCGCCTTCTTATCAAAATAAAACGGAAACCAAAAAATAAGCAAGAAAGATTTTTTTACAATCAAAACACCTCTCCCACTCCACCACTTCTACATCTACATGCAGTCACATACCTATGAATGCCGTGTCCACAGTAACTTCTCACAACAGAGAAGCCATTGCTCTGCGCATGCTTCTGTATCGCATTACCGATTTCTCGGTATCGCACCCCGGGTTTCACTGCAAAGTACAACAACTTGTTAAACCACATGCTTGTAGTGTCATACATGCGTATGACGAGTATTGCCAATTAGCAAAGCTTTATAAAATGGCTGATGGCGACATTATTATCAACACTAACATGAAAGCATACGGAAAGAACAGGAAAGCATTCGCGGCAAGGATGCAAGTGAAATTTGAACCCAAAACACAGCTTAGCTCTTTCAGGATCATAAACGTTGCTGCATTTTGCATAGGTTCATAAAAAACTACTCTCACTGAGCAGCAATTACGTTATATTTTGTAGGTTTCTACTCGACATACAATGGATTTTCATGCAGAATTATATACGAAATGCATTTGCTTACTTTCGACAAATTAAAAATTGATTTTTGATGAAAAAATTGAAAAAAGTTTCCATTGTAACAATGTACAGTATTACTTGTGTGAAATCAGCTAATGCAGAAAATTCCAAATATCCAGACACAACACTCTGATACACTTTGGCCTCAAGTCTATTCTGTTTTTAAGGAGAAATTCCTGTTAAAAGAAGAAACGACCTTAATTTCTCCTTGACAGATTGGTTGGCTTTTCCTGGAACTCTATACAGTAGAGGATTGTCTTGGGCTGTAGCAAGCAGGCGATCAATAAAATAGTGTGTACAATCATGCAAGTGTACACCACGCTAAGTTGGAGTGCTTGACGTCTTTTTCTTAATTTTATCCAAGTAAATGTTTAAACAAATAGCATGATTGGATAGCCGAGATTCTCCTGAATAAAACAGTACCTAATTTGTAATTATTTAGTTGTCTGTGCTCACACAGTAGCAGAAAAGTCATAGGTCTTATAAGACCTATTTTGAATTGTGTGATCCTGAAGGAGTTAACATAGTAGTGTGTTAACTGTTAATTAGTTATGCTATGATAGTCAGATTGGTTAATTATCACGTAACAGTCCTGTGATCAAAGTGCACCTAAACATGTTGATAGTTTTAGGCTGTTTTCTCTTGACTTTTTTGATTACTACATAGCACTATTTGATGTTTCCAATGCCAGCTGCAATGATTTTTAATAGCTTTTCTTTTACTCAAGGCATGTCAAAGAAATAAGTACTGTACATGTTAAGTGAAATATCATCATCAACTCTGGAGCCACACGACCTCCGGAGCCACATCAGCCTTGCAGTCACTTCAGACCACGCTGCCCTGACACCTGTAACTTTTCATGTCTCTGTGTTTTTGACATCTAATGGTGTGTTGACAAGTTTTTTTTGGATGAAATTGGTGTAAGTCAGCAGCTGTGCTCCTTGTGATTTCTTTTCTTTCTACAGTGCTTCTTTGAAAGCTAACTTTAATGGACTGTCATCTGGTAGTCGTATAACATGTCCTGTCCATCTTGATCTTTTCCTTTTGATTTTAACTGTACATTCCTCTGCCTTGACTTTATTATATACATCCTGGTTTAATATTTTTCTTTGGCCATTTTATTCGTAGAATGTGCATATAGTTTCTTCTTTGAAATGTATCAATTTCTGATTTGTGACATGGTTTGATTGTCCATAATTCTGAATTATAGAGAAACAGTTTCAGTAGGGCAACAAAGCTTCTCAATTTTGTTTCTAGACTGACCCTCTAACTTTCAAAAATATATATGACTATTTTATGTATGTAAAGAAGCCTATTGGGATTCCAAATTTGATTCGAATTAACAGGAAATGCCAGTTAATAAAATGTGAACTCAGTTAAACACATGGTGGAACTAACTAATCGACGCAATTGATAACAACTGATTTGATTTGGATTTTAATATTTGATTGATTTATTTCTGGTCAACGATTTTTTTCCAGCTGCCGTTGCAAATCAACTGTATTACCAATATTATTTTCTACATATTTCTGTGAATTCCACAAAAATCCGTCCAAAAAAAAGATGTCATTACGGAAAAATGAAGCAGTATGGCATTACCTTTGCACAGCATCTTAGCATGCTGGCACTGCTACTTAAACACAAAATTTCTCAAAAACATGAACAGAAAAATGCAGAAATGTTACCTGTTTTGATAGCGTAGTCTAGACATTCCCAGGTGACCTTTACTAGCTTTTTACTGGCTTCGTCTGGCTTTCCAACAAAGAATGTCTCGTTGACATCACCGTGGAAGCCATTATGATAAACTGTGATGTCGGCTAATAATATAAAAATAATGTTATAAAATTTCGAAAATTGTATTAAAAATCATGCTGTTTTAAGTACATTTTTACACAGTTCGGTATACTGCAAAAGAGGCTCCAATATTTCACAATAGGACCTACTATTAACATTCAAAGGTTGTGGCAGAATCTAGTTAATCCTTGAGAATAACTTTTTAAAAAGAGATGCTAAACTAGCAGAGAAATCAGCCACATTTTGACAGTCATCAACACCATTTCTCAGCAAGAGAAATAGCTGAAATGCAATACAGCAGCTGAAACCATAGGTGGCGATCACTTATCTACATACTTACCAATCCTAACACTGTTTTAATTTAGAGACAAGGCACAAAAGTAACCACTCAATTATCTTCCTTGCCAAAGAATAATACTGTACCAAAATGTTAAAGGCAGAGCTCTTCCTTGGGCTTGTTAGGAAATTTAGGTCAACATACTTGTAGAAAAAAATTACTTAAATTGAGATGAGATTTGTATGCGGAAAATTTTTTCCTCACATCTTGACTATAGTCAATATCCCAGTATGCATTGACAATAAACGTACGTACCATTGACAATATCCCCGTCTTGTAGAGGACGTTTGTCTGGTATGCCATGACAAATCACTTCATTCACTGAACTGAAAGAGAAATTATTTTTACATTTCAACACCTTACTTTTAATCAGTTTTATTCGAAATTACTTTTCTTGTTATTTTTTAAAGCAAAAGTATCTACGTATCTAATAAGTTAAACGAGCATTAGCTAATTTTACGTGAAAATAGTTCATTTTCATACAAGCATCTAAAATGAAATTTTGTAACAACTTTCATCAAAAATTAGTATCAGACATTCTTTTATAAACAGTTTTCTTTATTTCACTGCACATTTCTATTAAATTTGACTTTCATATAAAACAATTTTAGCCTAATGTAAAAACCAAGAGTGCAAAACTACAACATTCTTATTCAACTCAAGTCATTTGGCAATGAAATGGTTTAATTAAAGTTTATTTCGAAAAACTTACGTGCAGCAAGACTTTGGAAACTGATAATAATTCAACGGTGATGGGTAACAGTCTCTGTCTATAGTTGCCTGCAAAATTTCACATAGAATTTCGATAAGCATTGCTAGCAAAAACCTTAACAATAAAAGTAAATTTCCTGCATCACAAACTCAGTCAAGACTCGTCTTCGATATGCTTATTTTCCGGCTATAGCAAAATGTACGCATTTTATTGAAATAACAAGCTTAAGAATGACTTCAATTACCTTATATGCAAACCTACTTGAAAGGTGAACTTGGCGGTGAATGAAGTGAAAGAATGAAATGTGTGCTTGCTCGGAAGTTGGCAGTTAAGCTTTTTTAGTTGTTCACACATCCTAAATCTTTATTTCATGAGTATCATTTTGGTATAAATTTCATTGCTCTATGTTATTCCCAACCCGAGATAATCCAAGTTGAAACTGAGGTGCATGCTGCACACTGAAAAACATAATCTTGAGATAATCGCTGTTAAAGTTTGTAGTTGTTTTTGATATCATGTTTAAAACCCCGTAGATGGCCCTTACAAACGAAGATCTGGGCTTGGCAACAGAAAAAATACAGGTTTTTAGGCACAGTGGGTAAAGAGTTATAAAATTAATATTTTTGTATTTTCTAAACAATTTCCTGACGTTTTGATTCTAGGATATAGAAGTTCAATATATTTAGCATTTCTTTTGTAAAAAACAAAAAATTGATATTTGACCCAATTTTTGGTGCATTCTACTTTGAAGCATCATAACGCAGTTTTAACTATGCCGACTTGTCGACGGTTTTGGTTTGCAAGCACATATAACACATAGATGAAATAAAATTTGAAGTTGCGTTTAAAAATCACTAATTTAATCTTTAACAAGAATGACAAACACAGATAAGGTGTCGCAAACGCCTCATAACGAAACACTGGCTCAGAAGAATCAACATGCCACTTTAGTTCCTCTAAACAAGTAAACATTTCTCTAAACAAAGCAAACTTAAAATGGAAATTCAATAATACTATAAATCTGTGTGATTTATATGTTTATTATGACAGTATGTAACTTTTCTGCTTTGTTAAAATAACTAAGTAAATCAATCAACTAGTCCCTCAAGCATTAAATAAACACTTATTGTATAATGTATCATACATACCTCGTGCACGAGCCTGTCAATTTCCTCCGTCGTCACACCGACCTCAACTGCAGCAGCAGCAACGTCTAAAACTTCACGCCCCAACTGAAATATGAAAAAAAGTATTACAAGAAATATAAAAAAATTAAGAAAACATTACAATAGCAAAGATATAAATAAGAAGCCACAACTTTGTGCACATCAACTAAATGTTAAATATAGATGCAGTGGTTCCGTACCACGTGCTGTTTAACAACAGCTATAATTTTGTAGTAGACATTGGATCCGACACCTGTGTGTGTGGGTCGCTGAGAGCTGATCTACTCGTTGCATTTGCTGCATCTTTTGGTATGTCATTAAAACATTTTAAATTTTTCCATCACTCACACATCGGTGTCAGCTCAGTAAACACATATTCGGCATCTTGCCTTGCAAGACTAGAAGAACTAGTCTTCTGTGATTTATTTGCTGTAATTTACTGTGATTTACTGTCCATGAATGCTGCACTGATTTTGCTGAATACTGTGATGAAACGATGGTGTTGTTTGTAGTTGTTACAGGTTATGCTGTAAAATATGTTTATAGTTGATGAATAAAATTCTGAACTAACACTGACTCGTTTGCTTTTAGTAGTGAGACATTTGTCAGAAACCTGATGTGTATACCTAGCAAAGAGTACAAACTGCAACATTAGCAGTTTTCTTAAGAATGGAAATATCAGCATGACCTCTGAGAAGATGTGAGAATTGCACAGCTGCAAGTAGACGGTAGTATGTACTCTACTAGTCAGTAAATACTGATCGCTTATAATACCAATTAAGCAATTTATTTCACTTTGGTTGTGTGAGGAAGACACCAAAAGTAAAAATAAACAGATCAATGCAAGAAAATGATTGCGTTTTAAGTTCTTAATTACTTTTGAAAGTTGGCCATCAAAGTTGTTCTGTGACATTGAGTAGCAGTGAATTACATTATTCACATGCCCAAAATGATGCTATGAACAACAGACGCACACAATTATTAACAGTTTGCTTTATAGTATAATAGATATAATATCTGCCTCAAGCTAATTAGAATAACACTACAAAATGGAGCACATGTAGAATAGAAGGTGCAGGTAATAAGAGACATAAGAAGAAGTATCTAAAACTGCTGATTCGAACCTTGCATGCTGCCCTCAATCCTTCTTGATCTTCGTCTGATAATTGTTTTATGTATGATGATCCTCGTGCTTCCAACTCACTAAACGGAGTACCTGGAGATGTGGAAAAAACAATAAACAAACAAACAATACTGAATCTGCGTAAATGCTCTTGTTCAGCTAATAAGTAAGGTTATGTTTGTAACCGCATAAAGTTGGTTGCTACCTGGGGTCCACTGATTAACCAAACTACAGTAGTGGCTACTTAATAAAACCACCGCAGGACCACGAATAATAGGTTTTAACGAATGATGGTTTTATTATACACAGGCCTGTTATAAGAATGTGTATTTGCCAAAAAACAGTACACAAATGCTTCGTCCTAATTAATATTAAATGACAATAAAAATATGAGGCAATCAGCTCACTCGCATGCTAGCTGAATGAGCGAAATAAGGATTCATTTCATTCAACAGACTAACATGTACTTTAACAGCTGTACATGCAGAGCTGAACAAGAAGAAGGAATTAACTTTAACTTTCGGCATGACTTTGACCTAAGAAGAAGTAAATCTAGGAAATGAAATTTAAATTCTACTGTGCATCTTAAAAAACAGGCATCAAAAAGATAAGCAAAATGTTCAGCCATCTATCCAGGTCATACATTCCTTAACCTTTTCAATGCTATGTACAGTAACGTCAAAGTGTAAAGAACAAAAAATTCTGTTTCTGAAATAACATAACTACAGTCATAATCAGCCCAGTAGATTTGCTACAGTCACTGTCTCAACAGACGAATTTTGAAGAATCTGAATGATTTAAATTTTTAGCACATCATGAGATGAGACAAAAAACACATTTAAAAACTAAAGTGTGCATGATGGTGCCACCTAGCTTAAAATTACAGTGCAGAAATTGTTGACTGATAATAAAAATCTGTAGTTAGCTTTTGATGGTAGAACATGTTCTAGAATACAAATATTTCTGTAGTCTGTAACATGACATCCATTTCGCTCCCACAATCATGGAAAAAAATTCTGTAATTGTAGTGGACACTCTCTTATGTCTGTCAGATAAAAAAATGACCAGTTTTTTTTAAATAGTTCCCACTTAAAAAGACAACCTTGTATTGTTCATTTTACATTTTTTGCCAGGCATATTTCAACAGTAATCAGTAGTATGCAAGAAATCAGTGCTTAAATACTAATGCTGATATAGGTAATTGTCAACTTAGTACTACAATTCTGGCAAATTGGCATGTTCTAGTGGTGCAGCCTTACACATAAGATGGTATCTGTATATGTGCACTAAGCATGGCGGAACGAACGGATGAATTCGGCGCGACAGACAGCGATTTAAAATTATTAGTCATTATTATGAGTTATTATTAGTTGTGTATAATTCATTAATTAAGTTGAGGTCGAGTCGAACAGTTGTAAGTTGCATCGATTCGTAAAATCGAGCAGTTCATAAGTTGCATCGAGCCGTAAAATCAAACAGTCGTAAGTTGCATAGGTCAAAAGTCTATGACTACCTATACTGTTAAATTTCTAAATCCTAAACTATAGTGTTTATTTTAAACTTTATCGTATTTATTTACCTTTAGCATCTTCAGCATAATCAGGTCTTGCAATGTGATCAGGAACTTGTCTCTTCGGAGTCTGAAAATATTTCTTATAGATATATTCCCCTACCTTAAATAAATTTTTCTGATAAATCATACATATTCTAGAATGCTATATCTTACTTGCGTACTGTGGTGTGGCAGGGTTAGAACCTAGCTCTTCATTATCACCGATGAGACGAAACACTGAACCAGTAGAGGTGTCTTAGCCGTATTCGGATGTTTGTACATTTTTCCTTGACAAGACAAATAACGGCAGGTGGAAAAAACTCGGAAGCAACGATTTTAGGTGTCATCTATACATATACTGGCCAGTTCTCGCATTATTTAATCTTGGTCACTAAGCACACGCCACCACCACCACCTGCCTTTCATTTATCAAATTTAAATTCGGGTTCAAGCTTACTTTCACGAACACTGGTCAGGTTCTGCCTGAATACCCGGGTTGTAGTGTGCATGGGGTGTGCGAACTTAACAAGTCAATGTTGTCTTGATTTCATCTCTTTCCCTATTATTACCTGTAGATTCAGTTATTTCCAAAATTACAAAACCAAACGTTTCAGGTTAAATCATTGTAATAAAGTAGAAGTAGTACATACCACGGGCCATGGTCGCAGCTTTCCCGTAAAAACAAATTCTGGCCATGGGTCGTATAGTGTGCCCTGGTTACTGGTTGCTAAAAAACGAAAACTCAAGTTGGTGACAGTCCAACGAAAAATAATAAGGTTAATGCAGCCATCTTATATAATGGCTGCATATGAATACAAGTTAACAATGACAAATTGTGTTTAAAGCATTTGCTTTAAATTAGAATGAGCTAATATGTTAATCCAAACCATCTAGTAAATGTTTGTGTACCATTCAATTGAAGATCATAATTTTCGACCAGCACCATTACAGTGTTTATGTGATTTGCTAAAGTTCTGCTTGCATCCAGTAAGGGATTAGCAGTATGGTCCAATGGCGCATTTACACTTGCGAGTTTTCTAACCAAGTTAACTCGCAAGCATGCTCAATCAGTATCAGACAGCTTGCAATTGCTTGCCAACAGTAACTCACAAAACAGTTCACAATTGAGAGTTTGCTACCTGAGAGCAAACTCACACCAGAAAATGTGCTAGCCTGAACACATGAACCCATGTTGGATGTAACTGAACCCAAAAACTCTTCTCACTGGCACATGAGAGTGCAAAATAACACATTAACATGTGAATGTGACCTAAAAAAAGTTTATTGTTAGCTATTTCATATCTATGTAATGTCCACAGTGATATTCGCTTACTATCAATAAGAACAAAAACTAATAGCAGAGACCAGTTGCTGTTGGGCTGGTCAGAGACAAACTACCACAAAACCTTGGAGGAAAGACATGCCCATCTGCTTTTTTCTACCTACTGCTTTAAACCGACTTTTTCTCGTCTGCTGTTAGTCTATTTGTTCAAACTAATTTCCTACTCAAAATTTTCATAAGCAATTGGGTGCAGCACAAACAATTCACATGATGCTCTGTTTTTCTCTAACCCATCCAGCAGCAACTGGCAGTAGTTAACAATCTCTAAAACTTTGCCTTACCTTACTGTACTAAAAATAGGGAAATAGTAGTTTTAAAAATTCAACAGGCTACATATTCTTTGATAACCTTTTTTTCGGCAGACTTAGCCTTTCCCTGTATAGAAAGCTGTAATATATATTTATTTCTTATAATTATATATTTCAATTTCCACACAAATTTAATTGATTATTATTTCTTGTAAAGTTTACTACAGCAGCGGTTATCTTTCTCCTGCGATTTTTATTATTATTCTACTTCATTTTCAATAAATCCCGAAAGACTAAAAGCCTACACAATTTTCAATTAGCAATAACTTTTTCCTCTTCGCTCACGAACAGAATTTTCTTTTTCCTGTGATGTTTGCCGCCACGCACAAAGTGCAAGAAAATGTACTTCTGCCGAATTTAGAGCAATGGTCAAGACACATTGCTGCACTTGAATAGCAAAGCAGCAGCCACATAAAATCTAGTAGTAGTATTAGTATACAGACTACAGTAAGTTTGCATGCAATAAGTTTCGTTCAAAGAAAGAATAACAACATAAAAAATGCGTCTCTGAAACACTTACTTTTACCTAAACCCCAGATTAGTGACCGCAAAGAAAATTTAATCCTTAAAATAGTGTTTTGCCAAGTATACAATCGATAAAAAGATCTCATGGCATGATACACAACTCACTCAGGTACAGTATCAATATACAGCAGACAAAACGATACAGTTGGCGCCATCTGGCGGCGAAAATCATGAAAATTAATATGAAAAGTAAGAATTTCGGAAGCTGGAAACTTATTCAGACCAACAGTTCTAAATTATTGGACTGTCCTGCCATGTATATACAAAAAACAAAAAAATGCTTACAGAAACAAAACAAAATAAACAACTGATTTGCACACCATGACTTTTGCTACTTTGTTTGTCCTACAGGTTCATCCATCTCAAAACTGTTGTTTTATACTAATGAATCACTATGTGTTGAATGTAACTGAATCCATTTTTCAAACAGAATGTTACTATTAGTGCAAATATTTAAAAAATGACATTGTTATACAGGTACATGGCATAAAAAGCTGCTAATAATGAACTAATGATAGCTACATGTGGTGCAAAAATGTCATCTAGGGATAGTGGCAACTGCAATTACTGGTGATGTTAACAGCAGGTTTGCCTATATAGCCATTAAATCATAATAATTATGTCTAAAATGCTGTAGTTTTAAAAATTTAATTATTCAATTAAATTAAAACTCTGTTACCTGAAAATTTTCTCATTTCCAACTCTTAACGAAACCTCGTCTAATATGTCACATAAATACAAGTTTAATTAATTCAGAATTTTAAAATTTTATAGCACAATTCTCAGGCTTTCCAACAGCTTTTGAGAATTTAGAATGGCACTTATTTCGAATTTTGTAATTTGTCTGTTTTGTATGTATAATTGCTTTATATAAAAAATGCGAGGAAGTTTAGGCTAAATAATAATAAATTATTAGAAGAAAGTGTCCTACACAATTGTAATTTCACAGTTAGGTGTTACAATATCGCAACTTTTGGCAGTGAAAGTTACAAGTTTATAGTCTTTTAGACTAGCTACAAGTCAATATCTTTATAGGTTTTTAAGTTATGGCTAAAAAATCAAATGCCGGAAAAATACTGTATGAACTGAAAAGGCAGCCATGTCGACGTGATCGACACATGGCAGAAAAATAATAAAGGAATTAACGAGTTTACATCATGGTCTTCACAAAAGAAAATAAAGCA
Source organism: Tubiluchus corallicola (assembly GCA_030141605.1). NCBI lineage: Eukaryota > Metazoa > Priapulida > Priapulimorpha > Priapulimorphida > Tubiluchidae > Tubiluchus > Tubiluchus corallicola. The sequence goes on from JAQGDQ010000225.1 coordinate 128,425, forward strand.
GTGATACAGACTTGTTAAGAAAAATGGTACTTAATCCTTTTGATAGCGAATCTGGAATTTCCTCAAAGAGAAAGTGTATGGCAGCCACACAGAGCCATATATTGTGATGCAGAGGAACTAAAGGCAAAGTTTGCTGATTGCTGGCACAAAATGCCTCTCAAAGAAGTAAGACACTGTCCAACTTACATCAGTTGCTGGAAAAACTACCTTCATCTAATTTGCTTTGAAAATGGTGGAAACATAAAGCAGTGGCTGGTAATTTCAAAAGCAGTGATATTCCAATTTTTTCAGCATTTATTTTTTTGAATTTTTGTTATAAAGCTTCTGTAATTTTGAAAAAATCAAAGTGAATGACTTAAGACTATTGAAGTGTCTACAAATCAGTCTGCAACATCACCGTGGTAATTTTCAAGCAATTCCCCTATTTTCTTCTTGTAATATCGTGATCACACCAAAACTTCATGTATCACCTGCTGTAAATATAAACAATATGTATGGCTAATGAAGGATTCCTACTCTCATTTTCTACAAAATTTAGAATTTTTGATTTTTCGTTTTTTAACATTAGTTACTTTTTCAATTTGCTGGTATCCTTTTTCTCTACTTCTGTAACTTGTTTGTAGGCCAGTAAATCAAAGGAAAGAAGGTATAGAGTAAAACAGCACCTAATTTTAAACTTTAGTTCAAATAACCAAAAGATCAATATTCCATCAGATGGCCCTTACTTCATTAGTTTTTCAATTCTGCACACTCACAACTATTTCTACTTAAATGGACAACAAAGTCAATTTCTCGAATTTGGCATTGCAAGCTACAGGCAGTGTAACAGATTGAAAGTTTTATAAATAGCTACACAACCAAATCATCATGTAGACTTGCAGAATCACAAGTTATCCCATGAAGAAATTGAAACCTGTATTGTTTATTTACAGTTTAGTGGGTTTTTGTGTTCACTCTTCATGTGATGCAGCTTTCCAATTTTTACTTTTGTAAACAAGTGCAAGACATGCGCAGAACGGTTCTTATCAATAAAAATTTGTACTCATTGGTGTTGTCCATGCTAGCTTCTATACAAAACCAAAAACTCCCCTACTTTCTGTATTGGTGAACCTGTACTGTAAACTTAACACAGGGTTAAAATCTGAAGTAACATGAACAAGTTTCAAAAAACACCAGTCCAAACATCTGTTTCTTTCTCTAACACAGACGACAGAACTCTCCCAGTTGAAAGATTTTGCTAATACAGTAATTTTAAGGTTATCTTACCCGACTTCTTGTGAATGCGCTTATGTGTGCTCCAGTTAGCCTTAAAGCATTCCTGAAAACGGCAAAATTTTCAAATCACTAGTTTTGCCCAATATTTCTACATTTCTAATTTACTAAAATACAAGATATAATATTTTTTAGTATAACTGTGACATTACACTTCTTTTCACAGTTCTTCTAAACTGCTGAAATGATTATTGATTGATTGTGTGACCCCAAAATGCTGTTTTATGTTAGTCTCTACAATGCAGGTGCCCAATTTGAATCCTCTTAAAACTATAAGTATTGCATAAAAAAATTTAAAACAGACTGTTCGCAAAAACGATACAAAAACCACGAAGGAAATAACACAGATGCTATGCAGTTCAGTTAACAAAGATGCAAAAAATCAGCTGTTATGTTCCAGAAACTGTAATCATATCACTCCTGATGTCTATTCTTAACTCTCTATAAAATATCATGTTAGGCCTCATAACAGAATATGTAATGGTCAGAATTGGTCACGTACATTGTAGAAGGACATGACTATTGGACGAAAACTGTTTGTTTAGTGTATAGGACGCATAGAGTTTAGTGTTTACACAGGTAGCAAAAATCAGACTTGGGTACCCGATTGTTAAGATTCACTGGCAGCGAATAAATTCTAATCATTTATATTCCCAAATAAAAACAACCACTGGTGCACTTCAACTAATAGTGTTACCTTAGTAATAAACATTCAGTAATTACATGCTTAGGCTTTGAACATGAGCCATGAGTCACAAAAGTTAGTGTTTTGCCACTGTACTGCCTCATCTCTCAGATTACTTAATTACTTGTATTTCACGCTTTATCAGCGAATCAGCTACTGCATAGGGATTATAATAAAACTGTACTGTGATTTTTGTGCTGTTAAACTTAACAATCCGTTTGTTAGTATCATTCTTAGTGGACTTTTTTAAAGAAATTACAGTTCGTTTTCCGTAAAGTTTCGTAGCTCATCCCTTCAAGAAAATGATTTGATCTGCTATGTACTTGCAAGTGATAGAGATATACTCATTAACAGCCTCGCTTGTTAATGCTGAAATACACTATTATACAGTAGTTTAAAACAATAATGACCAATAATTTACTAACTTTAGACAAAGTTTCATGTGTTTGAGGGCTAGATGGCCTAGTAGGTATCTACTGTACAGTACAAGTGTGTTGCAGAAAGCGACCTTTAAATTTAAATGAATTCTTAAACACTGGATATCCTATTAATAATATCATCTGCATTTTAATTGTCAGAACTGGGTAGAAATATCAGACTTGGGGAACAATGTGGGTAAGTACACGAGTACTCGATGGAAACACTAATGGAGTTGCCTACAAAAATGCAATTGTGAAATATGATTTATGCCCAATGGAATCTATTAGATATTGACTTCATGACATATGAACGAGAAGAACAAATCAATGCTGTTAAATCTTGACAATATCTTGCTACTAATACTATACAATGATGTAAGGTGATGAAAGCAACAGAAAAAAATTATTTTAAAAGAAAACAGGACGATTTTTCAGATCATAATATAAATTTTAACACCCATAAAAATGTCAAAGTGTTTATGAGAATTAAATAAAGCATAGAAACTTAATTACAGCTGATGAGTGCAACTAAGGATAACTTTCATCTAACAGCAAAAAAACAGTGCAAACACAAAATTATGCGTCCACAGTAATAATTCAAACAACATTTTCCTGTTCAATTTTTATTTTATTTACACATTATTTAACATCATGGTTTAAAGAATTTTGTGTCCTGTTTTCCTTCAAGGTTTACTCACCACGAAGGTGAATTATAAAAATGGCAACATGCGGTGATTTCACCAGTGGCAGCTCTATGCTAAAATTAGTGGGGGTGCTGCTTCAGAAAATTTTTAGCCATTGTTTTAATATTGTGTAAAAGGAAACAAACATATGTAATTTTAATGGTGTAATTTGTAATTGTAATTTTAAACAAACAAGCATACGAAAGTTTATGAACATAAACTTGATAAAATCGTAAAAAATATTTTTTGCTTACTTATAGCTTAAATTGTCGCAGTTCAAGCTTAACCCATTCACGGTAAACGCGTAACAACTGACAACAAACTGTGTGAGCAACAGTACTTTCTCTTGCTTACCTCAAATATGTACGCATGGCTGCATGCGCACCACAGCCAAACACTGCATTGCGAGCACACTGCGCTGGGCTGTGCAGCAAACAGTACTACTATCATGTGTTCTAGTTCCGTACACATATAAAGAAAGAACTAAAAAAAACTCTTACTATATCAAATATTATCGAGTGAAATAGGGGGCGCTGCAGTTCCACAGTACCCATACACGAGCCGCCACTGGATTTCACTCAAATGTTTAGAAATGTTAGCTAATAGAATCGACAGTATAAAAAAGATCTTCCAGAACAGCGCAAGAAGTTTTAAAGGTGATCAGCATAAAACGTTCACGAGGAGGCGGAACAATTTAGGCTTAGATTTGTTTGCTAACAGAATGGTAAAGCTCTAGAGTGACTTATCAAGTCATGTATGACTATACTACTAACTATTAATTCTTGACTTATTTCATAAGTTTTGGAAAAATATTTATTCACTGTACTCAGCATCAAACCATATAATTACTGGTAGCGGTAGGTATTAAAAAATTGATGCTGCGCGCACAATCTTGTCTATGTCTCTACAGCCTATAGCCAGGTTTACGTTTGTTCTCAACCTACAACTACAAGTACAACTAGTACAACTACAAGCTCTTGAAATTATATTAATAAAAAGTTTTGATTTGAAAACTGATTTAAAACGAAGATCAAAATTACCATTATAATGTTTTAGTCGCGCATAAAACCTATAAGTATCATAATTAGATCTACTAAGTACTATAAGTTGTAACTATAAGTGTTACTAGTTAGTGCTTTAATACTGTGTAAAAAGAAAAAAATGACTTAGTATTAATACTATTATGTAAAAAAAAGTAACAAACTTGAGAACAGAAAAATGATCCTGGTATGCAAAGCTTAATGCATGTTGGACACTGAAGTCGCGCACTCTTTCCACATCCAGGAGAATCACATATTCTTAGAGAAATTTGGTGATCTGGTGTCGTTTTACTAGTTTCAGTTTCACCGGTGGCCGCCATACTTGTGTTTTCTCTTCAAATCTGTTACTGAAAAACGCACCACTACAAACTCCGTAATGCGCGCACTTCTTTTTGCAGTTGCATATTTCATACGAAAAAGGTTCGTATCAAACAGTCGGCCAAACTTTTTCGATACCTAAATTTGCCAGTAAAGCTCTGCAGCCCATAACTGTGCAGGCCTTACTATATTTGTTTTAAGAGCATACCAGCTGGCACTAGCACCAGGATTTCGAAGACGCTTTGCACAAAAAACAGTTCCTCTCAGCGATCGACAGCTCATTTGTGAGCACAGTGGTAAATTTGAATTTTATCTTAAAACTTGCCTAGTTTTAGCACAGCACACTAAATATTTTACAGTAGCACTGTATTTTAATTTTTTCTTTCACAAACACGTTCGTGGTATATTTTTGCTGTTGAAAATTGTTAGTTTGTGATATCATCAACACTTGGATTCGCCCGCCGTTAATTAAGTTTTTAATCTATTATTTAATTACCAGAAACGCTTTTGCAATATTAATTGTCTTAAAATGTATAATTTTTATCGGAGTTAAAAATGGGGTAGTATATGAAAAATCATCCTGTCTTCCTTTAAGTAAAATCCACCATTCCCTAGGAGAGCATGGAAATAATTTCACTCATTCTCACCTGGTTTTACAAGGGTAATTTTTCCCAGCATTTTCAATAATGTTTCTTAAATGCTTTTCATTGCTGTCCAATCACTCAGTTAAACAAACATTTTATGCCAATCTAATACTTACACCAGTGGTGGCGGGGCTGATTCAGAAATATTTTAGCTGTTGTTTTAATGCTGTGTAAAACGAAACGAATGTATGTAATTTTAATGCCGTAATTTGTAATTGTAATTTTAAACAAACAAGCATACAAATGTTTATGCACATAAACTTGATAAAATCCTAAACAAAAAAAATTTTGCTTACCAATAGCCCAAATGGTTGCAGCTTAAGCTTGATCCACTCACGGTAAGCACGTGATAACTGACAACAAACTGTGTGAGCAGCTCAGACGTGCACATGGTTGCATGTGCACAACAGCCAAACACTGTGTTGCTGGAGTTGTTACCACACTGTGCTTGTCGTGTTGCTGGAGTTGTTAGCACACTGTGCTTGGCTGTGAAGAAAAGAGAACTACCCTCACGTGCTCTGGTTCCACACAAGTATAAAGAAAGGACTAAAGAAAGACATATTATATCGAATATTATCAATAATATCTAGTGAAAATAGGGGTGCTGTAGTTCCACAATACCTATATACGAGCCACAACTGACTTACACCATCCAAAAAAGAGACTAACACATTAATTTACTTTACCGTAAATGGGTGCCACAATAATACCTAGTAATTTACAATAAAGCATCTTCAACATGGAATAGCAAACATTATGTAAAGTTTTTATTTACAATAAAGTGCAAATTTACATCATATTTTCACTTTCGAATACTTGATGTGTAAAGAATTTCAACCTGACACACTACACAATGGTCAGTCACACATCACCGATCACTCTAAATGGAGAAGAGGATCGTATCTGTCTTCAGAAGTTCCGCTAAACAATCAAGCAGTTCTTATCACATCCACTTCTTGACACTCTAGGTCCCAGGAGAAGAAATTATTGTATGTCGACTAATACTGAGAAATGCAGACAGCAGGTTCATGTTTAACCAAAAGGTTCATATCAGCAGCTGATGAACATGCATGAGCAATGATCCACTGTTAGTAATCGTGTCTTGGCTTCTTTTTCTCCGGTTTGTACACGGGATCCGACTGCTTTCCTTTGTTTTTGGCCGGTCTACCACCCTTTTTACCCTGATTCTTCTCTTTCCGTGAAGGATTCAAAAGCGGATGGGTCTCTGTTAATCAAAATCAGATTGCTTAACAGGAATTTGTCAGATTAACAATAACGATAACCCAGAACAATACATTGTAACTTCATTAAAATAACTTAACAAGAATATAATTATTTCATATAAAGTGAAAAAATTTTGTAAAAACTTAATGCTAAGAAATCAATTAATTCTGCAAGTGTTTGACTAGCTCAATGGCTTTACTCATTTTCTCCCTTAACTCTTCTTTATTCCTTGTAATTTTTTTGGATTTTTTTCAATTTTGGAAGAACTTGAACATGCTTCGATATCACTACTTCCAGGAATTGTTCTTGAAAATTTTGTCAAAGTTTGGTTTAACCTTGCAAATTTCTTTTCCTGATACTTCTTTGGCACGTTGAAGGGAATTCTCTGGCTTTTTGGAGAGTCAAAAAAGTAGTTTGTAAGTTGCAAAAAACTGTTTTTAACTGTTTTTGAACTGAATGAAGACGGTATAATTCTAGATACCGCTGTGGCGATTACACACGTGGAGCGTAAGGCATGCTGTTGTCATTACAGCATCAACTGTTCTGTTCTGTCGACCAGCTATATCATAACCATGGTCATAGTGTACTATTGCCATTGTTAATAGGCAATATAGCAATATACAATGCACTAAGCGGAACACAGGTCTAGTCTTCAAAAAATTCTAGTTATGGTAAGTGCTCGTTTAACGACGCTAATGCGTTCCAACAAAATGTGAAGTTAAGCAAAACGTCATTAAACGAAGCCAAGACTTCCATAAAAAGTATTGTAAAAGAATCGAGTCCAGAGACATAAACTCAATACTGCTTAAATCATATAAGTTAAACATTGCCTACGAGTTTTATTCATATTTCGACTTATTAACGTCTTCCTGTTTGCCTGAAACCGCCTATATATTTTACTTACCAATACCTAGCTATAGCGGTTTCTTTTTCATTAACATTTAAGCCTAGTCAGCGGTTGAACACTAAACACTGCAGAGTCAAGCCCTAGGGCGACTTTGGGAATTTTACCTACATACTTATTCTGATTGCTACAGCAAGAAGGTTGCAGGCAAAATTGCTCGCTGGTCACTTGATACACAAACTGCTAGTAATGCAGTAGTAGCGTCAGTAGTCAGTCGGAAAGCAAAAACATGCATAATAATAACACTGTTTACATTACTAGTGGGTTTTTAGAGCAGAATAACGCAATAGGTGCTGTTTTAATGCATCACATTAGGTAAAAATTTTGTTAATCAAATAAAAGTTTGCCTTGAGCAAAGTAAAACAAAATCGTCGTTGAAGCGAAAGTTGCATCGTTAAATGAGGAGTGGTTAAGAGAGGACTTACTGTACATCGAAAAACTAGCAATAATAACAAAAGATACTGACCGTCCACAGGTGCATTCTCCAGATCAATTTCAATGACTTTGTTCTTTTTCTTCTTTTGATTTTGATTATCTGGCGAATGTTTCTTTTGCAAAGGTTCCTCCTATTAAAAAAGAAAAGAAGTCAGTTACTATTAGACTGTAGATCTGTCAGGAAAATGATTGTGCAGGAAATCCCAACTTCTGGCAGTTGCAAAGTATTTTGCCCTCCAAATTGAACTGGCTGAGATTTAAAGTAAATGGCCTTTTTTTTGTTTTATGGAACAAAATTAATTTTTAAACATTTTGATGCACTCAAGTTATAACATGTTTTGGTACTAAACCAACAGCTTAGTAAAAACACATTATATACTACAGTATTTATGAGAATAAAACGTTATCTCTGATAGTAAATTCTACCTGTAGCCTCTAAGAAAACCTTCTCTTATATCATGTTAATATATTTCAAACAATTGTTCAGGCCACCTGTGTTGACTTAAAACAGTAATCTGTTCATTTTTATACAAGTTCTTACAACTAATCTGCTACTAAGGGAGATTTCTTTTGGTGATTTTTAAGCTGTATGTTGCAGTTGTCAGAAAAACATGTCAGATGCCAGAAAAAAAGGACTGGATTTATCAGCAGCTGTTCAACATCTGTATCTTGGGTTAAAATATTGGAAGCTGGAAAATGAGTTCTATGGACAAACTGTTGACATTTAGAAACCAGTGACAATACATAATGACAGCATCTTACATTAAGGACAAGAAAAATCTATTCTTACATTTTATTGCATACAGAGCTTGTGTTAGAAATTTCGCGATGTCCGTTAAGCACAGCCATTTTTAGACAATGAACATTAGACAACATTGTGTAAAGTTTCAAAAAATAATCAGAACATTTGTAGCGCACACTTCGCCAGAGACCTCGCTAACTAAGCAAAACGGAAAATTACTTTATCAAATCAATAAGGCTAATAATGTGTTTTGGTGAACCTGGTATAGCGAAGAATTGGGAAGCAGTGACATTTTACCAGGTGACGCAAGAATGTTAAATTATTATAAATACAGTAGGTGCCGCTTAATAGACTTACTTTGGGACCGAAGTGTTTTGACCCAATTAACCGACTGAACCTATTAACCAATGGGTGTAGCATTACAGGTATAGAAGCATAAGTCATCAGCTTAGTATGCACTGCAAAAGTTTTTAATGAATTTTAGAAACAAAGCAATGCCTAAATTCCTTAGTGCAGTTAAAAATTAAAAAAATATTTTAAAATATTAATTTACATAAGTGTATTAGCAATAAATTAAAAAGTATACTTTCTAAATCTCACAAGTCTGTTTATTTACAAAAATTACTGTACCTGCATTTTTGAATGTTAACTGATTAAGCGTGAAAGCGTGATTTACAACGAGAGCTTCAAAAGAAACTCGCTAGACAAGTGATTAAATGTTTAGCTTCCAGAAATTCTTGGAAACGAGTTAATTGCAGTGGACGAGTGGGTAACAGATTCAAAACAAAACTGCTACGCTAGATAAACGCATATTAGCGCATGATAAACCTGCTTACAAACAAAACGGTACTTAACATGATTGTTTCTACATATATTACAGTGCACAAAAACAAAGTAAAGATGACATAAAAGTAGGAAAGGCTCTTTGGGTACATACAAATGTCTTATTTTAAGTATGTGAAGGAAAAATATTGAGTCAATTACGTGGAGTTATTTGAGTCAATTACCGACAGGTTTTGTGTACAGTTGAATAGAAGCGGCCCGTACCAGGCATTTTTGAGTCAATTAAGCGATCGAGTCTGTTAAGCGGTGCCTACTGTACTCTTTTATAATTACCTAAGTCTTTCAAACAGGTAAGCGTAACACTAAGTAATATAACTTTGTAGAAAAATTTTTTGAGGCATACTTTAAAATTTCCTTTTCTGCAATTTTAAATTAACAACAAAGAAAAATTTAATGAAACAACAGACTCCGAGGAGTGAATGACTACTGATTTCTTTGTACGATCTGTGTATGTCCGAGAGTATGCCTTTCTCCTTAATTCATTTATGTTTACCAAGTTAATTAATTTATTAAAAATTAGTAACCCTAAGTACCTCTCGTGTAACCTACATGCAAAATGAATTTAACACATGATTTCCATGCAAGAATGTCTTCAAAGGAAATGTGATAGTTAGTCAGACCTGTAACACCAACCTGCACAGTCGTTGCCCATGGAACCTCCTCTGGATCCTCCACCTCAGGAGTGATGGGCAAAAAGAGCAGCTTCTCTATATCGGCGTCATTTTCCTCGTCACTAGAACAGAATGCTGGGATGGGTTCCTCAGTCACCACGTCTACCTCGACTGACTCCTCTTCCTTACCTGAAAAATTATGTAATTGTAAACACAGTGAAATGTTGGTGCCACTATTCTTTCAAGCATTTCCAATAATAGCAAAGCCAGAATCTCTCATACATTCATAGCAACCATACAAATTCTTTATATATTTGCAGCAAAAAAACAGCAATGCCCTCAAATTTCTTAGTCAGCTGCTCAGATAAGTTTTAAGGCCCAGTCTGTTTAATTGAAATAATAACTGACCATACTCATTGAAATGCTATGTGCATCTCATAATTATTAGTTAATTGTACCCATCTGGAACTTAAAATCCACTAAGTTTTGTTTTTAAAACAGTACACGATTATCAGCAAACAGCACTAAGTGGCTTTGCATATGTGAAAACATCACCTTAAACTAAAAAACTGCCAGGAAAGATTTTTCAACAATTTTGTATAGTACTAGATGAGCTTAATAATACATCACTAATTTCTAAAATCTGACAAATTTAAAAGCAAATTTTCAGGATAGCATGAAAGACGGCCATTAAATCATTAAAATGCTTACTATTTCTTCATTATCTATCCGAAATAAGTAATTTCTGTGCCAAATCCCATTTTTGGGGACATATGAACCGAACTTACATATTAAATCACAGCTAAACATCTTTATAGTGAACATGCTAGGGATCCAGGAAGAAGTACTCTATAACCAAGGTACTTGTTAAATCAAAGATGCCGATCAACATAGCTGCATAACCACACGAAAAAAAGCATTATTCTTTCACACATTGGACATGCATCAGTAATAATCACTTAACAAACTTTAACAAACGATAAATTAATTAACCTGTCTGAAGCTCCACGCTCTTATCTTCATCTTCAACATCAAACTCAGACTCTCGTTCTTCGTAATCTACGTTTTCGTCCAGTTCCTTGAAATCTGGGGCAAATGCAGACCAATTTTCCACCTGGTTTTGTGCCCAAACTGACACAACTCCACTGGATATGGAAACGATTATCGGCCGCACCGCATGCCACTATAATGAAAAAGACGTCATTTTTCTTACAATTATTTGCTACAAACAAGCAATCTGGCATAATGCATCAGTAAATTATTTATGTTTAATAAAACAAGGAGCTCCAAACGATGCATCAGCTATAGATAAATTCACTAAACTAGTATGGGAATCCTTTTACCTAATTATGACTTGACTATAAAAAATTAATTAACAGGCTCTCAGGCACACAAACTTTTTCTTTCACTTCTGTATGTCTCACTTCATTTGTTACAGCTAAACAATGGTTAGTTTGCTATTTACCATATCACAGTATCTATTACAAACAGTTTGCAGTATCTTAAAGAAAAGCTGGACCCAATCTTAAGCTCAAAACAATCTGCACTATAAAATACTGAAAGGAAAAATACTAATTTTTCAAGAATGACTTACGAGAAAGAAGTATTACCACAGAAAATTAATTTCACTTTTGCGTGGCTATTTCTTCAGTGTTACATGGATTTCGCCACTCGCTACTTAGATGACCGCTAGTGCCTACATCTTAGAAACGCATTTCACTAAAACAGGTACCATACACCTCAGTTCAGAAGTGTTCAGTTGTGACATAATGCACGCATCGAGAGCGTGAACATAGCAGTAAATCTGAATTTTTAATTTAAAATTTACCGAGTTTTGTTACACCACACTTATTGTTGAACAGTAATGCTATACTTCAATTTTCACTTTAGCAAACACGTAACACGCTCGTGGAATGTTTGTGCTGTTGAAACTTGTTTAGTTGGGGTGTCATAACTAGTTGAGCTCGTACGCCGATAATTAAGTTTTTAACCTATCATTTAATTGTCAGAAATGTTTTGGTATTATTATAGGTGTTAAAATGAATACTTTTTATCGTTCTCCAAAGTGGGATAAGACATGGAAAATCATCCCATTTTCTTTAAGAAAATAATTACGTACTACAGCTTGCAAGCTGTAATGGTATCCAGAAGTCTGCTAACGACAAGCAAATTTCTAGCATATTTACAATGTCTCTGTAAAACATTTGTAGGATTCGTGAAAAAATAAATAAACTCCCCCACCCTGTGTTACTTTTTCAGGAAAAAAATGAAAGGAAAGCCCTACCATCCGTGTATTTTACCAAGACTTTATTCTGCTGCAAAGATAACAGCAGTAACTGCAACCGAAATCACAGTAACAAAAAAGGCAAAAGTCAACAATATTACTTACTCAAATTTCATAACCTACCGCTACATCCAGTAGCAATTCTCCCTTTGTACCATGAAGTATTTTCACCAGATTTCCTATGCTCTTCTCCCAAATGTAGAGTGAATGCTGTCTCGCTGATCCAGCACATATATATTCCCCATCGCCACTGAATACACATTTCTTCCACAGTGTTCTGTACGAGACAAAAACAACATTACTTTACTAGAAGTACTTTCTACAATAACTTTCAAACTATATATATAGTTTTGGAACAAATGTATAGAAAATCGCCAACTGACCGAACATCAGTCTTGACAATATAATCGATCACTGCCAAATGTCTGTAAGATGTTAGTTGTTATTCACAGCTTAAATTCAAGTAAATCAGTGAGTCAAAAATGCACACTTTGATGAACTACAGTGATATAAAAAGCTGTCAAATGTGTTAACTTGCAGCACATCTGTGTGTGTACAGAGACAATCTGTAAGGGCAGTTACTTATAGATGGACCGTATATAAAAAAAACTGTATTTTAAAATACTTAAGCTAGTTGCACATGGTAAAAATTGCCTGTAATGAATTGGATGATGCAAATTGTCTCAGACAAATCTTTCCTGCACACTGTGACTTTTTACAAAAGCACCATACAAAATTTCACCACGGGTAACCTCAATAAACAAATATTATTTACATGTGACTAAAACGATTGTTTTTTTATTGGTCTGATTTGGTTTTGTCTGAGATAGAGAATTAAGCACGTTTAATAACGATCTTTATGCAACAAAGTTGGTAAACAGGATTTATTGAGCCTGCAAATGAGCAAAAATCTGTTTCACATAAGTTGTTGCAGACAAATTTTACATTGTGTACACTCTGTACAAGATTCACATTAAGAAAACATTGAAAGACCTACAGATGTAAAACTTTTAACGTATACACAATTAAACTACGTAAGAACTGTGTAAACTTTACACAACAAACTAAGTAAACAAACTCAAAATTTTGTAGAATTACATCATCTGTAGGATAGTTGCATATTTGTCTCTGCTTTGTCCATCATCACATTTTATACACAAATTTTTAGTTACTGACTTTAATACATTGGCAAGTGAAACAATTATTTGTGTACTTGCAAACCAAAACCGTCTGTAAGTCAGCATAGTTAAAACTATGTTACGATGCTTCAAAGTAGAATGCACCAAAAATTTGGTGAAATGTCAATTTTTTGTTTTTTTTATAATCTAGCATCAAATTATCAAGAAAATATCCAAAAAATATTAAAAATCTAATTTTATTTCCATGTATCCACTGTTCTGGCTAGAAACTAGTACTGCAATTGTTAAAAACTTGTATTTTAAACTCTAATACCAGCTCATGGAAGCAGTCATTTTGCTTCAAGTTTTGTCTTTTGCCAAGCCCAGATCATCATCTATAGGATTTAAACATAAGTTCAATGTGCTCTTGCAAAGTCTGTAGCAACAAACATTTGTGCGGTTGCCAACGGTTTTGTAAATTTGCGACAAAAACAGTGGCTAACTTTAATAGCAATTTTTCTCAAGATTATGTTATTCAGGGCGTAGCAAGAACATCAACTTCAACATGGATTATCTCAGCTTAGAAATAACATAGAGCAAGGAGCTTGGTATCAAAATGATCCTCATGAAAGGAGATTTGGGATATGTGAATTGCCGACTTATGGACGTTTTTGCCATGCAAACATACATTTTATAAATGAAAACAAAAAAAACTTGGAGTTCTAATGCACAATCACAAGCAAGACATGCTGTTGGTAAAGAATTCTACAAAAAATAGCATTTATTTTTCATATTCCCTAGAAAATGCAAACAGAGCATGAAACTTCTTCTAAGGATATCAGTGGCAACAAATATTAGATAAACAATTCAGTAATTAGTAATTAGAAGTAAATCTTCCCGTAATGAACTTTTAGTATCTTTTAAAAGAAAGAAGACTTTTGGTGACCTTGGATTTTCTTCAAGTGCACCGAAATATTGGAAATCCTTCCTCAAAACCTAAGAACTGTTTTCTACTGTGCAACTGTTTAAAAATGCTTGAAGAGACATCTGTTTAAAAATTGTTATGATCAAGTCCTGCAGTTGTAAATTCAGACCACAGTTTCTGTCTTGCAGGCGATTTGTGTATTTTGTGCGAAATTTTTAATAATTTTATTAGTATCTCCTCTAATGTGCAATTGTAATCATAATATTTTACAGTACAGCACCGCTTGAAAGCATTATGCTTCATTGTGCACTTTATAAAATATATTTTATTGTTATATATTAGACTGTTGCACAGACAGCTTAGCTAATAAACACAAGAACAACGCACTTGTTGACTAAATCCTGTAGTTTTTGTATTGGTTCAGGCTCTCCATCTTCTCCGCATGCCAGTACCTCTCCCGTTTCATAAACACGGATGATTCTGTCAGCTGTATTGACAAGAAAACAACTGTAACCAAAAAGGCAAGAATTAACCTACACAATATCTGAACTGCTGTAAAAGTTGTCAGAAATTTTCCCACGTTGCAAAACTTAGTTTTAAAGGGGAAAAGAGGAATTTTAAAGTATGTTACAAAAAACATCCCACATAAAATTATAGTACTTAGCATGACGCTTACCTGTTTAAAAGATTTACGTAACTGGAAAAGAGAATTCTTAATAATTTAAAATGTTTATGCCAATCAGTGAACCATGTTTAAAAAGTTCATGCCAACCACTGTAACTGGAAAAGAGAATTCTTAATAATTTAAAATGTTTATGCCAATCAGTGAACCATGTTTAAAAAGTTCATGCCAACCACTGTTTTACTATCCCAGTGTGCACCCATTGGCTCGCAAAACACACATTACTAATCTTACTGATAAAATAAAGTAATATACAGATTTGCTGGTTGGTAAAGAGTGTGCATTGTAGATGCTCTGATTCTTTTTAAGTTATCTTCAATTTCTTAATCAGCAACTCACCCTTTCATAGCTATGCCTAACAGACATTACAGAAATTTAAATTTACAAATTTTATACAATGTTACTGCTAATACAAACTCTGCATGCAGTAAGACAACATCTAGGTGATACAAGGTTTCAAGACAAATTTTTTAACTTTATCTACTTTCTTGTTCTATTTTCTTGTCCTTTAAGTAGCCACCGACCATTAGACGAAATTTGAAGCTGGAAATAAGTTTACAACCAGCTTGCACCATTGGATCAATTTTTTAACTGATTTTGATAAAACCTGCAAATCCAGATGCAATTTTTTGCATTCTATTAGCTCACTTCAAACTAGTTAAGGGTTAGTAAACTTAACAGTTACAAAAATTGGCATATATAGTGCAAAAAATAAGTTTTTTTCATAACAGTTATCTTTTAAAGGTTTCAAAAAGTTGTCTTTATATTTGGATTATCGATTTTATACCTTCTCTATTTGTCAGAGAAAATGAAAAGAAATAAGGTTCAATAAGATAAAAACTATTGAGATCTTAAGTATGTAAAATAATTGCAACTAAACTCACTCTCCCCTCCTGGCAAATTCGATTGACTTGATAGCAGTGGTGTTAGAACCACCGGTCGTCACTCGAAAAGAAGCCACAACAGATAAATCTTTTACACTGAGAACAAGAATCCAGCCACGAGCATTGCCAGTGTAAATGTGCTCCCCTCTGCGATCAAAAGAGGCGACGATGTTCAAATCTGACTAAAAATTAAAACCACCATTCATTAAGTAAAGTGTAAAATAACTTAAAGCGGATGAAAAAGAAATTTTCAAGTATATCCCAAACAACTTTCATACAAAGTTGTAATACCTAGCATTACCCTTACATGTATGAGAGACATGTAATTGGAACAAAACATTGTTAATAATCTAAAATATTCGTGCCACGTAAAACAGCGGTGCACTGCCATCCCAGCGTGCAGCACTTGTTCACCAAAAAACATAATATTATTGATCTTATAGACAATATAAAGTAATTTATACTTTTGCATAACTAGTAAAGAACGTACTACGAATACTTTTATTTTTTCAAATTTTACGAATTATCAAGCAACATGAAGAAAACTTGGTTCAATTGACTTAATGCTAAAACAAGCGCTAAAACAGCATGTAAGTGATATAAAATTTCGAGATAATATTTGTAAGCTTTATTTATGAAGAGTGCTTTGCTGCACTTTAATTAATCTATTTGTTGAACAGCTTCATAATACATGTCACTGTGGGGATAAGACAGACTCCTAAACTTCAAAGCAGAAACAACTTACTCAACTCAGAAACTCAGAAAGACAACGAGAAGCTAGGGGTATGTTACGTGGTGGTGATCTTTGAAGGTGGCGTTTTATTAGCTCTACAAATATTTTGCTTCTCAGGGTTAAAAATGCAAAACTGCAAACTCAAAAAGCAGAAATGTGAAAAAATTAGGATACAGCCTGAACTTGAACCAGGCACCTTAGACCCCTCAGCCACTGCATCTCCCAGTGATTGAGGCAGTTCAAAGTTCACCCTTTAACTGGACAACAGAATTCAATAAATTAATCTGGGCATTAGGATTACAATAATTATAAGTACCCATGAAAACTTCAGGCCAAAATTGATAAAATTAAAATTAACTAAATGGTTAGAATCACTCTATTGTAAACGATCTAACATTGGGAATGCCAAATTCGGTTGGTCAAGTATAGGGATAAACTTTGCAGTGCTTTGCCCACTGCAGATACAGTGGCCGAGTGGTCCAAGGTACCTGTCTCCTAAGTAAATGGCCCAAGGTTCAAATTCAGACTGTGTCTAAGCTTTATCATATTTCCTGTCTTTCAGTTTTGGTACCAAAAGTTAATTAATTGCTGGTTTGTTCTATCATTAAAATGTTTGGTTTTGATTTGAGTTAGATTTAAAAAAGATCAATAATTTAGTTCAGTTTTGTAAAATGGATTAAAACACATTAGTGTCAGAAAAAAGGACACTTATGACAGTCATCCTTTTCATACAGTTTGGCAATCTGCAAGCCGGAACATGCAGTCATCACCAACAACTACTTAATGCTGACACTTGTGGTAGGACCTGAATTTAATTTGTTATCAGAGATGGAAAACTGATCCAGCAAAGGTGTGTCAGCAATGTTCAGATGTGTTTCATCATCGAATAGCTAGAGTCAGCACGCAGGACGAAACATAACTAGAACGGTTTTTATGGCAGTCACACATCCATTTACCAGCCACAGTGTTAAATTTTGGTCAAACAACGTCAGCAAACAAAAAAACAGTAACTTACTTCTTCAGCAAGTGGCAGTGTGGAATGTTTTCCATTAAAATTGACTAGAACAGCTGCATGTTTCATTGGACAAACCAAAAATTTTGACCTAAAAAGAGAGAAAAATAGCTAAGTACATTTAGAGCAGCACAATAAATCTGTTGTTCATTTAAAAATTAAACACCACTTGACAACAGGACTAATGTTGACAGTTGTAACAGGATAGAAACCTAGTTACTTGACAAGAACAATCCTCTAAGGTGAGATGCTATTTGCCCTGCACTGCAGGAGAAACAACTTGCCATGGAGATTTATTATGTAGTGCAAGATAGCATCAACAGCTTGCCTGATGTTGAAAATTGTGGAAGGACCAGTTCCTTTCAGTATCGAGGATAATCCTCAAAGATGAAAAACTGATGAACTAGTGTCTGCATTCTGTCTTGAAAAAGCAAACAGCCTGAGACAGTTTGGCAGATAAAACTATCTAGAAATAGCTATCCCAGTGGTTTGTGTATTAAACAGGTCCAGTGTTGTTCAACTAACAGCCAAGCATCCACAATAATTCCCTACTAACTAGTTTAAACTACAGCGACATTTTTTTAAAATAACAACTTTATTAAAACACTAACAGCAATGTATAAAAGCTTCTAAAGCTTTAGTAACTGAAAACTAGAAATGATTATAATCTCTTAATTAACTTCTGAAAAAACTTTCATGGCTTGTGGTGATAACTGCCAGCTATTGCAGTCAGAATTTGGGAAGTTTCTATGTGTTTAAATAAAGCTCTTGTTAAAGAAATAGCTATTTCATCAACCCTTACTGTGCTTACCATAGAGAATACGTAATTTATATAGCCTATTTACGTAGTCTCTTATATGATAAGAAAAAACTCTTTATAAGTTTTTATAAGACGCGAATCTACAGTAAAAATTTATAATAATTCATTCAGTCAGCTCAACCCATACAAAAATACACATACATACTTATAACGACAAGTGGTAAATTCATACGCATTGGGTCAAAATCGATGAAATTAAGGTCACATTACAAAAACACAGTTTAAATTAAATGTACTTGTTCCTTGGGTGAAACTGGACTTTTAATATGGGTGACGGAAAGCGGTATCTGTGAATGCATTCGCCAGAATACACATCCCATATGGCAACGTTGTTGTCCGTAGAGGCGCTTAGCAATTGAAAACCATTTCTGCTCCAACTAAAAGAGAAACAATAGTGGAAACCTTACACAAAGTATAACAGAGAAAGCCCCTTATTGATGAAGCTTTAATTCGAATAATTCTACATTGCAATAAGGTTGACACAATGTTAGAAGATGTTAATGGAAAAAAGGATAATTTTTCTCGTCCTACCCCATTTTGAAGTACTGTAAAAAAGTATACATTTTAAGACCTATAATAATGCAAAAGCGTTTTTAATAATTAAATAGTGGGTTAAAAAGATAATTAATAGTGGGGAAGTCAAACTAACGATGACATCACAAATAAAACAATTTTCAACACAAACATTACACAAGCATGTAGCAAATGTTTACAAAAGTGAAAGTTGAAGGAAAAGAGCGCAATTACATTACTAGTGGAATGCGAAATTACATTTCTGCGGCAAGTTATTTTTGAAAATATAGTATGTTTGCTTTCAATATTTTATAGGAAAGATTGTTTTGAGGTATAGCTTAAAAATCGGTCCCCAGTCTCTTAACAGCTCAAACTCCTGGTCGCTAGACTTTATTGCATTGATAATTCAGGGTAAGGATAACAAAGGCTGGTGCTTATCAAATGTACACAATTCACAGATTCGCAGACCTGGACCTGCAAGATTTTTTTTTGCAGATCCATGCTGCTTGTGGACCCAGCACAGTGGTGAATCCACGCTGCTTGTGGACCCGGCAGAATGGCAGATCCATGCTGGTTGTGGACCCGGCAAAGTGATGGAACCACACTGCTTGTGGATCTGGCAGTGTGGTGGATCTATGTGGTCTGTGGACCAGACAGAGTGGTGGATCCATGCTGCTTGTAAACCCGGCAGAGTGGTGGGTCCATGCTGCCTGTGGACCTGACAGAGTGGTGGATTCACACTGCTTGCGGACCCGGCAGGCCCATGCTGCTTGTGAAACCGGCAGAGTGGTGGATCCATACTGCTTATGGACCCAGTAGAGTACTGGATCTAGTTTATGCTTAACTATTTTTTGCAAATCTGGAATATTAAGTTTTCACTAGTTTTCACGACTTATTACTCAGTAGCCAGATTTGCGCTTAACAAACCCTCACGGTTTCGCAAACCATCTAATCAAATTAAATCCGAATCTCAATTCAATTCAATTCAATTTTGATGCATAAATACAATAATGTACCATGCCAAAAAATACAATTACAAAAAACGAAGTACAAGACAAATACAAAATACAACAAATACAATTACGGAATGTTGCAAAAACATGAGTTTGTACAAGTTCTTTACTTAAATACCCTACTTAAATCTAATAAGAAATTATGTGCTCTTATAAAATCATATTTGATACTGTAACTACAAAGAACTAATAAAAACACAAAAACCTAAATGATTAGAATAATCACATACAAGAATAAATTAATTAAATTACACAATCACTGCACAAGGTTTATAAAACACTCACAGATTACCACCAAGATATAACTGCCTTTTTTATGACATTCATTCAAAGTAGTTTCCAAAGTGAATAGACACCTCAGTTTAAATTTTTTTGTGGAGAATCCTCGCGGAGTAGCGGACTTTGCTATTGCACAAGGTCCACCAATTTTGCAGAGGTGCAGAACCACACTTTGCAAATACTGCTGATTTGCAGGCCCAAAGTAAGTGGGTCTGCTCATTTTTGGTACTTATAAACTGCAACCACTAGCTAAGTGAATCTTTATTTACTTTCTCTATCAACAAAAATACATGTCTATTAATATACAGCATTACATAGTTTGCCCCATTGTTTCCTGAATGTACAAAATCAGCTAAATAATATTATCAAAATGAAAAATAGTTACAAAAAATCATGCGGTACACCAACCTCATACTGCAAACAGGGTGGACATGTGCTGTGATCACTTTGGCAATTCCTCTCGTCAGAAAATCCCAGACGACGATTCTACCATCGTTGCAACCTACAGCGAGTAGCGTGCTCCAGCGGTTAAACTGGCAGCAGACAGCCATGCTCATACAGTCGAGCGCTCCATCAAAATCCTACAACAACACAGCTTTTCAATGCAACATGAATTTCAGCAATTGTTTATCTGCTATTCTTTCAATAATATAAAGAAATGAAATCTCAAACCATTGAAATCAAAGAGTTTCACTGAACATTTCACTGAAAAGTGCAAAAGCACAAACATAGATACATGTAATTTACAACAAAGTTCTTTTCTTTGTTTAGTCATGAAGTAATATTGGTGTGTGAGCAGAAACTTCCTTTAATTAAAAAAAAACTCAAATCTGATACCAATTTTATACATACATGCCCTTTCTTCATTTCTAATGAAAAAGGGTCTTGAAGATATGTTTCTCTCAAAATATTTATTTCTATTCTCGATAAACTTTGAAAAGTGTTGGCTTGACACTGCTAGATAGTAACAGTTTCCTTGGCCAATAATTATCTTCTCTGACAATGAATTTGTAAACAGTGATACTCAACAAAACATGGTGTCTGCTGTGCAGCTGCTATTTGCAGACTTGAAAAGGTTTTATAAACTTCAGAAGGATAAAAAAACTAATGCTTGCTTAGCTAAATGGGCAAATTCGTTTAAAAGTCAGACAGCAAAGGCAAAAACAAAGTCAGCAACGTATAGAAAATTCTGTACAACATACAGCACACGAGACGACTAACACACTGTGATACAACCAAGTTCTGCCAAAACTATTTCTAAGGGATCTTCTCTTACAGTGTCACCTAGCACACAAAATATAATGAAATGAAATTCTTGATTTAATTCCGGAAACCTTTCTACCCAATTATCATTTCTGTAAACCACTAGAAAGAAATGAAAGTGTGAAAACATAGATCTTAGTCAGAAAAAATGATTTGAATATGACCTTTAGAATGTGAGTACAATAGTATACGTTTAATAATAATTCAAACTTTTGAATTACAAGCACTTTGCATGACTTTTTTACCAGATCACATCACTAATTGAATAAATCACACAAACAGAGTTCAATTCCTAAAGCACTTACCTCTGGGTAGTTCTGTCCAAATGATTCTGAAAAAGAAATTATAATTATATAACAAAATACGCTGACATTAAAAAATGCGTGAGCTAACATGTGTTGCAAAGCAGATCCGACAGGATCTCAAGCTGAAAAGCTATTGGTGTCAGACAAACAGAAAAAACAAGAGGGAAATTAAAAATCAAAAAGATTATTCAAAGTGTCGGTATAATGAATTAATATATATTTCTAAAAAAATATGACAGTAACACTGAAACCATTTATATTTACATTGTTAATACAGCACGATGAAAAAACTTTGTTAAAAAGCAAATAGTTTTTTATATTGAGAAAAAGGTTGAAAAGAATCTGTATAGTAAAGTTAGGATTATTTAAAAGATACTTAAAGAGCTTTGTAAAAAGTAAATATATTGAGAAATGTCAGCTTAAGGAAGCCAACAAAATTATGCATGTTAGATTAAAATGATTGATGTTAAATCTAATTTTAAAGACTTCCATAATGATGACATGTTATATCCATAATGTCAAGTAGACTATAACAGCGTTGAACACTTGTTAAAATATCAACATGTATGTTTGACTTGTAATGACATTGTACAATCAAATGCAAATTTACTATTAAGAAAGGTTAATATCTATGTACACGGACTGATGTACAGGAAAGTTCATTTATCGTTTCATTGCAAAGAAGTTTAAGGTTTCTAAATGTGTGCTTGCATAGCAAAATCGTCCATAAGTCGGCAATTAAGCTTTCTAGTTATTCACATATCCTGAATCTCTATTTCATGAGGATCATTTTGATACCAAGCTCATCGCTCTATGTTATTTCTAAGCTGAGATAATTCAGGTTGAAGTTGATGTTCCTGCTACACACTGAAAAACCTAATCTTGAGAAAAACGCTGTTAAAATCAGTCATTGTTTTTTGTCGCGTTTCTGCAAAACCACACGAAAGTGTGGTTGCTATGAATTTTACAAGAGCAAATTGAAGTTACATTTAAATCCAGTAGATGGCTCTTCCAGACGAAGATCTGGTCTTGTCAACAGAAAAAACCCGAAGCAAAATGGCTGCTCCCATGAGCTACAATCGCAGTTAGAAAATACAAGTTTTTTTACAATTGCAGTACTAGTTTCTAGACAGAAAAGTGGGTAAGAAGTTATAAAATTAGATTGCTAGTATTTTTTGTACATTTTCCGGATAATTTGATGCTAGAATATAAAAGTCCTATATATTTAGCATTTGTTTTCATAAAAAATCGACATTTGACCAAATTTTTGGTGCTTTCTACTTTGAAGCATCATAACTGTAGGGCGCCGAGTAACCCACTAGCTGAAGTAACACTTCTGGTAAAACGCATGTGCTATATTTGCGGAAAAGTAGTGTCGTACATGGGGGCAGCCCAGGTAGGACACTAGTGATTTCTGTCGAGAATCGAGATTTATAACATAATAAAACATAAAACTAAATTTGTTTTAGAAAAAAGTAACTTTATAACAATGATGGATAGTCCTTGACAATTAACAAATGTATTTTTTACAACAATATAATCATTATTATTAGCTCCTCAAATATCATCATAATATTAAACTAAGTATCTAATGCTTTAAAGAGAAAAACTATGTAGGGCACATAACTCGCTAACCCGTTTACTTGGTTAGTAGAAAATAATTATTTGTCCAGGAGGGAGTGAAAAGGATCACCTGTCTGTGAAGCAAAACAAAATAAAAAATGATATACCTTAAGCAAATGTTGCAATTGCCTAAAAAGTGCGCTTATTTCACTTCGAAGAAAATTAATATAGCCAAATATTAATTGTTCTAGCTCAGAATAAAATTCTTTTATTTTATCAGATGTATAATGAATTATCCAATGTGTATTGACGTTTTTAATTATTATTATTACATAAACAAGGACAACGGACGGTGTCAGTACGCTTAGTGACAAAATTCGTGACCTGTCACTAATGCCCTACTTGGGCAGCCCATGTACGACGCGTCCTACTTGGGCTAGCCCATGTATGACGCGTCCTACTTGAGCTAGCCCATGTACGCCAATTGTCCTACTTCGGCTAGTGGGTTACTCGGCACCCAACAATAACATAGTTCTAACTATGTCGACATATAGACGGTTTTGGTTTGCAAGCACACAAATATATGTTACGACTTTTATGTGTATAATATCAAGTTCACTTGCAAACAGATAGACATTCTGTTGACCCTGGTTTGCTCACCAAATTGGTGAATCGGATCGGATCCTGTGAATGTACGAGGACTTTTCAGTTACAGCCTACAAAAGCTAGACATATACGTCTTAGATATATGCTGAGCAGTTTTAGATTTACACTGCGTCAAATTTAAGCAGTGTGTATAACATTTTAGGTACAGTAGCCTAGGCATACTGAATTATGAATACGCAAGCTTTCAAAAAACATAGATTCATAATGCACAAAGGTGATAACTGATCACGACTCTATTATGTAATTAAGATTACAGAAGTATTTAACATAGGACTACAGTTTTCACAAACCTAGTAGTTCTAAATTCATGATTTCCTTGTGTCGCTGGAATTATTTAAAACATTAATCAGTTTTTAAATCATTCTATAATATAAATTTCGCACACTTTCCACATTATCAGAAGAACATACTTTTTGCCATCTAGCGAGAGCACTTAAAAGTTTTTTAAATGGTTTATAAACTACTGAAAAATACTAAGAAAAGCCATTTATGAAATATAATTAAAACGGCTTGCCGTAATTCAAGTATAGGCTTTCTTTATCTAGAATAAATTTGACAATAATTTAAAAGTTTACGAAATTTAAAATTCACTTTCTAATTAGAAAGCTACATTTTTTGTTAACAGGTGGCGCCACATCTTCTAGTACTTCATTAAGTAAATTTGTTTTATAACTAAGTAAACTCTTAAGAAAGTATGTTTGCGACCGGCTTGAATGTTTAAATTCCTCACTCGGACCATGTGAAATTAACAAGAGAATGAGTGGTGTGGCCAAAAAAATCGCAGCCGACGTCATGCTTCAAGGAGATGCGGCATTAAACGAAATAAGAGCCAGTGAGGATGATGAAGTTGGTGCTTCCAAAATTGATCAAACGAAAAGTCCGATATCTTTAGAAGTTCCAGTATTGAAAGCTGCATCATCGTAAGTATTGTAGCTTACATTCAAAACGTAATCACTCTCACTATTGTAACGGCTATTATTCAAGACGGGCGGAGAATCATACTGCAGTCACATGTTATTATTTGCGGTTACAGCTTGTCTTATTTCAACGTTTTCCTTTTGTGTGCACATAGACGTCATAGTTGTCAAGTTGGAGAAGTGCCAATGAGTGATAGAGCCAAATTAATTGTGGGTCTGGGGAACACTGTAAGCCCCTTCCACCCTCAATGCCCCTGCGCGGTCGGTGGCGTCTCCTGCATTTTAAAGGTTTTTACAAACCTTGGTAAGCAGAAGCTAAGTAATTTTTACCCTTAAAGGACAAAAAAATGGCCAACCAAAGTAAGTTTCAGAAAATTCGCAATAAAAAATTATATCGACTAAGTTAAGCGAATAAAGTACTCACTTTTTCGCATTTACTCCAATTTTTGTAAAATATTTCAACCGCTGCAGTAAACGTTGGCGCAGACGTGTTTCATTTAGTCCGCCAACTGAAAAGCCAGCATGTGACTGATCACGTAGCATGACATCACTCGAACACAGTTGCAGTAAGTTCTGAACACGTGTACTATAAAGATTTTTGTTGTGGTTCTGTGATGCCATCTAATATGGCGCCGCCGTGACAGTCTCGCAGGAGTATTTAAAAAGAAAACAAACAGGAAATTCTTTTAACATGAGTATGATAAACGCTTAAGATTGCCTCTAACCGTTATAATAAAATCTAGCGAAAATTTTCTGAGACTTGCTTTAACTAGGTCTTTTCTTGTCCTTTAAACGTTTAAAGTTGTCCTTTGAAACAAGTTTACAGCTTGTTCTTTAATGTTTAATAGCCGTCATTTTTTTCGGTGCCAACATACTTCTATTATTTACTGAACAGACTGAGGTGCTATCATTTTCCTAGTATGCAGAATTTAATTAATTCGAAATTAGTAAAAAAAATACCCCAACCAAAAGCATAATTATCATGACAGAATCTCAATTCACAAACAATGCCAGGCTAAAATCACAGCATTCTCATCATCATTCTGTCAATTGTCTTGTAAAATAATCCATCAAATTTTGGTATATTTCTTAGCAACAGAGTAAAAAAACAGATTAAATACTTTAATGGAAGTTGCCATATTGAATTTTTCTTTTTTTGTAGTAGTTATGGCCAGGGACGTATTATGACATTATGGCACCCTAGGCTGGTACTCGAGTTCTGCCCATTGCCGAATGCTTATGTATGAAAGCAGCACGCAATTGCTTGCATTGTATTGGAAATACTACTACCTACTTAGTTACTGTTAATTATGTACAACATTTGTATTGCGCTTATATTGATCGTGGCGAACTATGCTTTTTATATACAGTGCTTATATAACACAAACTCAGTAACTGTTTATGGTGATTACTGGTATGTCAAGTATAATCTGGAGATTGATTGGATCTACAATTAAGTGTCGGAAATTTTTGGCAAACTTCAAGAAAAAATAAGAAAGAAGAATTTGCTAGTCTTTATACTCTTTTAATCAGATAGTTACCAGAATTTGCTATGATGCTAATGTTAATTGTATTCCAGTCTACAATGTAATTTATCAAATCGCTACAGTATAATAGTGTCACTAAAATCGCAAAAAAAACTTGATTAGCTAATTCACTGTAAGAAGCAAATTTTGCTACAAATATTAGCAGACAGTATTAGAGGTTGCAAAAGTCAACACATGAAATGTTTTATGAAAAATTTGTTTTATTACATCATTTATGTGAATTAGAGGTTAATTAAACAATTTTTTTCCTGGCCCTTTTCCTGTGCAAATCTATCAAGAACATTGGTGTAATCTAAATTTTGTGCATTGTCTGTCTCTATATTCAGCAAGGCAAGACAGCTTAATTTTCTGGTTCAAAAAATGAATTTTTAAGTCACTCATAACTCACCAATTTTACTTATACTGCAATAACCACACGGCTGTTCAACAAAGTAATTTGCAAACATACTGGTGGTCATTTTCTATGAGCTGCCTGTTGTACATTTGTTAATAGCACCCACGTGTGCTAGCTACCCGAATTGTTGTAATTTCTGTATTCTAAAAGCAATGTGCTATGCCCTTTCCATGACCTTAATGAATGCTTTTTTCCTGAAGCTTGAACTTTTTTACATTGCACTGGACCTCACTTGGCCAGCAAGTTGAACATTTTTTACTTGGCACTTGACCTCATTTAACCAGCAAGTTGAAGTTCTTTACTTGACACTGAACTTCGCTTGACGAGGGGTGTGCAAGAGAAAGGATAGTGAAACACAACAGCTCATCAAGTGAGACACTGTTCTCAGATTAATATAGTGAAAACTATAGGCAGTGTAAAATTAATAGAAAAAAGAAAAAAATAGAATATAAGAAACAAAAAACGCCATGCTATTAATGATAAAATTAGGAGCACAGAATAGGCAATGAATAGACAGTAGTTTTTGTTTCTTATATTCTATTTATTTTTTCTTAATGTAATAGTACTACGTATGGGATTGATATAAAAAGATTTTTTTTATTTTAGTGTGGATAACAATTGCGTACTTTCAGACAATTACAGGTGCAATTTGAATTAAATGCTTTGTGTAAATGCTTGTGTAAATAAATCTATATGCACACTTTCAACTTTTGATTGGAGATAATGGAGTAACATTCAAGTTTAGTTGGTCGTAAAACTAGCAAAAAATAGAAGAATTCTGTAGGTATTTACTAATTCACTGCACTGTGACCAAAATTATAAAGCAGAATTGGATGACTTATACTAGAAATACCAATGTAATCAACATTGATAACTGTGTGCAACTGTCGGCAACTTCATCATTAAATAGCCAGTCAACAGCTGTGACGGTCGATTTTTTGAGGCTTTTTCTTGTATTTCAGCAAGTCTTTCTGTGCCTTTCAATCAATCAGCAGTTTCTGATTTTTGCTGCTTGTCTGAGAGGCAGCGTCTTCGAGCAGGAAATGTACTAGGCAAACATGAAATTTTTATAGCATAATGTTGCGAAGTGGCCGCTTTCACCAGTGAAAATGTGCTTTAAGACGACAGTAAAATCCTCGAATTGATTTTGGAATTTCTGTAGAAAATGCATTTAATATATCTTCTAAGCCGAGCTTAACCCTAAAATACCGGTTTGCCTAAAAGAAACTGTGATTGTGAAGTGTAAGGCGCCTTTTGAACATATGTAAGGCTTTTAGAAATTGGCCTTTTCTTGTACAGCGAAGATATTATACTGTCATTGCATACCTGTATTGCCGGCATGTTATACTGTCACGATTAGGGATTAAACGAGTACACTCATGGAAACCCCACATTTTCCCGCAAAGTAATAGTCAATGAAGGATTTAAACTTTACTAGGGTTGGTGTGGCAACCACCATAGCAGGCAAATTATTCCATTCGTTCACCATTTTCACGGTAAATGAATATTTGCGAATGTCGAGACGTAACCGCTCTTTAAAAAAATTTTTTGCTGTGTCCTCTAGTTTTTGAATCAACAAGTAAATTAAAGGAAGGCAGGATGATTTTTCATATCCGACCCCATTTTGAAGTAGTGTAAAAAGTACTGTAACACTATAATATCAAAGCATTTGTAATAATTAATTAGTAGTCTGTTAAAAACTTAATTAATGGCGGGCGAGCCCAACTAGTAATGACATCACAACTGGACAGGACAGCATAAACATTCCATAAGTGTGTTGCACATGTTTACGAAAGCGAAAATTGAAGTACAGTGCTACTGTGTTTACCACTGTGCTCACGCATGACCTGTTGAATTTGTGTAGTTCATCACAAACTAACACATCTGAACTGAGAGGTACAGCACCTGTTTTTTCTGCAATACAAGTGCTGGTGCCTGTCTAACTAGCGAATAGTGAAATGCATGTAACAGCAAAGAACTAGTTGCACGAACATGAAATTGTGTTTGTGTGGTAATAATTCTTTTAGTTAGTCATTTTTGAAAAAAATAGTATGTTTCCTGTCAATATTTTAAAGAGTAAATTGCTTTGACCTACAGTTTAAGATTGAGTTCGGTTTCGCTGTAAAGAAAATTTCAGGTTGAATGTTTTCGTTTTTAGTCTGTATTTTATAAACTTTGTCATGAAATTGTTGATCTTATAAATTGCTATAAAATCGTCAATGGCCTAACCTTTCTGGTGGAAGATGATTTCTTTTCTCGACCTTCTTGCCCCCTCTGTGGACATCTCTCGAAACTCTTTGTTCCTTATTCTCAAACTAATTTCCCTTTTTTTTACTCAAGTATTGTTAACCAATGGAACAAATTGCCAGCTGCAATTGTAGATGCACCATCAATCTATTGCTTTAAAGTGTCTTTGAGAAGGGACTACAACCGAATTCAACTCTAGGTCCCTATAACTTTGTAAGGTAAACCTCTATTAGCACAATGCTAGGCAGATTCTTCCAGTGATTCATTTCAAATGGTTCTTTATTGACCGTTCTTTGATTAGCCTCATAACGTTCAATGCATTTAGGGGCAAATATTCCACTTTCAAAGACTAATAATATTTTTTGCAAGGTTGAACATGTGTCATCTCTGCTGCTTTAATATTTAACTAAAATCAATACTGGATGTTTGCAGACATTGCTTATTACATGGAACAAACTCATCTTCAGCCTCCAGTCTTGTGCTGGTCTTTTTATTAGCCTATTTGATTTGAATGTTAGTACCAACTTTATCTTCATCCTTATATAATTTGCTTCAACAGAAAAATTGACCATCAACATTAGATTAGCTGGTGCTTATGATAATCAAGTTGTTAGGAGATGAAACATCTACAATTTCTTTAATGAACCTCTTCAAGTTGTTCTGCACTGAGCACTTAGGAACAAGTGGATAAAATTGAAGAAAAACTCGCAACTTAAACTGTCATTTCTGGCACTGAATGGCTTTGGAGGAGGCTGTACAAAGGGTGACTTTAAAATTATCATTTGAAATCATGATAGGGAATGATACAACATTTCTTTGGTTTGATATGACATTGAGGAATAACGAAGGATCGTGTACACTGGCTTTACCTCATTTGGCTCAGTTTGAATTGATTATGTTCAATGACGACTGCATCCATGTACAGATTTTCATAAGGCTGAAAATGTTTGTGTATCCACATGGACCATAATCCAAAATCAAATCCGGGCAGCTCGGTAGATATGTCCTGATGAACTTATTGCTTCAAATGCAGAATGTGACGGATTTAAAAGGGGTTAACAAGAAATTTACAATTCTGAAGGGATTTTAGTCTAAACATTAACTAGTTCCCGATCTTATCGTGCCTACTAATCATGGCACTAAGTGCTAGTACAGTATTAATATTTCAGTTTCACTTTCTGGCAGCGTGTATGCTTGAACCAGTGGCTAAGAAAAAGCACATTCTTCCATGAGTTGCTAAAAAACTGCAAAATTCGTTCTGAAAACTTTAGTTAAAAATTACCAAACAACAAGATTAAGGATGATTCCCATTTTTGTTAAAGCACAATCTGATTTTTAAACTTAAAAAACTGGAATATTCAAGCCATGGAAATATCAAAATTGAAGCTTGTGTCCGATAGTCAACATGTTGTATCTATAGCTAAAGTACGGTGTTCCATGTCTTTCGCTCCTGATGATCTTCAAAAAGTTTCCTTGTTGGGATTCTGAAAGGAAAAGATAGAAGCATTGCATAACAGTAGCTTCATAGTTACACCAGAGGTTATAACTCATGAATTCAAGAATCCAGGCAAAACAGCAAAGATAAAAGAGTCACAGGTAATAAAATCAGAGAAAAAAATCACAAGAAAATGTCACAAAAAAGAAATAAAACTAACCCTAGCCAAAATTAATTGTGACTTTTTTCCTTTAACTTTTTCCTAGCCAAAATTGTGCCTCTTTTTTCCTATGACCTTTTTACACAGAATTTAAAAGTTTGTCAAACCTGAAAATTTAGAAATGGTTTACTAACATGAAAGCATTGTAAATGTTGTTATTGCTTTTTTCACTGTTTTAGTTAGCTAATGGGGCAATCTTTTTGTTTAAAGCGATTTCGTTGTCATCCTGGTGTTATTGTCTTCATGGTTTCGCATTATTGGATTTCATCATCACACAGCAGTAAATAATAACAAAAGCATCCAGTATCATTAGAGCAGTAAAGATACGAGTGCTGAACATCATCACCCAAAAGTTGATCACAAGAGCAGCTGCTATAAACAGAATAAGGAACAACAGCCGAGCTCCATTTAGGAGTAGTCTACCACTGTCTTCAAACATTTTGCCAGTAAGTTTATAAGAACTTCACAAATAAGAATGAAAGATTGTGGAGGCGAGAAGGCTAGATTACTTCTCCTTGAAGTAGAAGACCTGCAGCCATGGCTGGTTGTAAATGATGTCATAATTATCCCTGTCACCTTAGCAACATTTAGTTTTTGAAGTATGATAACATCTGTTTTTGTGCTGATTGTACATGCTCATTTAAAAGTTGAAAACAAATGGTTTATTTTGTCTTTTGCTTCTTGTTTTGGTTCGTGTCTTTGGGAAAGCGTTGTGTTTCAATTGTTCTGTTGCGTGAAGTCACGGCTAAGAGCTCAAGTCTCGAATAAAGTTATTTAAATTTTGAAAGAAAAGGCGTATACATTTAAAAATGTAGTTCAAAATTACTCAACAGCCCAGCATTTCCTAAATGAGATATATGTAAATCCATATTTAACATAATACTTATTAACAAAGTATGGTTAGCCACCAAAATGAAATGTTGAGTGTAAGAGGTGGGTACAGGGGTGAACTCTGTGTGTCCAAAGTAAAGGTTTTGCATTTTACGTGCTAGGCCACTGAGGCAGAGCCTGTCAAGTTTTAAGCTTGGGTAGTGCCAGGGTCGAAGATCACACTCATACATATTTCACACTCACTCATACATTAGGGTTTTTGGGAAAGTCGCATCGTAATTGGTGAAGGATTTGCTACATCAAGTGTTCTCATGTTTATTTATGTCATGCCGTGTTCTTGTAGCATTTCCTGCACATTTCGTACTACATAAACTGAAACTTCGCAGTAGCTGTAACCTGCTCTTATTCCTCAATTTAAAGCCAGCATTCTAAAGCTAATAATAGGACAAAGAGTGGCTAAAGTGTGTGGTTGGTTGTGGAAGTTAAGCAGCAGTGAGGCTGATTAGTAAGTAGCTTGCTTGAGACGCTGGGAAAAATGTACTTTATCATACCTATAGGATGTTTTACTGCCTACTAGACTTTATTGAAATCACAGAAGTAACTTAGTGATTGTGCACTTTGAAAGTTTGAAGGACTCTCTCCTACCTCTCTTGTGCGTGAATTCTTCGCTGAGTGCTTCGAAAACCAATAACAAAAAGTGTGATGCTGCCTCAAAATTGCAATTTTTCAAATTAAATACAAATGCGCACATCTTGTTATCTTGTATTACTATTTCAAATAGGCACTATCTACAAATTCATTTGGCAATGGAACTGAGAAAATCTGGTTGCAACAATCTACTTTTGAGAGACTGTTTAGAATTTATACACACCCGGGTGATTCCAGTACTAATTTATGTATAAAAAGATCTAATTTGTTAGTTAGTAATCACTTCAGCATGCCTAAACTACTGCTATGTACTTTGGAATGATTGATTAGTGGTTAGTTATTGAAATTGATTTAAAAGCTATCATGATCACAAAAGTTATTAATTCCCAGGCACATCTGTACATGCACATACACAGGTTTTAGCACACGTATATATAGGCTAATCAAGTATTGCCTTTGCCTGTTCCACAAATGTTTTGTAAGTGTGTTAAGATATCATTTCTTTGTACCATACTTCAGTTTATATTGTAATTATGAAATACGTTTTTAATAAATATTTTTTCGCTACGCGTTCTGGTGGCCTAATATAAGCTTGCTGCATAGATCTTCGGCGCCGTGTGTGAGTATGTAATCTGAACTTTGTGTGAATCACAAATTTGATTTTACGTACTTTCTGATGTAAAATATATGTTTATTTTGCGGAATAAATTAATTGAAATCGAAAAGTCAAAGGGTTGTGTCCACTTACTTTAATGATCATGGTGTTGGACTTGCAAACCGTAGGCGCCTGGTTCAAATCCACGCTTTGTCCGGAGTTTTTCACATTT
Organism: Tubiluchus corallicola; assembly: GCA_030141605.1. Lineage (NCBI taxonomy): Eukaryota > Metazoa > Priapulida > Priapulimorpha > Priapulimorphida > Tubiluchidae > Tubiluchus > Tubiluchus corallicola. The sequence continues at coordinate 161,371 of JAQGDQ010000225.1, forward strand.
TCCTTGGTCAAGCTTGTTGCAAATTTTTAATGTAAACATGTATTGCGGGTTCATTTCAGCACTAATAACTAAATGTTATAAACACTTGCTGTACGTACCTGTATAAGATTGGTGCCATTTTTGGTTAATTTAGAGTTCAGAATTTGGACATTTTTCAAAGTCTGTTAGTATACGTGAGGTCTTTTGGAAATGATATAAGCTGATTCCATTTTGTGGTAACATTCCATATTAGTTTCTTTGCGCCTGTCTGTTGTTATCTGCTCACTTTGTTCATTTTATTACTTCTTTGACTTTACTGGATCCGCAAAACAACCAAAATATATTACGCTGATGATGTCCAATGCCAGCACACCAAATAACAAGCGTATGTCATATATATATAAAGATGCATGGATCAATCCCAAGCCAATTAATATAGTTATGTAAAACAGCAGGGTAGTTACGGAGGAGATCATTTTTGATGTAACTTTACAAAGACCTGACCTGTGCAAATTCAGTCTAAAGGGGATCCATGACAGTCTGACGTCAGCAGGTTACATCACTCGCACAGAGAATGACCTCACAAATCAGTAGGGATGATGTCATCTCTGTCACCTTAGCGACATCCGTACACGTGCCGTCTTCTATGCATCAGGCTGACTAGCTAACTGACTAGACACTAGACGGCTAGCTGACTCGAGCTAACTTCAATAAAAATATTTTTACAAAAACATGGCATAAAAGTTTTGCTGATTAACACATATTGTTGCTTTTGAAATTTATGATTTTAACACCTTGGACAAAGTCTTAAAAATTTCAGTTCACATGAATTCAAGTGAAAACAACACATCAAACGATGCCATGACTGCAGTTATCAGCCTAACCTGAAGTATAGCTAAAGCACAATTATAATGACTAGTTACTTTGACACAATGTGGGCACCACCCTCCTTGAGTGTCACTGATATTATGATTTTAGAGCCATACTAGTTTACATTAGTGTTATACTAGTATTATTTTCAAATAATCAGATCCTACTCTAAAAATGTAAATGTATTTAAAAAAAGTTTTAAACTTGTGCATTAAGAATGTTATAACAACTATGATGTTCATTATTACTGGCTTCGTCATCAAAATTAAATTGCAAACTTAGAGTGATGGACTAGTCACTAGTCAATAGTTACTGAATTTTTAAACAAAACGAAGTGGCTAGAGTTGTAATGAGTTCGGATTGAACCAGAAACCTTTTGGTTACAGGTCCAATGCCATGGCCACTAAACTACAGCGCTGCTTTTTGATTACGGCACGTCTCAACTCGGTCTTATAGCTCACCACTTAAGTAATTGAACTATTTCTACCATTTTCTCCACCATTAATGGATTATCTTGGAGCTAAAATAACGTGTTACGATTTATGGAATCGTAAAATTAAAAGACTATTGACATTTTAAAATACATGCGCGTTTATTCATATATAATTCTCATTTGGCAACAATTATAGCCGACAAATTTGTCTCATAAAACGTATCTTAGGGTAACCTCCACAAATGATGAATGGTCTGTAAAGTGCCTTAGAGCTGACAAAATGTTAGGTCTGTCCTGTTGTGATCATATTTCAGTCATTTTTTGGGTGGCATCATATTGAGTACTTGATGTCATGGAAATCTTGATTCACTGATACCACCACTGTCCTTGAATGTTTATCCTGAAACATAAAAATATTCCCTGTGTTAATGATCAATTTTAGAAACTTGTGTTTTATAATAATTTACATTTATGTCAAAAATCATATGTGCTTATATGAAAAAAATTAAAAGAAACGAGTCTGAAGAACGTTTGAGCACTTCTTTGTAATACTAGCACAAATTCTGGTGTATAAGACATAGCTTTTAGTCTGCACAAAACTGATGTATTCGCTTCTTTGTATTACTTACACAAAACCTTACATAAAACGTAGGTTTGGATAAGCATGAGAGTGACAGATCTGTTTGCTTCTCTGTACTACACAAATCCTTGAGTAAAAGAAGCTGATACATACATAATTTTTCCTCGGCGTAGAAATTCAATAATCAACCACAATGATCAGTGTGGTAATATAAAATATGAAGTAAATTTTTGTTTCTCACTATTCCTCGAAAGATTTTTATAGTTTAGCATTACTAATAAAGTGCATTCGTTTATCTCTTTTGATTATCATTTGGTTCTTGTCTGGTACACGCTTTTCACGCTATTAAATGCTCACATAACAAGCATCATTTTGCAATCTTTGAGGGCTTTCAAATTCTCCAAATGTTTTTGTCTAGTAAATTAACAGCTTTGATTAGAATAAAGAATTACATCCTGCTGCTTTTACACTTTCCCTGTTAGTTAAAGAATAATAATTAATATGCTTTCATAAGAATACTTCGACATTTTTACTTTTAGCTTAAAGCCATGTATACTAAATGATAACTGTGAACTGTGGTGTCCAGTGACAACGTTATTTCAACACTTACCAGCCTTTCTCTTTTTTATACAGCTGAGCACACACATCAGCAATGTTGCTAACACGATGACACCGTCAGTTATTAACAAGTGGTTGAAGTAAGTCGTGCAAAGTACCACGTACAGATGTAATGCTCCAAAAGCCATGAACGCCAACCCCAAAAACACCAGTATACATGCACCCATGCCGGCCATGTTTGAATGGTTTACTAAGGCACTTAGAAGAAAATGGTTTATAAGAACATGTTGGAATTTAGTTAGATTAATGGCCGTTTGATTACGTCGTTGGTTACAGCGAGGATGACGTCACATAGCAAGTTGACGTCGTTGACTACCGTGTTAACTTCTTGTCTTCACCCTATCCCCCTCCCTTTCCTAACAATCCTCTCCTTGCTAGACGATGACTATCTTAAGTTCAATCTGATCGTGATTTTAAAATTTTAAGTGTAAAGTTTTAAAGCATGAGAACAATAATAAAACTGCTCTTTTTTAATTTCCGCTATATAGTGTGATAACTGAGGAATTTGCATTTTGAAAAGTGCTGTTGTTACTGCCTCAAAAAGATTGTGTTTGGCTATTGTGTTTTGTTAATTAAGCGTGAAGTGATGGTATCGAGTTTTTCGCCGATTGACGGTCACTGTCATTCTATCACGTCGTAAACTTACCGTACATTATTGCATAATCTGGATTTGTACAAATAATCCATAACTTTTAACGTCGGTACTTATAATTATCCAGTCACTGTATATCCATGTCGTCGGTTTTCGCATATAGCTAGATCCTAGGGGATCTCTAGTGCAGGCGTAATTTTAATATAAAACAAGTCTACCTTCAAGAAAGGTAGGCTGTACAGTTGGCTGTAGGTCAAAGGACCATCGGACAAAGGACCATTTTTACTATTTTCAATGCGGTCAAAGGACCACCAGTTAGACGGGTGAATAAAGGGCCACTGGACAAAGGGCCACCAATGAATGTGCTGACAGCAGCTTTAGTGAAGTTGCAACTTTGACTTGCCGTTAATATTTTATTTGAAAAAGCGTGATTGATCATTTTTGGTGATAATATTAATGATTGGTAAATGTCTTATACTTATTTTATGTTATTTTTATTTAAAAGTACATAGCTTTGTAAGAAAACTTAAAATACTCAGTTGTACACAGGACATGTTATGGATAAAAGACTAACAAATACACAAGATTAACAGATAAAAACTAATTAGATGCTTTAAAAAAGCATTAACGAAAAATCATTTTTATTAAGTAGGCTTGAAGATAAGACTTTGTAACAGATTATCGTCTCTTAACTACCATGTTCCTGCTCACGTATCGAAATTACGATGCATAACGGTGATCTTTTGTCTTTTCAGCTGAATCTTTGTCCGATGGTCCATTGTCCGGTGGTCGTCCCCATACAGTTAGTCAATAAGTAGCCGGATGTTGATGTGCCAGTAACGTGTCAACACCACTTCCGTTATCCTTCAAATGTGATATTGATTGTAATTAAATGCCTTAGAAACCCTTTCATGTTCATCTCGTTTTCATTTCATCTTCATTTGAACCAGATCTGCATTTGCTATATTGTTCTGTCAATTACGATTTCATAACTAGTAGATGAATCATCATCGTCGCGTGGTATCATATCGCTTGACCTTCAAATGATTTTATTCAAGCTTGTACATGGAAATTGGGGTAGTTAATTATCTACTTGCCTGCATGATGATTGATTGGTTTCTTCTGTGAAAACTCATAGCATTGCCATTGCTCTAGGGGTGCTTCCATACCTAGGGCGCACCATTGTAGCTAGCTTTTGTTTATTGTCAGTGAAAGTACTAATTTTTATACTTTATCTGGATATTTTCCATTGGATATATTTACAAGTACCTGCTATGGTAATGGTTTGTCTAACTCATCAGACTCCCATCTTTATACTGTCCCCTTGTCAAGATCTTTTATGTACCGAACCCAATTAACCAGCTGATGTTGGTCTGTTGTTAGATTGTTAGCCCAATGCTCTTTAGCTTAGTCACGCTAAAAACATGACCAATCACAAAACTCTAACGAAGAAATCACATAGCTGCTTCGAGAGCGTTTTGATGCGTTTCCGGGACCTATATCGCTTGGCCTATTCTGAGAATTGAGTCGCAGACTGCAGAGGTAAAACTAGGTGTTTGATGTTATGGTTTTAATGGTCATTGTGTTACTTTTTATTTGTGATATTCTATGATGCCTTTTTATGAAGAACTTCGGCACTACGCTGTCATGGCATTATCTGTTGGAGCCATTACGCCTCCTTGTAGAACGCTTCAGCATTGCGTTAGTACCTGGCAACACTATCGTTCCTAGTAGAACTTCTCATTGTGAATACCCCTGACAGTAATGGTGACAAAATTGTCTTCTCAAAGCAGCTGTATACTCAGTGATGCTATAGCTCCAAGAACACCTGGCAAGATGATCTTGCGAGACACTTCAGCGTCTTTATAGAGTCCTGGAAGACTGCAGTGCTAGCCACTGTGCCTATTTCTTCGCGTGTTCGTTAATGAGGTTTGAAGAAGCCGTTGTTATTGCGACTGCAGTTTGTTGGCATGTGCATCGATGAGTGTCCAACCTCTCTAATACAACAACAACTGGCTTCATGTAGTATTCGTTGAGCTGGCTTCATCTAGTATTCGTCATTTCTCACGGGTGCCATTCGTATCAAAGCGAAACGATTGCGATGTAAAACTGTAGCGAGCAGTTTGTGCCGCCTCATGGTCAAGTGCACGCTGTTACGTGTTGTTGTTGTTATTGTTATACTGATGGTTTCCGTGTGATGTTATTTTGACGGACGCGAAGAAAAAACCTGAACCATTTTGCGAAAAAAACGACAGTGTCGAAAGAGGTTTGTGTTGATTTGAAATGACGAGTCTCTTAATGCAATGCTGCATTGTTTAAGCAACTCTATAGTATGCTTGTTTCTGTGAAAAATTTGCATGGTTTAAATTGTTAAAACAAAATCAGTAAAACAAGATTTGGTATATTATATTTGGAATTTCATTATTGTTTTGCCACCCTTTTTAATTAATTAATTAAGACAAACGACAGTGATATTCATAAGCGTACGAGGCGCATGGGCGGGGGGTTGCCCTCCCAGGACAAATTAATTGTACACTTTCAGGGCAAAAGCTGGCTGTTTTCAGGGCAAATAATGCTGTTTTAAAATTTAAAAATTTAAGATTTAAATATTCAAAACTGTTTGCGTAGTGCACCATCTCTTTTTAGTGGCGACAATTAAAGAATTTCTTCTAACACGAATTGTTTTTAACTTTTAATAATTTTAAAGTTAATAATAGTACATGCTATCAAATTTAGTTCACTAAATCATGTAAGTCCTTTATACATTGATACATTTTAAAATACGTGCTCTGCACAATGTGCAGGCAATGTTATAGACGAACCTTGCAAAAGGAAAACAAAGTGACGTCATTATTTCTTTTGAAAAAAGAATTAGAAACATTAGAATAAGCATTCCTGAAAGTATTTGCATGTTTGTTCGGTGGAAACACAAAACACTGGCTTGCGTCTGGTTAGATTTATGATTTTTTTTTAAAAAGTTTATTATAGTTTGGACTTCTTCCATTTCTGTACCACTATTATTGCAATTGCAGTTAGGTATTCCCCGTGCAGAAGAAACCAAAAAGAATAGAAAAACTATTATAAAGCGCATTTAATTTTGAGTGAAGAACACTTGTCTTATTATCAGTTATTCGCAGTTGTGAGGGCCAGAAATGAACATGTGTACGATTGATGTTGGTTTCTCACAGGGTGGGAATGGTGGGAATTACATGTAATTTCGATTTCTCAGAATAATGAATGAAAAAAAGTTTTTAAAAACACGTTAAAGAAAATGTCATATTGGTTAAGATGTTAAAAAAATATGTTTACATCTACTTGTGATACTTTTAGGTATAGCAAGGCTTGAAGGCTGTTATTTCCTTACATTCTGTGCATATTATATTGAATAAAAATACGTTTAAATACAAATAAGCATAAACGTATAGACCTATATAGGTAAATATTTTTGGACACTTTTTGTCAATCTATACTTATGTAATTATGTGGCCTCATCTTGAGGCTGTTTCTTAATGGAACGGGAATGGAACCTCTTCGAATAACGCTAAACCTTTTGATTTTAGATCCTGACACCGATTCAGCATCAAACGAAATTAAATAACTTGCACTGAGTATTCATAGATGTCAAATTTTCATTTCTTAGGTAAAGTCATCCAGTAATATGTATACAAACATTTTGTCTGACTGAGTTATAGCTCATTAAATTGTTCGTTATTGTTCAATGTCTTTTCACTGTTCGTCTATCAAACTGAGTTGCGGCTAATTATCAACTGAGTAATAATTAATAGGGCGTAAAGTGTTGATGTGCACCAAAGCTTAAAAGCTGCGGGCTCCGAAATGTGTTGAGAATTTAATAATTAGTATTTTGTTCGCTGTTTATTGTACCCATTATGCTTATGAAACTTATGAAAGTGATTCTTGGCATTCGCGGAAATGTGCCACAAAGGCATAAATGTGAATGATGGAACGTAAACTTAACTGTGAAACTAGTTTAAATCACAAGAACTACTGTTCATAAATGAAGCTTAAAAGGAATTCGTTTTGAAATTTTATATCAGTAACATGCTGTCTTATTGCATACAAGGTTTGCGTTAGCAGTAAAATGGCGTTTACCAGACATGTCAGATGTAACTACATCCTCCCTCAACAAGGTAAACAGCCAGAATCGGTACGATTAATGAGCCTTGGTGATATACTTAACTTCCCTTGGCGACCACTCATATAGTTCATTTTCCTCTAATTCTTCACCTTAATTTGTATGTTTAATTGATTGATCGATTATCTGTTTCAATTATTCCCTGATTTATTCCAATTATTTCAAATTCATTCTTCCATTTTCTTTCGTTTTTTGCTTGTTTCGTCATTTATTCATTTATTAAGCAAAATTTTACACTATGGTGTTAATGTAATCTTAAAAATATTTAGGATGCTGATAGGACAGATCATGGATTTAATGCTATTTTGAAGTAGCTCCCTATATAGTAGCTACTAATGCGAGTTTGGCTTCCTGATTTTGCTGTAGTATAGCAGGTGTTTCGCTGGCTTCAAGCTAATCATCTAGATAACATCGATCATTACACAAGATTTTTCCGACCTTATTACTGGTAACAGGTCACAACATAATGGTAGTTAGTCGGAATAATCAGAACCATGACGCTTGCTTTATGCACCCTAGCAACGAAAGCCATTCATGCGAAAGTTCCTATGGCGTCTTGTATGATGGTAATAATGAATTTTTCATCAACGCAGTGCACATCAGAGAAGCTTTTGGCATGGTTATTTTGCTCCATACGTCACGGTTTAAAATTCTCTTCGTAACTGACCATAATAAGATCAATCCTCTGATTTCTTTTTCACTATTTCGGGTTCCTGTACAGTATACAGTAAATCGTTCCCTAGCTCCTTAGCTATACTGTAAATACTTTATACGTGTCTTTTTTCAGTCATTTTCTATTTCTGATTAATCAAACTTTTTGTCACGTGAACAGTTAAAGGAAAGAACAAGTCGCTCAGTATGTTGGACTTATCTTACTGTTGTCACTTAAACTTAGAAAAATGTAACAAAGAAAAATGTTAGAAAGATGTCTGCAAAGCGTAAATTTAAAATATACTACCTCTGAATAGGAATTAGCTATCTATGATGATTGACATTGCGCTTCTGTTCATCAAGACGAATGACGTCATTGGAAAAAGAATGGGCATTGAAAATGGGAGTGCCGAAACATGAAATGGTTTTACTAATTACAGGAAGCGCTTATTGCAGTTTATTACTAAATCCTTTTAACATTTTTCGCGAACATTGATATAAGCCTAACGTCCTAGCATGCTTGACCTTTCCTTTAAGAACTAGGAAATGATTTAACTTGTTTTCCAGTATTAGGTCTAACTTGTCCTTGATTAACGTTTTATTGGCAAGTATAGCAACAGATCTCTTTACAACAAAAGCTTTCGAAGCCAGTTTAACCAGTCAGAGAAATGTAAATGATATAAACTGAACTTTTTGCCAATGGGTGGGGCTAAATAGGCAAAGAATCTGAGCAGACAGAAGAGAGAATAATATCAATTGTCAATGAAACCTTTTTTGTAATTAAGAAAATATTTGAACTTGTTTGTATAAATACTGTATGATAGCACATGCCTATCTAATCATTAGATCACATTTCTGTGTTGCCACGATAATTTCAAATTTTCTAATGTAGTTGCAGAAAACGGTATACTTTGAATATTCGGCTGTCTGATAGTCGTGCCAATGTACGATTAATTGCATCTGCAACAATTACATTTGTATGCGATAAATTCGTATATGGCAATTTGAATATGTCGTAAATTCGTATATGGCGTCTGCCTTTGTCATACACCCTTCTTACTAATTACATTAGTAATTGCTTCTACTAATTACCGTTCTGCGCCAGCGCCAATCTAATTTACAAGCAGTCATTGGCTCATTGCAGTGCCAAATTATCTAAGTCAGATACACATGCTCTTTGTGAGAAGTTTTAACGTGTTTTAGCATGTTATCCAGTTTGAGTCATTGACAGTTCAACTATGCTTTTAACTATTATGTTTTATCCAAATGTGCTTTATTCTTGAACACGGATTTGTCTTAACTTTTAAGTACAACAAACAATTTACGTTTAGCAATTTTGATTTTTCATTGATCAGTATTCAACGTCTCTACAACTTTTTCACACAGACAGACAGGCAGTAGACGAGAACACAATAAACGCAGCTTCGTGTGACTGTGAATTCCTGACGGACGTAAGAAGATTACCGCTATTGCTGCTTTTTGACGTCACAATAGCAACACAATGCAGATTTACAGACGTAGCCATCAGCCGTGTTTTTCTGAAGCCGCTGCTTTATCGCCTTTCTCTGGATAGCAGCTTTCACGCTTCGTTGCTGCCAAATCCATTATGGAAGATTAAAGGCAGCTTTTGGAAAAATTTGCTTTGTATGTAAAACCCACATTGCGGGTTTATCTGTTGCTGACTGCTGTTGGCGTACTCTTGATTTCGCCTCCCTTCTACTCTCTGGCGCGTGGTGTGCTCGAAAAGCAACTGGGAAACTTCGAACTTTCTTGGGTCTCAGTTACTAAGCAACATGTCTACCTCCTAAACAACATGTCAGCTGTGACATGGGCGTGCATGTGTTTGTCCAGTGTTCAACTGCCTGGAAGTTTTTCAAATTTCCCATTAATCGAATTTGGCACATGGGCAGCATTTACTTCAGAAAAGGGTCAGAATGACATGCGTCTCTTTTTCCTTTACTTGAAGGTCAGCAAGTCTTACAATAAAAAACAAGCGTTTTGCATTTATAACCCCAGTGAAGGGTTAAGCTAATCAAATTTGATGCTTGCATAACACTAGAGAATGGTTGCTACAAACGTTTGACCTTGAGTTGACCTTGGCGCTCAATTTATTGTTACAGTATCCCAAAGGTCGTCACAAAAGTCAATCCATTCATACTAAAAGCAATCTAAAAATTTACAACCTGCAGGAACCCTGTGTCAATTTTCAGAACTAAAATCCATGAACTGGCATGACAGGTTTACGTGCAAAATTCAGTGAAATTTGAGCGAAAAACACTTGCAGTCATTTTGCCTGGTGACGTGCAGTCTAATTAATTTTATGGACCGTAAACCTCCCGGGTTAATCATCGCCACGCTGACTTAGCTTGTAAACAATGGCTGCGAAAGGACTTATAGGTCTGGATGGCTTCACGGTGATTGTACAGCCGTATTGAGGAAGCCAGCTGGTATAGAAGTCCTTTCAAGGAATGCTTCGTTAATGTATTTCAACTAGCCCGTAATTATAAAGTTAGCTTCTAAAAGTGGACGTTTTTAGCAAATTTCTTAAATGCTTTTAGGGGTTATGCCCCGCAGCAGGATTGCGCTTGCAGTTTATTTTGGAAGTTACATGAGAATAAGTGTCGTGTCGTGAAAGTAAAGATAAAATATGAGCGACCTTCAAACGCACGTGAAGTGGGGTCAAATGGGACATTCGTTTATTTTCTGTAGGTAATAAACCTGGAATTGCTCCTATATTAATTCAAGTTATTTTGTTGCTCTTAGGAGCAAAATTACGAGCGGGATCGTAGATCATACAATTCCAGTAGGGTTTCTTTTGACGTCAGTCTTAGTTGCGTGGCTCAAAAAGCCAACGATTGTAATCGGATTTCCTACTTTTAGAACCATCTAGCCTGATTTCATTTGACATTTAAGGGCTTCATTTGTGAGACATGTACAACTTGTGTCAATTTAATAGGGACTAGGTAGCTGCCAGTGCCTTATACTGATTGGCACTTATGCACGATAGTTGTTCAGACCTAAGTTATAAGCTTATTTAAACATCATAGATATTCTGTTGCGTACTTTTTGGAGAGCTTGTTATTAAAATTTTACCAATATCTTTCACTTGTCTACTAGGCAAAATTGGAATTCAACGAAAATGGTTTTCAAATTTTGCTGGGACGTTTTAATAACAGAATTCTCGATGTGCCTCAGTGCCATCTGATTGCATACAAAAACCATATATTTTGAAAATGGGATGATAACGAAGAAGGTTTTCCATGATACTACATTGGAACATTGATTCTAGAATGAGTATCACAATCGTTTGATCTCTTGTCAATCACTTGTTTTTCTGTTTTATGAACTTCCTGCATGTTCTGTTGAGTTACAATGAATACTGTTCTAACGATGACCATTTTTTCCAGAGATGGGTCGAGTCAGGCGGGGACTTGTGCCACACCCAATGCAAGCACACCAAAGAAGGAACCGCAAAGCACATCTAGTCAAAGCAGCACACATTCTCCTGCTTCACGTTCCTGTGGCAACATTCCGAATGTCCACCTGGATACAAATACAAATATGGTAGAAAGGTAAGCTTGGAAAGGTGTTTGCCTTTTTTGGTTTTTCATTTTAGGACTGAATTTTGTCGGAATTTAATTAGGGATAGTTGGTAAATTAGCTATATGCACTATAATAATAGATGCTAAAACTTGAGACCATCATTAGATATACATAACAGTGAACTTACCGTAATTTTCGAAAACAGCTAGTTAAATGAAGCATCCTCTTTTAAAAGAAGCCATGATCCCACAGAAAACGTGTACTTATTCTTTTTGGCCTTGCAATTGAACTTTAGAGCAATAGGGATTACCTTATAACAGCCAACAAGAGCATTCCACGTGTGAACACGTGCGTGTATAAATGTGCTATGCGTGGCTTTACTTACGACTTCCATCAGGTACCAGATTCATTTTTAGAAGATCATTAATTGTCTAAAAGGCGTAATATGTTCACTGTGTCACTCAAAAAGCCCTTTGAATGGAATTATTTTTGACAAAATTGAAAGAATGACGATATTTTTCAAAAAAGAGCTGGGACTGCAATAGCTTCTTGATATTGTTGACTGAGCACCTGGCTGCGTTGAAAACAGTAGATTCTCAATTTTTCACCTCTCTTTTTATACCAATGGCTGAGCATCACCTTTTCGAGGTCCAAGTCATTTTTGGTGATTTAGTAATCATTTTCATGCGAGCTGACAGTTTGTTATTTTTGACTCACAGAACTGAAATTTAGCAGTTGTTCTCCGAGTGGCCTGTCTGGTCACGTGACATCGTGCGTGTAAAAGGCAAAGAAACTTTAACTTTTCCTAAGGAAACATTAGAAGCATTGAACACCAAACGTGCAGAATAACTCTGACGCCAAAGGCAGATGGTAAGCAGTTGTTATCTGTGGAAACGCCATTAAATGAAGCCATTTACGAACGCCTAGTTAATGAGACAGCACTAACCTTATTGAATTAGCTAGTTGTTAAGGAGATAGCTGCCTTTTCCAGTTGAAATCTTTTTTCGCAGAAGTTCTGCCGATAACGAGTTACAGCATGGCACAAACGCTGTTACCGTCACCGTTGCTGCGGCGTCGGGCGACATGTGCGCCCCCACTACCTGGAAATTGGAAGCATGTGATGATAGGAAGACTCCGGAACCTTTGTCCACTAGTCGAGTAGAGGGTCTCTCGCCGAGTTGTCAAAAAACACCCGAGAAGTAAGTAAAATTGTTTTTGTTTTAATTTTACTATCCAATGTAAAATTTAAATATCAGTAAATTTTGATTGAACTGTTTGCGTATAAAAATCGTCCGTGATAAAATATTGAATCAACCAATGCAAGGGACTTTAAAAATATCAGGAAACGCATGTGCAGACATTGTGGGCTTTGTTGAGGCTCAACCGTGAGGACTTCACCATGAACGGAAATACAGTGTGGGACATTTCTGTAAATGTGAAAATTAAAGGGAGTTTATTGGACATGCGCATTCCGCAATGTGTATGCGTTATCCGGAATGTTTTATGCGTTAGCTACGTATGAACGGTCTAAAGGAAAAGCTGGTCTGATGAACGGGTACATTGAATACAATATAAATATCTTTTATACCATAACGTATGGCGCATTCCATATGTCCAGTGAATGGCACGTAACAAAGTTGCAGATTACTATGTAGAAAAATGATGTTTTCTGTCAGAATGAAAGAGAAGTTCTCAACTTACGATCTACGGAACACTTCATGCTAATAGGGAGTTCCACTGAGAAGCAATTTTGAGGAAATAGCTTTTCCCAAACGTGATTATTTTGCACGTCATGACCTACTTGGAATAGGCTTAATAGTACACAATGGTGCGAGATTTTCAGAAGTAACATAAAAATTGGCTTGGGTGTAATGCAAGTCTGTTTGTAAATATGAAAGTACTGCTACCTGACATTGCCACGTTGTTTTCCTTTAAATGTTTTAAATATCACTTGCCTTGGCCTTTAATGTGCATTTTGATTTTATATTCAGATCAGAAGAACTGGCGAATAGCTTTTCAAAGTTGTAGATATAATCGCTAATGCAAAAATTTCCATGTCTTATTGTCAGAAATTAATATAAACGAGATGCGTATCGAGTTTTTGCAATCCGACTTAATTTCACGCTTATTAAAACTCTGCCTCGCATGTTAGTCATCTTCTATTTCACAATTACTTTTCCTTCGTGTTTTCTTGCCAAATTAATTGCAATGGATTTTTTCCCTTTTCTGAGGAAACTTGTTGAAATACGAGATTAATTATGTTGCTCAAGTTTGCGCTGTCAGGCTTTTGTGCATTTGTGTTTTAAAGGATTTCACTTACAGTTAAGTTAATGGGGTTCTATTGTTAGAGCCTTTTCTTTTCGTGTAGTTTGAAACTCTCTCTCTCTCTCTCTCTCTCTCTCTCCCTCCTCCCTCCCTTTTCTCTTCCCTTTCTGTATCTCTCTCATTCTTACTCTCAGATCTGCTCTGTTTCTCTGTTCAGTTAGCTCGTTCTTTTTCTCTTTTATCAACTGATTTTTTTCTTTGTTCTTTTTCGCTGTCTTCTAGAAAACTTCCAGAATGCGACTAGGATTATACCTCTGTCCCTGGAAAGTGGAAACTTTTATAATTATCATCCATTCTAACAACCCACACCAGCTGCTAATGAATTGAGTTAACGCGCATTAGAATTATTTGACGTTGCCGTTATCGACTCGGTACTTTGTTGTCGGTGTTTGCGTGCCATCGACAATTCACACCTGCTGATGGCTTCGCAATTGTTGATTTTCGCTACGTTACGAAGATAAATAGAAATACAGGAGTTGTTTAACCTGCTAGATATTGCAGCATGGCAGCCTGCTTGCTGAACAAAGTAAACCATCTGGCTAATTAACTACTAATGTGTATAACATGTGGAAATAAGAGATATGTATGTAAAGTCCATACGGGTTATTTATTATTTATCCAAGTGCTATAACTACTCTCCATTCTTCACATTACGATTTTTGCTCGTCTCTCTCTCTCTCTCTCTCTCTCTCTCTCTCTCTCTCTCTCTCTCTCTCGCTCTCTCTCGTTCTCTCATCTATCTATCTATCTCTTTCCCTCCCCACTTGCATAAAAAACTTTGGTTTCAGATAGAATACTCTTTTGTTTTTATCTAAATTACTATAAACCTGAATACCATTTGATTTATTAATACATAGCGCTACCCGTCTTTACAATGTGTTTTAATGAACCCTTCATTATTGCCTGGGAAATTTTAACCACAGAACAAACGGCACAGCTAGAAAGATGTATCCATCATGTTGAGGTGTATCCTTATCCTGAATTTTTTGGGTAGGAAATCCTGGACTTCTCTCTTCAGAAATCTGTCCAGGATAACCTTCTAGCCTCTCAAAAACTGATTATCTAATCTGCCTTTTGGAGTTTGTTTTCACTCGTATTCCAACTTTAGAACAGATCTTCTTGGAAGAACAATTGTTCGGTCGATAAAGCATATGAAATTGCCGCCCCAGGAATTGAACCTGAAGCCTTGCAAGTTTTATCGCTCTTGCACCATTTTTGCTAAATATAATTTTACGCTTTTTTGGAAGGTGAAGCAAGACTAAAATTAGTAAACGTTTTTTCATTGTTGATTAAATCTGTCTTATGTGTGCAATGGTGGTTCAATAAACAAACAATGTATAGTACATAATGTTCATGTATTCATATATACATATAATACAAAACACATTATGTCTAATGTGTATAGCATATTGGACTAACACACCTCTTCTGGTTTAAAGTTGCATCTTATTATTAAGATTGTTAACAAGATAGGTACTGATCCCACCACCATCCACGTACATGTGCAGCCATGCAGTACTGCATTCTGGTTACATTGTTCCAAACCATGGCGAGGAGAACTAGATTACAAACATACATTACACATTAATTTTACACACATTTGTGAATTTCACTGTATGCCGAAATTGCATAATCAAAGTCAAAATCAATTATGTCATCCGTGTTAAAAAGGTAAAAGTCTGCAACTGCATTAACAAGGAAGTTAACACAATCTTGTCAAGATAAAATCATCTCTGAGTTTGTTACCGTAACCCCCCAAAAGCTATTAAAAAATAAATGACAAACTTCTTTGGGTACAAAATATCCCAATACTTCTCATTTATTTTTTATTTACTTATATGAGGGTCTGTGCAATCATTTTAGCACACAAAAGTGTTCTACAGGAATGGGAGGCTGTCACGTTTGCTTTACATTGGCATTCAGTAAATTTCAGTTAGAGTTTGCTCCCACTTTAGTCATTGTTCTTCCGTCCTTTTATATTTCTTTCCTAATAGTGTTTAGAATAAAAAATTGTAAAATGTATGCGATAAAAAGATAACACCGACATTTCAGATATGGAATTTTTCCTGTTTGTGATGATATAAGCAAGTAATCTCTCTTTAGCCAGTATGCAAGGTATCAACTCACAAAGACACTGTATCGATTTCTTATAAAACACGAACTTTATGTCCGACACTGTTTTTGTAGAGCTTACACACGAGAGTAAATTATATTGTTTGAACAAGATAAAGGCATTCTTGCATAATTTGTTTACAGCAATCTGTCGAATTAATGAGATATTTTACCAGTTTATATTGTACAGATGGCTCTGTGCAATTTACATGCAGCCCTAGCTACAACAAAGTTAACAATGCTATACCAATGTTATACAGGCTGAGAATGCGAAAATCTAATATTGGTTAGTACGTGGCAATTGGCAAATTGATCCCATCTCTAAAGTGCTTTAATACGAAGCACCCTAATGCGCAATATATGTAACATATATCATATTAAACTACTTAGGTTACCATGTAGAGAACTGTATGTGACCATGTGCATGCCTATAATATTATTGACCACATGCTCCATCTAATATTAATATACGGCTTTCACAAAGCTATGTAGGTAGGAGAGATGGATCAATAATATTTTTTCTCAGCTGTTCAAACTCATCGAGCGCATTGTGTGAAGACCCCTTTAGTACAAACAAACCTGTAATCCTCACATTTGCTTTAACATGTCCAGCGATGGCATTTTGTTTGAGGAGGTTATGTGAATAAACACTTCCCTGTGTTCTGCAGATGATGGAAATAGATCGTAATATAATAATAGTGGATAAAGCTTGGATAATGTTATTGTATCTCTGGATACAAATTTCTCAGCATATAAATGTGATACACTACAAGTCAAACTGTGTAACAAACTGCATCCTTTCACAGAGGATTAATAATCGACACTGTCTCCAAATTCATTCGGGAAGGCACAGGTTCAATTCCACATCCGAGTTGTTTAAAAACTTTTAGTAATACGTTACTAGCTGTTTCTCCGTCAGATGATAGAACTAGTGGATCTGCAAACAGGGTTCCCACGGTCAGGGAAAATCCTTAAAATACAAGCTATCCTGGAAAGACATGGAAAAGTCAGGGAAAATGATGAAAATGGGGCAAAAAATCAGGGAAATAGGAAAGGGTTGCAAACATAATCACTGTGAATCGATATTTTTTCAAACGTACTTTTCAGCGATTCGTATTCAAATGAAATTTTGCTATGGCATTCTCCCAGTTTCGATTTCTGTTCCAAAAATAATGATTGGCTGACACATTATGTATCAGTATATGTATGAATGTCCATACACAAAAATGTATGAATATGTATACTACTAATGCAATTTCTGCTTATCTTGGTCATAGAAAATCAATATTTGGCCAGGGAAAAGTCAGGGAAATTTATTTTAAAATTCTGGGAGAACCTTGTGCAAAGTTCTTAGTTGTCAATGATGGGACAAGTCTTTTACATCACTTACTTATGATGTAGAAATACAAAGTAAGCGTAGTTCAGCATCTTCTTCGAAGTAGGCGTTAAACAGGCAAAATTATATTCTAAAAGGCTGTGCTCTGCAATGATTTGTTGCTGCTTTGATGCTGCATGTTGTATCTTCAGGTTGACCAGGTTTCAAGTAGCAAGCACAATCAACTAGATCAAAGTGTAAAGCAAACTAGTGTTTGAAAAAAATTTGAAAGCAGGTCGCTGAAATATGCCAAGAGATGTTTTCCTGCCAAGCTAATTAACCTTAACAGAAGTAACACTAACACCTTACCCAGGGTGGTTGATTTTGCAGTGACCCTTAATGCATAAAGGGCTCTCTAAGAACCAATACACATTGATTCACCATGGTAACATCAACCTCTCTGTAATCTGCCTTCAAGATTTTCTGTATGCAGTTTCTATTCTGGCAACTGAAAAGTCACCGAGGCCTTCGGTAATTGCTCATTAGTTCTGGTCATTATGCTGAGATGTTTCATCCAGATTTCCTGTAAATTAAATCACAGCATGGCAGTGTCTTTCTGATGTATGATTTGACATTATGCAACACAAAAACTTACAAAATGACCTTATACAATGTGACATTGTGCAGTCCATAAGCTATAACATACCTAAACATTTGAATTTCTGCAGTGTATGCTGCAAGACTATTTGAACAGTTTGACATTGTGCGGTACATAAGCTATAACACAACTCAGACAATTTAACTTTGTGCAATACCTAAGGTATACAACATTACTTGAGAATATTTTAACTTTGTGCAGTATGCAAAACACAATATTACCTGTATAATTAGACATTGTGCAGTGCATAAGCTACAATATTACTGAAACAATTTGACACTGTGCAATACCTATGGTACAACATTATCTGTACAATTTCACATTATGCAGTACATAAAACACAATATTTCTTGTACAATTTGACATTGTGTAATTCATCAGCTACAGTGCTATTCAAACAATTGGACATTGTTCAATATATGTAGGTTACAGCACTAGCAGAACAATTTGACATTGTGTATTACAAAAGCTGCTTGATTGAAGTACATATTGGTGTGACCATTAAGTGATAACTCACTGCAAACACTGCACCAGCCATCTAAAAACATAATTCTGCTGAGGTGAGCTGTGGTGCTGAATAGGTGCATCCTTAGTGTAAGGCATTGCTGCGTAGCTATGTGACAGTGACTTTTAACCTTTTGACCTTGTAAGCGTGGCTGCGTTATAGCACGTGTTCCACATATCCTTTCCCGCTAAATTTAGTTTTATTTTAACGGTTGGCAATTTTCAGCGAACTTACACCTCAACTGTCTTCTTAACTTCATAAACAAGACACTTAGATACTTAGGAAGTGGGTGCCTTGTTTACGAAACCAAGCAAATCACATGTGTTGTTTGATAACATATTTCACCTTTGAGTACTGCGTGTACTCAAGTGCACCTGAAAAACTTTCTTTCTGTCTGTTTACTGAGAAGGCAGGTGGTTTAGAAGATGTGGATTATCTGCCAAGCCATACTTCCTATAGTACTGATTGCAGACGTGTAGCTTTCATTATCCATGGCTTCCTAATCTGCCTCAGTCAGGCACGGCGAGCGTCATTGCCGCGTGTGTAATCAGCCATTTTCACTTTATTCCTAATCCTGGCTCGTATTAGTTAATTGAGGACCCGCGTACGTGTTTGATTTTAAGCGAATTCATTAACACCCTTTATGGCTTTCCTCCATTTCATTGGCCATCCACGTCATTGCAAATGCCCAAAATTTAAAATATCTTATCTGTTTATTTAGTTCCTCTCCGCTCCGCGCTTTGAGGTTTTCATTAATCTTTGAAAAGCCATCTGTTTTTGGGACGTGTCAGTTTCGTCCTCTTTCTTGCAGATGAGTAATTTGCCAAATGGATTTTTTGCTTACAACGGGCGCAGAGCGCCTAGTTAAATTTTACAACCGTCACTTTTGATTGCAGACATTGTCATTCAACAAAAGATTTGTAATAAAACAAATTAATTATTAAGTCCTACTAAACTCTCACTAAAATATAAGTCTTACAACTTAAAATCCTATTCGCATTACGAATATTTACTTTCTTTTATTATAAACTTATTGTAATACTTGTTTCTTCTGATTTTTTATCATTTCCTTGTTAGCGGTACTAAATTTGAAGAATTGCCATTTTTCGTTGCGCGAGACGAATGACTTTATGAGTACAGACACGAGGTCGCCAAATATCGGTAACCAAAGAGGCTTTCTGTACCTCATGCGTCATTCTTGCTGACTCGCGCCAAAAAAGTCGCGAAACGTGGCAATCTTTACAACAATGCACGCATTCAAAATTCGATAGAAAAAGATAAGTTATTTAATTTACAAGTCTCTTTTGTTTAATATTAAGTATGAATTGTTTGTGTAATAATATTAATGCCCTAAAAAGGTTCAATGTCTGTTGAGGGTTATATATGCCTTTAATGACAAGAATAGTGACAGTGAATTTAAAAAATTCCACGATTAAATAACAAGGAAAAAGAAAGAAAGACGACATTTCAAATGTGAAAATCTTCATCTAAAAAGCAAATAAATCACATTAAATTACTAACACTCGTATTTTTTGTGTGTATTTGTATTGTTAACAAATAAAATTAACGCACTAAAAAGATACAAGCACGTAGAAAACAGTGGATAACCTGATACACATATTGCAACAATTTTGAGGATTAACCAATATTGACCAGTTCTGCTGGACTATAAAGTTTTCTGCCACCAGAGCAATGTCATTTTCAAGATCCGATAGAAGTGCGTCCTAAAGGATGGCTATATGCCCTGAGCGTATTTCAGTTTCACTTCTCTAAACGACACTAGAACATTCCTTGCATGATAAGAAAAATCTGTGCATCGCCTCACCGGCGCACTGCTTGTTGATTTTGCGATGAGAAATTGCTCACATTATAAGATTTGTTTAACTGTGATGCAGTGTGTTGCACAGGTGTTTTGGCACTGAAGCCTAGCTCGTTGTCAGTGATAATCCTAATCCTCTCTAAGCTGAGCCACAATTCTAAACTGGCGGAGATGTTTTATTTGGGTGTGCATGCTTCGTTTCTCAGTGAGGGAAATAGCTAACACAAAATTACAGATAAAATTGCTCAGAAGTAATTTTTTTACCGTTACCTGTCCATTTACTGAGCAGGCTCAGTGTTGTTCACTGTGTTATAATAATCGTAATAATAATCTTTATTTAAAGTCGGCTTTTAAATAAACAGTTAACATAAGCTCAACGAGCTTTGGCCAACTGTAAATAACAACAAAAGAGAAACTATTATTACCCCACTTTTACCCTCAATACCACGTGCCAGGGAGGGCAACATTAGATATCGTTTTTAAAGTCTTTGGTATGACCTGCCGCAGTAGCGAACTCATGACCATCCTAGATGGAAAGCAAATGCGTTACTACTAGACTATACCATCTGGTCATATGCTAATTTTATTATTTCATTTTGAAGTGTGTTGTTTTGCAGATATTTTTCACTTGGGTAGTATTTGAGATTTTATGGGACAAGCACACTGGAATACATAGTATTTATTTGTAAGATTTTATAAGTTCTTTGCTGATTGTAGTGCTAAAATTAACTCTTTGCCAATCATGTAACACATCATGACACTTTTAAATTTAACCTAAGCTTCATTTTATCATCAGCTTTAAGCTTGCTTGTTAATAGGTAGAAGTACGTTATTAAATTTTACAATAAAAGTGCGTTTTTTCTAAAAACAGTAATTTTTTATTATTTCTGCTTGGCTTAACAATCAGGTGTGTGCGTGAAACTGAGACTTCTTAATAACTTATACAGATTTTCAAACTTCCAATGCTTTTTAACCAAGGCCGATTTCATGCTTGGACTAAAAACAAACTTTGTTTGCTTATACAGTTACATTCCAACATGATCCATTTATTGTGTGTAAATCTGTTTCGCTATGTACAAATTGTTTGATTTTAAACACAGGCTAAAACACTGCTGCTTACCCGGTGGTAATTTTTCATCAAAGTCATATAGAGGTAGTAGGGCTTTATGAACTACTGAAAACGATTTAACACTTAGCTTATGGTTGGACTTAAATGTTTCTTATAATAGAGCTTATTTGCTATTTTAAGAGTGAGTGAAGTAATCAGTAATCTATTTTGAATCAACTGTCTCATAAAGTGTCTAGTCAACACTGTATGTAATAATTAATTATAAATAATTTATATGTGTAACCTATAATTTAAATTTTAAAAATCAACCTTTGGGAGTCATCAGTTGTATTAAAGCTGCTACAGGATGAGAGATAAATTTATATTTTTAATGATTTTTTGTGGTAGTTACAGTATGTTTTTTAATAAGAAGGATTGAATTTGTTGCTTGTACTATCGTCTTCTGGCAACAAGTGAAAAATGTCAAAGGACTGTCATATTTAACAAACAGGATGAGAAATTAATTTATAATTTTGTGAAAATTTTTTTTGTTTTTACAGTGTTTTCTAATAAGAACATTTGAATTTATTGTTTGTGCTACCACCTTTTGGCAACAATTGAAAGCTGTCAAAAGATTGCCATATTTAACAATCACCTCCACTTGTTACAGGATGGACGGACAAAATATGCCACGAAGTTTTCCCAACATTCCACGTGTTCCATCGACTGGAGACTGTATTGCCAGCCGGAAAACTCCCGATGTGCAGTCATTGGGTAAGACGTCAGAACTCACAGTGCCAAAGAAGATTCCAGAGGTTTCCTCCACCGGTAGCTTGTCGGATGCACCAAAGAGCTCAAAGTCTGACCAGAAGTCTGATAAAAAGAAGAAGACATGGTACAATGTAAGTACTCTCAAGTGATAACTCTCCTTTTTACTTCACTACTTTATTCTTTAGTTCACTACTTTACTCTTTACTTTATGACTTTACTCTTACTTCACTACTTTATTCTTTAGTTCACTACTTTGCTCTTTACTTTACTACTTTACTCTTGCTTCTCAACCTTATTACTGCTTCTCTACTTTTTTCTTTACTTCTCTTCTTTACTCTTTACTTCTCTACATTATTCTGTACTTTTCTACTTTACTCTTCATTTCTCTACTTTGTGTTTTACTTTACTCTTCTGTACTTTGCTCTTACTTCATTACTTTACTCTTTCTTCTGTATCTTACTCTTACTTTACTCTTTACTTTTCTACTTTACTCTTACTTCTCTACTTTACTCTTCATTTCTCTACTTTATGTTTTACTTTACTCTTTACTTCTGTACTTTGCTCTTACTTCATTACTTTACTCTTTTGTCCATATTTTACTCTAACTTTACTCTTTACTTTACTACTTTACTCTTACTTCTCTACCTTGCTCTTTACTTTTCTACTTTACTCTTTACTTTTCTGTTGTACTCTTACTTTACTCAACTTTTCTACTTTACTCTTACTTCTCTACTTTATTCTTTACTTCTCTATTTTACTCTTACTTCTTTATTTTCTGTACTTTTTGCTTTGCCTTAGGTTTACTTCCCTTCATTTTGTCCTTTAGTAAGCTATTTTGTTACGTTTTTTTAATTTCCTCTGCTTTACTTTGCTCTACTTTTTCTTTGCTTTACTTTACTTTGCTCACTTTACATTGCATCACTGTTCTTTACTTTACTTTAATTTACTTTGTTTTGCTTTCTTTATGTTACTTAACTTCACTTCTCTACTTCAGTTTGACTAACATTTGTTACATTTTCGTCACTCATTTATTCCTATATTTATCTTTTCTGGGTTGAATGACAATGGGGTTTTGATGGGAAATCTTGAACTAGTTAATTTACCAGTGTTACTTAATGCGCATGCGCGCCTATCTCACGCCGATGGATAAAAGTTCACTGCTCTGCTTCTACGGCAGCTCATGCCATATCTTCGACCAATCACTGCTCGCCTCTGTACACAGCTCAAACCGGCTCAAAAACTATTTATTTGCTCATTATGTGCATGTTTATTGGTTGGAAATACTTAATAATTTCGAAATTTCTTTTCATGTATGATTTTATTCTGTTTCCGCAATTACTGAACGAATGTACTGTGGAATACATATTTTTGATTAGTTTTGATCTTCAGTTGAATAAACTCAGGCACCGTAGGACTGTTAAAATGCGGTTGATCAACTAAGCCAGCGTGTGGTTTTCGTAAACCTGTCAAATGTACCTGACATTTCAGTTTATTTATGGAAGAAAACTATCACAGGCTTCACCAACTGTTGCCTGTGCAGCAGTCATTCGTACTTGTCGAAACATTTGACAACAAAATCACAGTGTGTTCTGCGTGATAGTTACTGCATACCTACCTATTAATCGACTAGACAATCAAACTGACATCGTTTCCTAGTGTCAGCGATGTGTACTCGGCTTTGAATTTGCTATCACTGATTTCAAGTTCCCAGTATTACTGTAGCGTGGGAGTGGTGTGAGACTGAGCGCATTAAAACTTACAATGTGTGAAATATTTCATTGTTTTATAAGTCCGGTGTTCCTGATTGAAGGCAGCTTCGCATTGTAATAAGTGCACGTTACAAATTTACGATACACTAAGTCAGAGAATATTATATCCGCAAAGCGTAACGCCAGTGCAGAAATCTCCGTCCAATTGTATAATATTTCATCGGCTTTTATAAAGTGACGTTTCGAGTACATATTAATAAAGGTTTAAGTGGCAAGTTGGTACAAATTTTCATCGCTTCGTTTAGTAGTCAAATTAACGTAATTATAATACATATATATATATATATATATACATATAATCTTCTAATGGTGTGTGGTTATTTGAACTCCATTTTGACAAAACCTTTATTGTGAATCACTGCTTTGGTGTTGACTTTTTTGACACGCAAATTGTCCGTTTTCGTTTATTTTCAGCCTTGGGCAGACCGATTGCGCATAATGCATATTTTGCCCCGGTCCTTGACTTGTCAAATCTAGTAGGGGCTTTGTACTGAGTGGATTTAGCACTCTAAAAGCTTTGCGTTCGCGTAAGATTGACCGTATGTCGCGGTGACGCGACGGGGTAAAATTCCTGGAAAGTTCGTGTAAAATCCGGCTAATATTCAGTACAGATCGCGGCGGTCACGCATTCGAGTCAGTGTCGGTTTCGCTTCGCGTAATACATACTTCCGCTTTCTTAGTCTTGTCAAAAGTGTGATGCGTTTCCTCGCGGTTTGAAATCTGCGCTTGTTGATAGATTTGAAACTTTAATAACGATAGACTTAGACCATTTGCGGTGCTATGTTGACTGCTGAAATCGAATGGAAAACGGCAGCAGAGAAATTATCTTGTGCATTACCTAATATACCTTATATAAGGTATCTGACTGTTCTTATACACATTTCTGTATTATTAGCTGGAACCTATGAACGTTTACTAGCAGTTCTCTAGGAGCGGTAATTTTTTTTTATTATACTGCAAAAGATTTGACTGGCAATTTGAAATAAGTTGAAAACCAGCAGTTAAATCATAGAGAGACGCGTGAAGTACAAGAGAATGATGATAGGTCTGAACGAGACGCTGGAAGATATTGTAAAAGAAGTACGCAATACCGTGTACGACATTTCTGACGTAAGTATGCGCATGTGCTGTAATGTCACACAAAAAATTGGGTATGGCAATGATTAACTTTTGATCATTGAGTTTAAAAAACTTGTTTAATTGCGGTTAATGATTCATTCGCCATGTGAAAGTAGCACTACTAAATCCACTTTCATGCATAAACCTTGACCACATATGAGGTAAGGTCCCGGCCTGGTTCTTTTTGGTCCATTTTACACACGCTTTTATCAACTCGGACCACGATAAGCCTTTTCACAGTTCCAGGGATCAATGATGATTGTGAAAAGGTCAAAGATTAAGTGTACCAGATAACCCATTTGTGTACACTCGACACCGCCTCACAGCCCAAGCTATTGTAATATTAACAGCTAACTAGAACCTTACCTCTTTTTTTTATTGTTCCCAAGCAAGATCCTGCTAGTAAATCACTCTGTGCACAGATTAATGCATAATTAAGTAAAGTCAATGTAAAACAGCTGAAGTTACTAAACTGATGCAGCAGACGGTTTTGCTCTATACACGTGTCATGTGAATGTTGTAGTTAAGGCCCGTTGCTGTGGTACACTTAACCTATGACCTACAGCAACTACGCGTGCGCACAACGAAACTGCGAAAAGGCTTATTTGTGTACTCATTCACACTATCACATCCAAAATACAGGCGTAAAAGTCAAGCACAGACCTTGGAATTTGTGGTTCTTCTTACTATCCTCAGTAATCTTGGCAAAACCTCAGCCCTTCTCACTGGTGGTGTATTTATAATAGGTTCCAATGATCAGGAGGGTCTTGGCTTTCAGCCACCTTCTGCCTTGTACAGACCCGGTTATAGGAGAGTAGACCTTACCTTAGACCTTAGTCCTTCCTGCGCATTGATGCACATTGGGCAGACAGCATTTTCCACTGAGTTCTATCGGCGGCTTCGTTCTCTACGTTTTCCCAACGTCTGTTGACAGCTCGAAGGTCTTCTTTGAAGGATCTGCGCCACGTTGTTTTTGGCCGACCTCTTTTTCGTTTCCCACCTGGTGGTTCCCACTGTACTGCTGTTTTGGCGTAGCGACTTTCTGATAGACGGAGAATATGTCCAGCCAGTTTCATTCTTCTCTCTGTAACTATATCTTGTAACCGCAATGACTGCGCTCGTTGAAGAACTTCTACATTGGTGACATGGTCGCGGTAGGAGATTTTTAGTATCTTTCGAAGGCATTTTTGGTGGAAGACGTTCAGTTTCTTTGATAACTCCGCTGTGACTTTCCAGGTTTCGCTGGCATAGAGAGCCGTTGGCAGCACAATGGCGTTGTACAGACGAAGTTTGATTTTCATGTCAATTTTCTTGCTTGTCCAGATTTTTCCCATCTTCCTAAATACTGCTGTTGCTTTGCCAATTCTCCCCCTGATGTCATTTTCTGTACCTCCATTACAGGTCATCACACTGCCCAGATATGAAAAACTGGTAACGTTCTTAACCATTTGGCCTCCCACTGTTATATGTACATCATTCTGTTGGTTTGTCCACACTTTCAAAACTTTGGTCTTTTCTTGACTAATTCTCAATCCAATTTTTCCCGCTACTTCTTCCATACTTGTGGTCAGTTGTTGCAGGCTTTCTTTTGATGTTTCCAGAAGAGCTATATCGTCAGCAAAGTCCAGATCTGCCAATCGTTGTTGTTGTTTCCATTGCATTCCTAGATCTTTACCATCAACCGCCTTGTTCATGATGAAATCAATCGTCAGTAGGAACAGGAATGGCGACATAATGCAACCTTGCTTAACTCCAGTTTCGATGGTGAAATACTCGGTGTTTCCCTCTTGTGTTCTTATACAACAGCCGCTGTTTTGGTAAAAGTTCTGGATGGTTGAAATGAATTTCTGTGGGAAACCATACAGAGAAGCAATTTTCCATAGAGACTGCCTGTGAACAGAGTCAAAAGCCTTCTTGAAATCAATAAAATTGATTAATAAGGGCTGTTGGAATTCCATACATTGCTCAATGATGTTTCTGAGAGTGAATATCTGTTCACAGCATGATCTTCCTTTTCTAAATCCAGCTTGTTGTTCTCTTAGTCTTATATCAACAGCATCTCTCAACCGATCTAGCAGCACTATACTCAGGACTTTTCCAGGTATTGACATCAGAGTTATTCCTCTCCAATTGTTGCAATCTGTCAGGTTCCCTTTTTTAGGCAACTTCACGATGACTCCATTTCTCCAATCTTCGGGGACCTTTTGTTGTTTCCAGCAGCTGTTCAGGAGCTTTGTCATTGATCGTGTTATCCCTTTATTACCGTGTTTCAGGAGCTCAGCTGTTATTTGGTCCTCTCCAGCTGCTTTGTTGTTCTTTAGTTTTTTGATGGCAGTTTCGACTTCCAGTTCACTGATGTTGTCCAATCTTACATCTAGCTGTTGTTGTCCAATTTCGTTCTCAAAATTGAATAATGTTGTTGGGTTTGGCTGGTTGAGAACTTCCTTGAAGTGTTCCACCCATCGTGCGTTTTGCTGTTCTGTTGTTGTGAGAGTCACACCACTTTTGTTCTTGACTGGCACAGCTGGGGTGCCTCCTGTTCCCGTTAGATCTTTAACAATTCTGTAGAGAGTCTTGGTATCATTATGGCTGGCTGCTAACTGTGCTTCTTCACCCTTCTTTTCAAACCATTCGTTCTTGTCCCTCCTGCAACGTCTTTTTACTGCTCTATCTGCCAGTTGGTACTGCTCATTGGCTTGACTCCTGCTTTCTGGTGTTTTTGCTTGGTCTCTCATTTGCTTAGTCTTCTTTCTTTCATCAATTAATTCCCAAGTTTTTTCTTGTATCCACATTTCTTTTCTGTTACCCCTTCTTCTGCCGATCTGTTCATCTGCAACTGCTGTTACTGCTTCTTTGAATATTTTCCACTGTTCTTCAATATCGTTGGCTTGTAGTAGTGGTTCAAATTTGTTGCTAAGTGCAAGTTCAAAACTCCTTGCTTTTTGTTGGTCTTTCAGGTTTTCAACCGCAAAAGGTGTTGTGATTTTTGGCTTTTTGTATCTTTTTCAGTTTGAGCTGCACTTTTCCTTGAACTAGGTGGTGGTCAGAGCCCACATCAGCTCCACGACATACTTTCACATCTTTCAGTGCTGATCTCCATCTCTTGCTGATACAGATGTAGTCGATTTCGTTCTGTGTATTTCCATCTGGTGACCTCCATGTCTTCTTGTGGATGGTTTTGTGGGCAAAATAGAGTAGAGTAGAGGGGCCCTTCAAACATCATCGTCATTACATGTCCATTACATCAATTGTAGACATTAGGCAGAACTGTAAAATAAAAGAAATCCACCCTCAAGACAGGTAAACACAGCAGTATCCAGCATAGATACAGCTATGCCAGTAGCTTGTCAGCACCACTTCCATTACTGCCCTTGGAACAAGCCACACAGCAGTAATCCAGCAAAAAACTAGATACAGCTATATCAGTAGCTTGTCAGCACCACTTCCATTACTGCCCTTGGAACAAGCCACCTAAATTAATTTTCAATTTATTCCTAAGACGCATGCATTTTGCTATTACTAGTATACACCATTAAACCTTGTTAAGACTGGTTGTACATGTGTACGTGCAGTTATAATGCCTTATGGTACACTATACTGTTCGATATGCAATGCTAGATTTATCCCCAAAATTCTTCTAAACACTTTTGTACAGGTTCGTCCCTTCCTCACACAGGTTCATCCTCTTTCTTTCCGAACTGAACTTTTCCAAATCTGTGCAACAATGTTAGGTCATGTACTTATGTATGGGACAGATTGTCTAAAGACCTTTTAGGTCGCATAAAAGACTAAATTGAGCTGTGTGAAGAATGAAGATGTGTTGAACCGTGGGAAAATGTGATCGTGTAGACATGCATACATAGCCACTTACTGACATTTCGTGTTGTTTGGTGTTCTGTACCTCCAAACGCTGCCCCTTAACCTTAACTGACAGAGAATTTTTGGAACCCCATATTCAAAAAGGTATCATTTTAATAAGATACCTTGATTGTCTTAGTGTTTAAGAACTTATTTTTGGTTCCTTAGTTTTTGTCTTTTTTCTTTGTAGTTTTCTTTGTCTGCAAATGTTTTGGCTTGCATTTTGTGTGGACTTGTGTGTCAAATCAATGAATTAAATTAAAACTAAATTCAATTGAATATAAACTGAATTGTTATTCTGTTCCCTGAGTTATTAAGCCGCAAAGGGGAACAAAGGATTGCTCTTCATAAATTACTAACTGTTAATAGGTTTTTAGTGTTTGTTGATGACACTGAAACTTTTAGCTAGCCAGAGGATTGTTTTGTAATTTAGTACAATTTTACAAGTTCAAATAAGCCATTTGGCAGCCATTTTACATTTATAATGATGGTACATTCGTTCCCAAAATTTACAATAGGGATGAAAGTGAAGAAGTTCGTTTTCCTCTAGCACGACTTGTAAACAAGAGCCACTCAATTCCCTAATGAAGATGAATATTTCTTTTATTTATTTATTAAATTATTCATGATTTATTTCTGCTAGTTTGCAGTGTGCTTTCTATTTAGGATTTTCATTGAATTGGCAAATCATACTATCAAACTCACGTCAGTATGAATTCTGCAAGCATTCAGTTTTTGACGTTAGGGTGGAATGGTTCAATCCTGACGGTTGCAATACATTTTTACTTTTAAAGCTTGACTATTATGTTAGACTGTTAATTTTTATGCTCTATTATATATTTTAAAAGCTTTCTTTGATTGATGAATTGATTTCTGCTGTGTGCTACACTGAGTGAAGCCATTTTTTGTAAGTTCACTTAGTAATCTCTTCATGCAACAGTATCCAGGGAAACGATTCTTTAATAATTTTGGACATGACATTTACATCTAGAGGACAAACCAACGGTAACTGGGACAAACGAATTGATTACAAAACATCTTGCGTATGATCCTGCTATCACGTGCTCACTCAATTTCAAGATCCTCTTAGCTCTAGGCTACTGGATGCAGTATATATATAGCTAGAGTGGTTTATTTTTGGTGTTGGTAATACTTGACTGTAAGGAGCTGCTTGGTTGAGTAACAAGGTCTCGTTTAGTCGCTAGCTTAATTCTTGCGCTGTGTGTCAGTCGCCATTATTTTTCAACTTCTGACACCCATGATGGATTTTGATATTATGGAGGTTTGGTGATTTCGTATTGACTTTCATTTTGTGAAACTGCGTTGCTGTTATATAGGTTCTGTTATTGTTCAAGTGTGTGGGCACTTCAGGACTGATGGACTGAATATTATAGCACGTTTCTGTGCTGCAACTGTTATGCTGCTGTTTGCGTTGTTTTTGCTTTTTTCTTGTTGTTCATATGAATTTATGGTGGCTCTAAAAGCAAAACTAAGCAGTTTTTATTTAAATGAATGATTATTTCATTCTTTTCACAGCAGAAGTACTAGAACTACCATGCTGCCTATAAGAAGAAAGTGTGTCAACTATGAAATTTAAAGTGTGGCTGCCATTGACACTGTTGATCAAACCTTAGTGTGATTTTAGCTGGCAAGCCGTACTTATTTTTTGTAAAAAATGATGTTGTCATTGCTCTACCATTAATATAATGAAAGCTACTCGTATCATTTTTCGCAGTACTTGGCGTCCATTTTTTAACTTGTTATTAATATTTATCTTACAGAAATGAGTTTATATCGTTAATCATTCATTTGTGGTGGCACTGAAACTATGACGGTTCTTCAATAAATTAATCTCACCTGTTTTTATTATTTCTTCAGTTTTTGTTTTTTTCACTTTTGAATGAATTTTTCACTTTTGTTGTATTATCTATAAATCTAGCTTTTTTAACTTAAAAGTTGACTCTGGACATTTGGACATTAAAAAATCAATGTAAGAATGCATAATTTAATACCTCTGCATATAGCAGAAATATAGCCTATTTCTCTTGTCCCAATTAAGAAAATTCTTGTTCTTTCATTGCTGGTGATAGTGTACTTTGTATAAGCCAAATCTGACATTGCTTATTTAGAATGTACAATTTTTGTGCCCAGGCTAAACTGTCCTGGCATGTAAATTTAAAATGTACAGAAATGCCTCTCATTTTTTCATTGGTAATTTATATTATATAAACAATTAAAACGAAAAAAAAATAGTTAAGTGTGTCTTAGAGGTGTGAGTCGTGGATTTTGGAATCATTTGCTTGTATAAAACATACTTCATTGGATTCTACAACAGAATTCTGTGGATATCATTTTCTTTTTTTGGCAGGTGCTGAATCCCACCTACAAGTCAAGGAGCGAAGACTTCAAGAAATTATTCAAAGATTTGCCCGATACTGAGAGACTTTTGGTCGGTAGGTAATATAGCAAAATTCAAGCATAACTACAAATTGTAAGAGAGCACTCTGTTTTCTGCTAAAAATTGAAAGTGCTGCGCCCTAGCAACTGAGCAGCAATCAAAAATGGCAGCTGATTATGTTTGCCTAATTAAGCTGCAGAAAATGAACCCAAAACGTAACTAGAATGTTGAGAGAGTTAGTACTCTCTGCATGCACTGGTGATGGCCATAGTGGTGGTATTGATGATGATAATGACAATGACAAATAGATAACTGATGATAATGAAGGTCATGATTTTAATGATAATGCTGATAGCGAAGGTGGGGTTTGACAGCAGCAACAATAATGGTTCTACAATGAAGATGATTTTAACGATAATTATCGCAACGACTGCAATGATACTGATAACATTGATTATGATCATCATGATGGTAACAACAATAAAGGTTTATGATGATGATGAGGAAGAGGAGAAGGATGAGAGAGGCTGCAAATTTTGGACTTCTACCTCTTTAAAACATCAGGTAACTTCATGCTATATTATACGTTTTTCTTTTCAGATTACTCGTGCGCATTGCAGAAAGACATTCTCGTCCATGGCAGGTTATACATGTCTCAAAGTTGGCTGTGCTTCTATGCAAATATCTTCCGATGGGAGACAGTGGTATGTTTGTTTATAAATGTGTACTTGCAAACCAAAACCGTTTGTAAGTTGGCATAGTTAAAACAGTGTTATGATGCTTCAAAGTAGAATGCATCAAAAATCGGGTTGAATATCAATTTTTTGTTTTCTACATTTGTCAAGACTTCGATAGTAGCTGGTGGAAGCAGTCATTTTGTTTTGGGTTTTTGCTTTTCTAAGCCCAGATCTTTGTTTGGAAGAGCCTTTTACGTGATTTAGACATAACTTCAATGTGCTCTTGCAAAGTCCATGGCAACCATCCGCTCATACAGTTGCCGTAGTGGTTTGCAGAAGTGTGACAAAAAACAATGGCAAATTTTAACAACAATTTTCTCTAGACTATGTTTTTCAGCATGCAGCCTGCACTTCAACTTCAACATGGATTATCTCAGCTTAGAAATAACATAGACCGATGAGCTTGGTGTCAAACGAATCCCTCATGAAATAAAGATTCAGTATATATGAATAACTAAAGAAAAGCTTAGCTGTCGACTATTTTAGGTTTTTGCTGTGCAAGCACACATATGATAAAATTACATTAATTACTTTAAGTTCAACTGTAACTGTATAATCACATTAATCACCAAGTGACGAGATTGGTTATAATAAGTGGTGCGATTGATTTCCTGTTTAAGTGATATTTGGCTCTTTTCGGCTAAGTTATTTCATGCGACTGGATTTCCTTAGTTTGCCTATTTAAAAGTCTGCTAAATGATACCGCACGATTCTTGCTGGGTTATTTTTTGGGCCACTTCTACGGGAACCTTGCATTTATGTTTTTTCACACTGTGGATAATAATGTTAGAACGTGAGAATGTAGTCTAATGTGAAATAGATTAGCTTAATGATTGACTATACTTCTTTACCCTCACTCATTGGCCTTAATTATGATTTACTGCATTTAGTATAATAAATGGCATCTGAATTTGATGTCAAAATGTTCATTGGGATATCCAGAAATAAGTGTAAATTTGAGTGAATGTATCATTGCTTTCACTTTTTTGCAAACTTCTCATTAAGCTTTTTGAAAAGTTGTATCAAACTTATGTAAACTGGAATAAGTGTTTTTATTTCTCTGTAGCTCACGATCAGGATCAAGGACATCCAGTCCATAACGAAGGAGAAAACGGCCCGAGTGATACCAAATGCCCTTCAGGTTTCAACTCCGGGGGAGAAGTATTTCTTCACGTCGTTCGGAGCAAGAGACAAGGCATTCCTCATGATATTTCGAGTCTGGCAGAATGTACTCATGGATCAGGTAAGAAATTCAAGCGTTGAGCACAACTTGAATGCTGGGAATTCATTAACAGTTGTTTTTAGGCTAAAGTTTACAATTCTCCACACACAAGACAAAAGTTTGAGGAGTGGATTAAGATTGGGGTTAGGGTTAGTGTGGGTTAGGATTAGAGTTAGGGTTAGGTATTCCCGACACACAAGAAATTACTTCTTGGGGTGGATTAGGATTAGAGTTAGGGTAAAGGTGAGTTATGATTGGAGTTAGGGTCAAGTTATGTGTGGGGAATTGTTAACTCCTTCCGAATTTTCAGATTAGAAATTTTATCCATTTTTAGGAAGTATTGTCTTTGGAAAAGCAGAAGGTCTTAGAATGTCTGCAATTCATTGAGCTCTCTCAGCAGACCCCATTACTATAAATACCTGTACTAGTTTTTTTCACTAGTCTGTGGCTTCAAGCTTTGTGTCTAGAATGGTCGGTGTTGCTAAAAATTAGATTTTTTGGCGTAGCAATGTAGCTCAAAATTTTTTTCACTTTGTTTTCTTACTTTGGTCTCATTTCTGTTTTTAAATTGAGAAGATCTATTAAGATTCTACTTTTTCCCCATAACTAATAATAAACCAAATTTTACAGCTTCCTCCATATTTCGAAACATCGCTTAACCTTAACTAACGTACTTTATCATAACTAACCGTCAAAATGTGTAAACTATAAACTAGACCCTATATGGCATTTTTACATACAGATGTTGATTAATACAAATTACTCTGAACTTAGTTATTCTGTATAACTTTGCTCTGTAGAACTAATTTCAAATTTGAAAATCTCTTATTTCTCTTATTTCCATTGTTTTGACAAAAATTTAGAATTTATGACACATGAAATGGAACTTTCTCTTTTACAGCCCATGTCGTCACAGGAACTATGGCAGTGGGTGCATCAAAGCTATGGCGATGAACTGGGCCTGACTTCTGATGACGACGACTACGTTCCACCGCCGTCGATAGAAAATGAGAATCTGGGCAGCTGGGATAACAAATTAGAATCTCTAGAGGAGTCTGAATCTGCACCAGTAAGAAAGCAGTGAAAGCTATTTTTTATACGAAGCATTTTTGAAGTAAATGAGTGGTTTTCATCATATTTGTGTACTATGAAGCAGTTGCTTATCGATGTTTCTTGTTCACATTTAAAGGCCTATATAACCCCAACAGAATTGAAGTTTTTTAATGCATTATTATGTTTACACAAGGAATTCATAGTTATTATTAAAAAAAAGAGACTTATAAATTAAATAACCCATCCTTTTTCTGGTGAAGTTCGAATGTGTACATTGCCATGTTTCACGTCTTTGGCACGAGTGAGCAAGAATGGCGTAGGAGGTACAAAAAGCGTCTTTATTTATTTGTGTTTATTTACCTATCTTTGGTGACCTTGTTACTGTACTCATAACGTTATTCGTCTCGCGAAATGAAAAATGGCGGTTCTTCAAATTTAATACAGCTAACAACGAAGTGATAAAATCGAAAGAAACAAGTTTCACAGTAAGTTTGAAATAAAATAAATTAAATATTCATAATGAGAGTAGTGGGATTTTAAGTTGTAATAGCTTATATTATAGTGAAGGCTTAGTTTGACTTTAAATTTGCAGCAGTACTGCAAACTGTTGAAATGGTGGAGGCAGTGATGAGCAATTTTTAAGCATTGTAAAAGAAAGTACAAAATCCCTGCTGCCTATTTATCTGTTAATTTCTTTTCTCTTCCTATTGTCTCTTTTCTTTTATGAACCACAATCTAAGCCAGTACCATAGCAAGTGCTTGTGGTACCCTGGGGCAAAAAAACTTCTGGTGCTCTACCTTTTTAATGTTTTGATCATTTGTTTCATGGGTGTGGCCACAAATTGTGTGTTTTTTTGCATACCTGAGCCCGAATTCTCTTTTTCGACGTGAAGGGATAAAGATAAACAGATTTTTTCTCATAATCACCCTGAGTTTGATTTGTGGTACTGCACCAGAATAACTCTTCTGTGCATAAGTTGCTCGTAGCACGACAGTTCTTGAACATTAAAACATGCAAAGATTATGAAAGCTACAGAACACTACAGATTTTCACAATAATACAGTCGGCATTTAGAGAAACGCCACTGTTTCTCCCAAAATTATCGATCAGCTAAGTAACAACTTTAGCCTATTTTCTAGGCTGTATGTAGTAATTAAGTCAGCTACGATGATCTCGGACTAGGCAATTTTGTTGTATATTTGAAAACTTTGTTAATTGCTTGTTAATGTCGAATTAGTAATTAATAATTAACTGTCACTGAACTCTAGAAGAATTTTGCACTCTCTCACCCTTGCGCCCCGGGGCAATTGCTCCTTGTAACCCCCACCTTGCTATGCCTCTGATCTAAGCTGCTTGCTATTATAGTACAGAGCTAAATGCCACTTTGCAGATTTGCTAGCCTTGGTTCATATCTTGAGGGAGACGAACATTTTGCTTGCTATTTTTTTCTTGCATTGAAGAGTCTTGAATTTTTCATTAGTTAGTTAAAACGCGAGGCACATTAAAAAGTGAACCGCAAAATCTTTTTTTCGCAGAATTTGTACAGCAGCTACCAAGCTAGTCCTAGTGATGATTATATCAGTGCTGAAAACAACATGAACAACAACAGCATGGATGTGAGCGAGAAGAAGAGGAGGCAGCTGCCGAGGAACCTCGATTCTAATAGTTTCTCTTCGGGCAGCGAGTCTGAAGACGAAGATGATGACGATACTGATGATGAAAGTCCCCAGCAGTTGACAGAAGCAGGTGAGTGTGGTTTAGAGGTGATAAAAGTGGGAAATTTCTTTGCTAATGATCGTTCACTTGTTTGTCTTTTCACGGAATTATCAACTGAACTGTGCACATGTTTTTTGTGAGACAAATATTGGGATGCTGTAGATCCAATTTTACCTATGCCAAATCAGATCCAGATCTGTATGTGCTGGATCCGTTTTGGATCTACAAATTAATGTAAACGATATTTCATTTGCTTAGTCTTTTGTTCATGTTGTGACATCGCCTGTTAATTTTCAGCATCACTGAGTAATTTTAAGTGGAAATTGCTGCAAATGTTTCTTTAAAGTTGATATACTGTAATTTTGAACACTTGATCTGCACTTCACGTCATTATTACATAATATACGCATATAGTGTAATTTCTGTTTGTTGGTTTTATACTAACAAATTGCCAAACTACGTTTTTACTGGAAGATGGCTCTACATTTTTTAGCAGACAAAGTGTCACAGCATGAAGATTGCTTGCAGTTTGCACTACAGGCATAGCGATATAAAAAACTATGTGATAGTTCATAAATTTCTAAAGATTTAATAGAAATCCTTCAATCTTTTAAAAAAAAATAAGACTGTCCGGGTAATTAAGCTGTGATGTGTATTTTTCTTACCAGGACAATTTTTTCGTAATCATTGTGTGCGCAATCAGTAGTTTTGCACGTAGAAAAATAGAAATGCAAACAATCCAAAATCTGACGTACATTTCTTACAGATCCGGATCTGAAATGTTTATTGTTTCTTCGAAATTGTTGAATAAATTTTCTTACAATGAATGAATGAGTTAAATTCTCTTTCTTACAATAGCTTAAGAAACACATTTATAAATGTTTTATTTCGTGCACACTGTATCAGTTTAGGCAGTGTTACACAGACTGTTTGTTTAGTTTCTGATTGGCTTCTTAAAACTATATCTCACTAACATTGTTCAATGTTTAAATTTTAGAAGCAGAAAACGGGTGTTTCTATTAAGCTGACTTTGCATCAGCTGCAACTATGCTGTCTTTAGTTTAGGCTAAATTAAATTCTTTAAATTTGTTTTTAAAGTTTACAAAACTATTTTATTTGCCAAAAAAATTAGTAATTGCAGTCAATCATGCTGATAACACATACTATTTTTTTGTTGTTCTCACAATATTTTTTTGTGTCGCAGCCCGAGTGAACGTCGGCCTCGACAAACATGAGGGACAAATTGTCATTGATCAAGTCTACGGCATCTCAGTTGATCAGATGTTTTGCAACTTGTTTAGTGATTCACCATTCTTCAGAGCATTCACCGTTAAACGGAAGATGGAAAGTAAGTGTTAGACATCTTACGGCTAAACTAGCGAGTTTTCTCGTCAACTAACTCGCAGGCGTGTTCACATCAGAGAGCAAAACTTACTACGTGTTACTCTTTGACAAAAAGTGCGACCTGACGCTCACTTCTCTGTTCGCTAAGAGAAGTGTCAAGAATAACTCGCTGAGGCGTTCATACTAGACACTAAATTCACACTCAGCAACTGTCGGAGAGTTTGCAGTTTCTACCAACAGTAACTTGCAAAGCAGTTTACACTTGCGAGTTTGCTGTTAGAGAGAGAAAACTCGCTAGTCTGAACGCGGCGTTAAGTGCATCCCTAACTAGCCATAAGCTCCTTCCAGACATTCTAACAGCAATGTATTAATGCTTGGCTTATTAAAAGTTTTTGACTTTTTAATGGAGTTCATGTGGTAACAGCTGCACAAAAATTACACTTGACTGTTTGTCGGATGGTTGAGAAAATGTGATTTTTCAGTGGTAGCTCATCTCTCAAGGTGCTGCATGAAACTTGTTCATTTTGGCAACGATAAAGCTTAACCACGTCCTGTTCTTGCTCGGCACCAGATTCTGCTAATTAATAATGTTAGCAGCCATTTTGTTGCTTCCAAAGTCCTAAGAATAAAAGTCTGTAAAAATGCATGTTATTAATGAGTTTTTGCTCTCCGGTCAGACATCATTTCGCACCCGACTAGAAAACATTGAGTTGCCTCTGTTTTTTGTCACCTTTAGAGACTATGATTCAATTAATTAGTAAAAACTGTTAAAATAAATTCAGTATTTAAAAAGT
Source organism: Tubiluchus corallicola (assembly GCA_030141605.1). Taxonomy (NCBI): domain Eukaryota; kingdom Metazoa; phylum Priapulida; class Priapulimorpha; order Priapulimorphida; family Tubiluchidae; genus Tubiluchus; species Tubiluchus corallicola. The sequence continues at coordinate 199,354 of JAQGDQ010000225.1, forward strand.
TATAATATAACAAGCCCTACAATTGGTATAGTAATTCTTGAGAATATGAGTGCAGTGTTCTAATTGGTCTGTGAAAGCAAAAAATTTTACACTCTTGATTTAGTAATATTTTCTCAAAATTATGGGTTTATAGACGATAATGTATTTTAAGTCAATTAGCTTAACATTGCCCTGTTCCAACTTTGCTTCCAAACAAAAATGTTACTTGCAATCGTTTCTTTTGTAAATTGTGAAGCAAAATCTTAAATTCAATGTCACGCATTCTTTCATGCTGGTTCATCTTTTTATGGGTTTGTTTTTATCTCTGAGGTGCAATCCAGTTTGCAGGCTGCATCATTTTCTAGATATTTTGTGTCTTCATAGATCTGAGTGTAGCTGCGTGGTTCGACGAAGATGATGGAAGCAAGCGTCGTGAAGTTTCATACACAATGACCGTATCGACATCACTGGGCACCAAAGTCACATCTACCACAGAAAGTCAGGTACACTTAACTACATGATTGCACTAAAAAATGGCATCTTAGAAACTAAGATCGTCAAAGATATTTGCATTCTGAACTTAATAAATGCTTTCTGGCGAATTTGAAGTCCTTCAAAACACTCTTGATAAACAAAGCCTAAAAGAGCTTGCAAGCTCTGTATGCAAAGTAATCACTTACTTTGCATACAGAGCTTGTATTAGCAGTAACGCTGTATAAAACTTGTAAATCTAAACTCCCGAGATGACCGTTAGGTGCAGCTATGTTTTATAGTAACTGGGATGGCGATTTTATCAAATGGTGCGAACATTTTAAATTATTAAGATTTTTCTTTTCCAATTATGTAATAATTTCGAACAGGTAAGCATAATGTAAAGTAATATAATTTTGTGTGAAAAGTTCTTTAGGATATACTTTAAAATTCCCTTTTCTGCTTTAAAGGGAATTTAAATGTTAGCTTTTCGCAACCGTTATACCGGCAAGTTAAATTCCCTTTTCTGCTTTAAGGGGAATTTAACTTGCCGGTATAACGGTTGTGAAAAGCTAACATTTAAATTTAGTTGAATTCTGTTACAACAGTGGGGCCTCTTAGTGGACCTAACCTAAAGTTTGCAGCCCAAATTGGTGGCATTGGATGTTAGTTGCCAACATAGAGCTAAAATTAATTGAAAAACTAAGAGTTTCAACCTTTATAGTGTGGCTTCATAAAAAATTACATAATTTACAATTTGACTGGTGTTTTAGGTTACATTCCTTTAGTTAAGGAGGCCCTCCTTAGTTAATGCTAATTGTGAATTTTTAATGTTTATTTGAACAAGTCAAAAAGCTACAAAAATACAGAGAAAGTGCAAGAATTCTTATATTAGTCCACTTCCCATACTTTCAGTCTGAAGTGGATGTAGGTGTTCAAAATGCCAAGACGCATTGAGTAAGAAGCAGTACGTAAAGTGCGTAGAAAGGTTCGATAAGCTATATATATGACAAAAGTGTGTTTTAAGACAAAATTCATCCCAGCATGAGACACCAAATGTGTAAGAAGGAATATTATGTTAATATTCCCCTTTCTTTTGCAGATGGTCTATGGTAACAGTAGAGCTGGTAAAGTGTACATAGTACTAGCTGAGGTTGTCAGTTCCGGATTTCCGTACTGCGATGTTTTCTACATAGTCAACAATTACTGCATAACCAAAGTCTCACCGAAAGATTGTCATCTACTAGTGGCCTGTCGAGTTGTGTACAGAAAGCAGCCGTGGGGCCTAGTCAAGTGTAAGTTTTGTATTTGTTAGTGCATCAAATGCTAAAATCTGTACTGAGGACTTAAATAGGGGCACTGCTGCGGCTGTAAGAATTTATTGTACATGATACAAGTACAAAAAGAATTCTTGCTTCAAATATTGAACAGCACATATTAATAGAAGAACCGCCATTGATTGAAAGTATAACCAAGTAGTCACGATGTGTAATTAAGTATTGAAAGAACAAAATTGTAGCAGACCATCATTCAACAATAGAACAGAGCAATAGACAAGGCAAGATGACAGCTCCAGGGATGAGAATTTTCTGCGGATACGCGGAATTCCGAGTTTTTGGAAGACCAGTAGTGCCATTTTTGTAAATCGCGTAAATTCGTTGAGAAAATGTTTACGGACCCAGTACATTATTTCACAGGCTGACCGCTAGTTGGCAGACCGCCACTTTGTTTACATCACGTACATCAGTGTAACCACGTGTATATCTCTATGTATAAAAATGTAGAATCAATTGTGCGGAGTTATTTGAGTCAATTGCAGACAGTTTTTATATACTTTTGCATAGGAGCGGCCAGCGCATAGGCGTTTTTGAGAAAATTAGGTATCATGTATCCTTGATGGTTAAGTATTTTAAATTATGCATGAAACAAGGTAATTGATATTTTAAGTCCACTTAGAGGCTCTCATGGTCACAAAATTGCAATTTCAACCCCATTAGTGGCCTAGGTGGCCCCAAAACCCCCGGCCTGTTTCAGAGTTTTTTGCAATTTGTCATTCTCATCCCTGGACAGCTCTACAGACTGTCATTACTGCCTTTCTAGCTGAAGCTAGTTTAATTCAAACACGTTTTATTTTAATTCGTAGTCTAAATGCCAGAATTGACGAATTTGTAATTAAGTTCAACCGAATGCGCTGATAATTTCGGCTACACCTAAGTTTGGCTCTGTTGTCTAAGCTTGTTACACGGCGCTAACCTGCAGGCATGATGGCTGTTTGTTTACTGACTATACTTGTCTATAATACAGTATGCTATTTAGTACACTCAATGCTCTCTACGACTTTAAAAATAAATATAAACCTACCTCAACCAACCAATTTGATCTTTTTAATGCTATTTGCATTTTACAATGTGTGTCAGCCGTTTGGTGTCCCATATTGAAAGTAAATTGATTCTTTTTCAGCGCTTATTGAAAAAAATGCATTCCAGGGAGCTGCAGAGCACTTTAGTTGTCTTGGTAAGTAAAGGATTTTCCATAAGAAGTTGTGAATTATTCGCTTTCATTTAAATTTTTGCTAAAAAAGAAATTAAGGAAAAGCTGCTCGATTTTTATGCGGTATCTCATTTTGACATGTTTTAAGTATTAATACAATAGTTGTCGACTTACGACCATAATCAGTTCCAATCAAACCAGTATTTTCGAGTGTTGGGCCCTTACACTCAAAATGTTGTGTGTGTACCACACACTAACTATGGTGGTGCCTACAGACGAATTTATTGAAATAGATAACAAGTTAAAATTAATTTGCTTAAAAAATAGAAGGAAATGTAAATTACAATTAATTTTGTATAATTAATTAATTAAGTTGTGATTGTATCATAAAGTCAAGTAGTCTTTAAGTTGCACTGGTCATAAATCAATGACAACCTGTAGAAGTTTTAATAGCTATAATAATTACAAAGTATTTTTTATAAAAGTTATCATGTTTTCCTTTAAACTGCTCGAAAAACATCAACATGCCGTTTTTAATGCAATAGCCAACTTGAACAAACAACAGATTATTTGTTTTTCAAAAAAAGTCACAATTTTGCTGACACTTGGATTGTGACAGAATCAGTCCATCAACAACTGCTTAACAAATACACTTAAACTTATTGGTATTTGACTTCATACAATCGTTTCGGTTGTTGTAACCCATATTTATCTGGTACAGATGACTGTTTGCAAAAAGAAGCCATCAAGTTGGAAAAAAACTGGGGCAAGAGGAGCGTGATTTTTACCGACCAAAATATTGGAGATGTTGCGGGGAGTGAATCGATTGCCACCCTTCCAGCACGCGTGTCTCGTATCAAGTCATTCTCACATGGTTTGTATTTGTATTCATAAGCGAGTCAATTTTGTTTAGGGATGAGTGGAATAATGTCTCATCTCAAATATCTTCTGATGTACTGTTTCATCTTAAACATTTGATGTACTATCTCATCTTGAACATCTTATGTACTGTCTCACCTTAAACGATTATCCTTTATCATTAGATTGGTTCAGTTCCTGCAACAATTATAACATAAATGTTCATTTCCTGTCATACTTATCAGTCAATGAATCAATGAATATTGTTTAAATGCTGGTTTCATTTGAATAATATTATGTTTATCTTGCAGGTGTTCAGGAGGCAAAAGAAGCTGTGATCCATGGACTCGGCTCATCTGATGTGCTAGTGAAAGTTATATTGGTAATGTAAGTAACGATGTTGTCTTTTCACTTTCATTGTGCAACCGTCTGTAGTTCTCAATTTTACCCTGAAGTATAAAAATGAATTTTTTTTATTGATCTAAATGTCAAGACGCACGAGCAGGGCTTTGAGCGTAAACGCTGTAGCTTTCTTATTGAATTTTGTTTGCTTAAATAGTTGAATGATCTTTATCCAGCTGATGGTTAAGCAACTTGTTCGTTTTAAGAATAAGAACCTTGACTCTTCATTTTTTGTGTACTTGCTATTAGCAGTGTTCGGAGTTCGTTTTACATTGTAACACTCATAAATAGATACAATTTCCATGCATGAGTTAAAGAGACATACACTTGCTATTGTGTAATACAGGAAAACGATTGGTCAGTCACTATACAAATATTCTTTGATTGTAACAACCTAAAGTCCTGCACAGTTACTAAAACTGCTTTATTAACAGGTGATGGGGGTGTATAAAACCTACTCTTCTAGCTCGGAGTAGACAGGGATGTAGAAGTGGTATAATTTGACGTTTTCAGCATTTTTTTATTCCAGTTTACTGATGCTGTTGTGCGTGAATGCCATGTTGTACTACCAGTTGCGATACATTGAAATGAGAGAGCGTCGGCGTATCGACCTTTCCAGGTAATTTCTGTATTCCTGCATGTAAGATTTTTTTGCAATCTGCTGCTTAATCACTAAAAAATGAACTTGTGAAGTGTAAAATTATCCCTGTATATACGAAAGTTGTGATCCAAGCTTGCTTCTGCGAATAAGGCAAACTTGTTTGAAATAAAAAGTGAGGCAAAACTATGTGTCACTTCAGCAAGTACAAATCATTTGTTTAGCAGCAAAAGTTCCGACAATTTCTTCAAACTCTGTTAATCATTACTCCATAGAGACACTTGACTTTTCTTACTCGACAATTCACACTATACGCCACTATCGGCCTATTAACAGGGGAATCATACTCCACATTGTCTTCTATATTTTAATTTTGTGTATCAAGACATAGTGTGAGATTAACCTGATAAAAACTTTAAAGCAATACTAAATTAGGAAGTCTGAAAGAATTTGAATCTCCACCAAGACTCGAACCCAATACTTTTGACAACCGAATGGATTTTCATCAGAACCTGGCTAAAGTACACTTCGGCCAATTCATTATCTCATTTTAGAAGCTTATTCAGCATAACAAGAACTAGGTACTGATCCTGGCACAACTATCAACGTAATATAGTAACACAGGAATATAATACAGGAAGGCTGTAACATTGAGTGTGGACTACTGGTTAGTAGTTGTCACATGGCATTCGGTTTGACACCAATGATAGTATTGAGGAAAACATAATATTCCCTACAATTATTTCCTATGATTAGTCTTTTTTTATAATACACCCCTTTAAGTGAAATGTTGATGCCAAGAAAGCGATTATCTTGGAAATTAATAACAGTACATGTTTCATTTAGTACGTGATGTTGTGGACCACGCAAGCAAATAATGAAAAGCTAAAAATTCTGAACTGAATTGATTTTTTATGTGCTGCCAGAATGAAGTGGGCAAATCAATCAAAATGCTGAACATGTGTTGTAACGTGCAGAGGAGATGGCTTCTTTTTGGAGGAAGAAAACAGAAATTTTCAATTTCTACTGCTTTAAACATTAAAAACGGAATTTGGGTTAAATTAATTGTTTTAATTTGACCGAACTAAGCAGAAGGGACTAGTATTTATGTTACGTAACGTAATTTTGTTGTTTCTTTGGGAATTTAATTTTTTGCAGATTGCAGTCGAATTACATTAGTCTTTTTATTCTACAAAATTAATGGGTCATGAAAGAAGACCTTGAGGCAAAGTATCTCCAGATCATGATCAGACCATCGCCACAACTGTCACAATCAAGACAACACAAACTACGCCTTTTACGACAATCGAAACATTTCCAAACCAGAAAAACATTTACGACCAATCTTCTGTGATACAGTATAACTCGAGCACCTCGGGACTGAAAAATTTGTTCGAGTTATGCGAGGATACGAGTTAGACAACATTCGTAAGAAAACAAGATTGAGTCATTCGTCAATGCGCCTTTTACAACAATCGAAACATTTCCAAACCAGAAAAACATTTACGACCAATCTTCTGTGATACAGTATAACTCGAGCACCTCGGGACTGAAAAATTTGTTCGAGCTATGCGAGGATACGAGTTAGCCAACATTCGTAAGAAAACAAGATTGAGTCATTCGTCAGTGTGACAATACACTACACCACGTGGAAATGACAAACTGAGGCTTTAATCAAATATCAAACAACAGTTTTTATGAATAATCAAAAATTACCGATCCATCTCTATTGTAGTTTGAGTAGCATGGTTAATAGAGTTCGGCAATAATAATATTGTGATATAGTTACTAAACAACATTCGTAAAGTCATGTTGTGTTCAACCTTCTGCTAAGGTAATACAAGAAATCTTAGCATTTTTGCTGAAACTAGCAGTTAAAATCGTAATGTGACGCACGCTTTCACGTAGGATTTCTCACTTGGGAGGCTGTTCGAGATAAGCAGGATAGTTTCACTTAGATTCTTATAAATTGTACCGGGAATTCGGTTCGAGTTATGTGATGTTTGGTAAAGAGAAAAATGAAAGGAAAAATGTGTTCCATGAGATCAGTTGGAGGTACGCAAGAATTCGAGTTATAACGGGTCTAGTTATATGTAATTTACTGTACTTGAAAATATTGTTTTTTCAGTTTGCCCACCAGTGATGCGGAATGGGGGAAAGTGTTAGACAGGCAGAACCAGTTGCATGAGTTGGAGGTGAAACGTTGGAAAGAGATTATAGACATGACTGTACAAATGGTGGATAAGGTAATTATGGTAGCTATGCGGCATGAAATTGTATCATTTGAACGTCCAGGAGTCACTGCCGTTTACTGCAACGCAATTATGTTGCACTCAAAAGCAGAACTTAACCTTCACAGTAAAAGCAGTTTTAGCTGCTTGAACAAAATTCTCGATGCGTTCTGGCACCGGAAGCTCAGAATGGCTTTGAAGGAAAAATTTGCTCTCAGGAAGTAGCTTGTAATATTTAAGGTGTTCCGTAGACAATTACTGTCAATTTATGCAGTAACTGTGATGTGATTTGATATTCGAATGTGCAACTATTTCCAGTTAGGGGATAACCTGCAGAGGCGGATTAATGATTTTTAACAGGACTTTTGCTAACAACAAATGAAGGGCATAAACGTATTGATGTTGCACAACTAGGTCAACTCTACATCCTGAACTATACTGCTCATCCTGAGATTTATTCACACATAATATTTGTGCACAAAACTGTATCTATTTAGTTAAATATTAGCTTATTAATAAAGTATCAGACCCATGCATAGGTCAGATTGCTATCAAACTTTTCAGAAACTATTAAAAGTCTCACGAAGCTCTTTTTTAATTTTTGGATCGACTTAACAGTTTTTGTTTGTACCCTGATGAATGGGAACAATTTTGTTTGTCCCGCCCTTTTGTCTGGGTTGACCAAATTGCGAGTTGCTGTTCATCAGTCTCAGCACTCCAGAGCCTATCAAAATTTAGAGCCTTATTAGCCTAATGGTTAATTTGCCCCTGATACCTTGGTATAGTGCTGCATCACAGAACTTAGGTCCTGCACAATTTGTGTAACTCTGTCGATCGCACTTACATTTTTGCCCATAGATAAATATCTAATCATTTAAGCTGATGAAAAATCTGCTCATTTACGTACAAAATGGTTGCCTGACTTTTATGTTCACTTCTTTATTGTTTCATCTCTTTTCTTTTTGTTTTCTTAGATGCAAGTTTCCCTAAAGGAACTCAAGAAAGCTTACGAGATTGTTACAAACACATAGCTTAGCTTGTGATAACTAATGCAGGGACGTCTGGTAAATCTCAGCTTGGTGCTATCACTTTGCGCTCCATATTCATGCTCACAGATTAGAAGCGCACTATTGATCGATTTGGACCTTTTCACGCTCTCCTTTGATGAGGGGAGAAGCAACGATGGAAGAGTTTTGCTTTCGAATTTTTACATTCCATGAATCGTTTTAATATTATTTAGTTGAACATTTATAACGTTGCTTGCACTGTTTTTAACGTTATCTTAGTGCGAAAGTTTTGGCATAATTCTAGTGCCCACAAAGAATTTTTAGTTACAAATTTGCATAATAGTTAATGGAGAAAGAATCTCTTAAAATCTGATATGTCAGTAAGCCTGCTAGTTGTTCTGTGACCTTGATGTTTTTCCTATTATTCTCTGAAGATAAACTGGGCCCTGGTTTAAGATTTCAGTTCAGATTGAGCAAACGAAAGGTGTTTATATGTTATAGAGGTTTCAGAAGAGACAGTGTAGTTGAAACATGTTGACGTGTAGATGATAGCAGAAAGAAATGTTTTGTGGACTTCTGCATTATGTAGAGTACAAACGATTTCAAATTTTCCATTTTTGATTTTAATTGATAGTTTTTGATTCTGTACTATGCACTTTCGATTTTTGTATGGAAAAGGCTTTCAAATTACGCGACTCTGTTTCTTGGTTTGGTCATCAGTATATTTACCCCCAACTATCAGTCATTGTGCAAATTATACACAACACAAGTACTGGGATTTTTGATGATCTCAATGAAAAATTTCCACTCGAAAGTTCTTTTACTCTCGTACACCGATTTTACACGACCAGGAGAATCCAATTTTTTGTGAAAACATACTTTGGATGGAATTACCAGTGCACTGTTTATCTTCAGCTGATGAACGACATCGTTGGTTGAAAAATCGGCATGCAAATGGAAGCGCCCATACATAACCAAAAGAAATGATCGCAACTTTAATATGATTTTATCAATTACATAAGGCGCTTCTCACACTTTTATTACAAAATCATTCTAGATAAGCCTAATATCAGACTTGTTCTATCCTATAAAATTGGAAAAAAATTTTAGTCGTAACAGTAAGCTGGTTTCCAATTTTCAAGAATCGCTGGTGATTCGATAATCATTTGTACTTTAGCATTATGGCAGTTATATTTGCACAATTCCATTTGTTTTCAACGACGTTACTATATAAATTGGTTTCAGCTTTTTCTACATTCCATTCAGCACATTTTTGTTACACTGCCTTTTCGGCAACACCTTGTATTTTCAACTGTTTCTTTTAGTTCCAGTTCTCTTAGTGTCAGCGAAGATTATTGGTTATTACAAAGCAAACAGTGCAGTTTAAATTTTAAGTTCTTTCTACCTGGTTCCGTGTTTGTCTTGCTCAAACCCATAAACTAATAAGCCTGCTTGCCTATGACTTGAAACAGCAAACACTTCAATAATTGTAAGACCATTGGCTACAAGGATGATATAGTTTTGGGCTTGCCATGGTTGTTTGAGACAGTTTTATCTTGGTCAACTAGCTAAATCGTTGAGCTAGGGTGCTAGGAATGGCGAGTAACTCTGGTTCACAGAATCTTATCCCATAAGCTTAGCATATGATAGTGTAATTCAAACATTGGACATCCTTTTGATTTGCAGTTTTTTTATTTTTTAAGCATTTGTTTATGTTGTTGTTATATATTCAAAATTTCCAACTTGATTTGATTTGACACACACAGCACTACTGCACTGAAATCTTTTGATATACCCAGACAGGTTACAAAAACTTTTTGTACTGCTACAGCAGAGAGGACAAATAGATAAAACGGTCTAGATAAGTTTAAAATTGAGCTAATTGACTCCCATTAAAATTTGGGATGAACTGAAGTCGGTCCCCTAAAATAGTTTCAGCAATTCATAGTGTCGGTCAATCCAGAAGTTATATTTTACATAGCCAAACCTTTTCTTATGATAACTCAAGCTCATTATTGATATTGCAGTTGTACAATGCTATTGTCAAACGTATTGTAGCTAATTAGAAAGCCTACATTTCTATCTTTTATATAACTTGTGTTTGACTCAAAAATGTTTAACTTTTTGCCACTTTAATTGCTACTACAGTGATATACCAAAGTGGGAACGGCAACGGCTGGCAAACAATGCACGCTAACTGACCGTAATTGTGATATATTACAGATTGTACAAATGTTTACACGTGTTCATATTATATATATATATAATATATATTTTAGTTTGATCTCATTTTCATGTTCATGATGTCGTTGTTATTTAAAAATGCATAGTAAAAATGCAAAACAGTATAAATCCTTGTACACATACAGCGCTACAGATAAAAATTTTACGTAACTTAACTGGCATTTGCTACACAAAGCTGCAGAAGTACAACCCCCGGCAGGTAGCAAATACTACCCCTTTTTGCAAGATATAACCTACCAAATGTTCGTAAATGTGCCCTGAATCTGTCAAAACTGTTAAATAGTATAGCTAGGACTATAACCAATTAACCATGCATATTGCTTGAAACTTGCAAGCTTTTGTGTCTATCAAGCAGTCCGAACTTGTCTACTGTAGAAGTTAAGGCACAATCAATGAGATTCTTTTATACTTGCCTTTTTGCACAAAACTTCAAATTTCTGTTTCGAAAATTTGTGGATTTAGGCTTTACTGTTATTGTTGTTTCACTGTTAAAAGTATTTATTAGCTGACACTGTGTGTCTGGCATATCATCTCACTCTGTTGTTGAATTGATTGTTTTACACATAATATAATAATTACAATGTGGTACTGGATACCATTTTAAAGTACTCTGTCATGCAATATGTTAACTGTCATAATAAACTTCATACAAATACATACTTTACAGATTTATCAATTTTTGTTCTTTTGTCAAAAAATAATCTCGTTGAGAAAAGCCGGCAACTTTACAGATTTATCAATTTTTGTTCTTTTGTCAAAAAATAATCTCGTTGAGAAAAGCCGGCAAGCACACACGCAAAATTTTTACATATTTTTTCAACATTTACATAAATCTATAAAATTGAAAATTGTTAAGAAATAAATGTCCTCACAGACTATCCAATGACGATCTGTATGATGTGGCGAAACAGAATCCTTGCAGTAAACAAATACAAGTAAGAAGATTGCATTGGATTGGGCATGCACTGAGACTACCTCAAGAGTCTCCTCTTTCTACAGTATTACAGAAAACTTGAAATGACAAAAAAACCGAGAGGGTCAGCGACTGACATATAATAGTGATATACTGGAAAAAGGTTTTCCAGCTGCAACTCTGGATTTGAGGGATAATGCATCGTGCGTGGTAGAGGTAGATGGGAGTACTTAGCATCAATAAGTAGAACGTGACGTGTTTTGGAACATATAGGCATGGAAACCATGACGACCTAAATTTACACAATTTTCGATAGCCTTTCATCTTTTATTCAAACTACGTTTAAGTTAGGAAGTAGGGCTGACAGTTAAATAAAGCTGCCACATATCACTTAGCAATGTAATTATTCAACAAATAACAAACCAGTGCAAATTGAGACAGCAGTACACTGAAATAATTTAACAAATTGGACAATACTGTACTCTCCGAAATTGATACGGCTTAACTTTTGTTAAAGTTAGACTACCAGCTGAGATTGAGAGTGCATCTTAGTATCAGGTAGTGTACTCTACCCATTTTTTACACCTGCACCTACAAATGGAAAGCTTGGTGGTCTACTGATCATTGCTGCTAACATAAGTGGTAATTTATTAAAGTGAACTTTTGCTAATCTTAAACACACGCTGGTCGATGTGATAGACTTATAATTGTACTACATGATTTGCAGTGATACTGCACGAAAGTGGATAACAGGACATCAGTAGCTCAATTTCTGCCCGTTAAAAAAGTCAATAGTTAGCACTGGAACAAGTGAATTCAAAGATTTTCAATTTCGACATCAAGTGGGTTTGACAGAGAAAAGAGAAACGACATTACAGATGGATTTTCGGCCCAATTCACTGTGCTGCCTGAAAATAAATTCTGAAGCAAAATTCGCATGACAGACACTTTGTTTTCAACATCATTAATTGATTGCAGTAACTCAGCCGTTTTGGTGTTATGCCCCGTTTTTGTCAGTTTTGTAATTCTGTCTGACTTATGTTGGTTGATCAGGTCCATTGCATCACGATTTAACTGTTTCAGTTTGAGCCTTTCTTTCTGCAAACGATTTAGTCTCTCAGTTATATCATTGTGGCAAGTGAGATCGGCAGCAATCTCTGCGGATATTTCGATTTGTAACTTACAAAACTCCCTTATGCGATTTTGACGTGCTGTAAAATGATAATTAGTTTCGTCAGTGTCTCCAGCATGAGCAGAAAAATTCTTAGGATAAAAACAATCCAAGAGAGTTTCGGCTAGCTGCTGCTTTTGTGCTAACATCTGATTTATCGAATGTTTCGTTCGCAAATATGATAAGTTTGCTTGCAGCACATCGCTCGTTTTATTTACAGCGGCTCCTTCGCCTGCCTCTTTTAAATGGCGTCCAAGCAGATCTGATCGATACTTTAACTCCTGCTCGCAAATATTTTGTTTTTCACGTAATTTACGAAGCATTGCGACTGTACCCTCGTCTGAATTTGCTTGAGAATCCAGCGACAACGTTGGTTGGTTAACCTCACTTTGCCTACACCCCGCATCGTTACTTCCGCCTAAACCATATTCCATTACAATAACTGCAAAAAAATACATAAAGAGTAAAAACATACAAAACTGCCAAAATTAATTGCAAAATTAAACGTTGGCGCTAGGAACTCTTGTTTTGCATTATACTGTACTAAAGACGTCATTTCCTGTCTTGGCAAATTTCTTTTGTAACAAAAAGCGCCAAAACAATAAATTTGCTACTTGTTTGCTTACTCTAAAACACCTGACCATAACATGCTTTTTGACCATCTCACCTCAACGGTTTTCGATATTAAGCCAGATTTGATGATTCAACAATTTCCCTATTAAGTGAATTCCAAGAGCCCACCATGCGAGAAGATAAAAAGTGGGCTCTCATATTAGTCAGAATGTGTTGTACAAATAATTTAGAGTTGTATCCACGTTGGTCACATGCCAGACTAATACACATCTAAGCATTATTTAGGGTAACATACTGAGGTGACCAAGCAAAGCACGCATACTCAAGTATTGGTCTAAAGTTCTACAGCTTTGTACAGAGGTACAATAATTTTTTCAGTACGTGATGAAATGCAGCATTTTATCATTCCAATGCGTCAAATTAACCCGAGAAACAAATACGACGTTTTGCCTTTGGCTATTCCCAAATCATGTACAAATCATGTCACCTTCAATAACACCATTGCGTAGACAACAATTAAGGTATTGTAGAAGTAGAACAAATACGAATACTGTGCAATGCATGCATTTACTACGTTTGAGTGACATTAATCATTTGTCACATATACCAGCACTCAATTTCAGACAGGTCTGTTTGTATCTCTTGATCAGAATCGTTTCTAATTAGATGATATATGCGTGCCAGGGGATACACAATCAGTAACAATATTAATTTTGTAAAAACAAGAAAACAATAGGGTCCCGATAAAGTCCCTTGAGGAATGCCACTGGTTACATTTCTCCAAGAAATAGTTACACCTTTTAAAACTACTCTCTGACATCTGCGAGGTAACAAAAATATTGAAACAAGTGGAGTAGTTTACCTCTTATACCTGCAAATTTCTTTTTCAGCATAAGACAAAAGTTCAACTAGTCAATCAATTAGCAATCAGTCAAACATTTAATCTACCAATCAAGCAATGAATCAAACAATCAGACAAGTGAGTACGTCAGTAATCAAGCAATTGTGAAATCATTTAGCATAACTACCTACAACATAACATAAACGTATTTTGTACTTATTTCTGTTATACCGTCACAATAAATAGTCCATAATAACTATGTTATTTAAATATACTAGCAGTACGTAGATTTCAATACTCGTAAAAAAGTCACAGGTTAAAAAGTAACAGAAAAAACATCCAATTAACTGCAGCTACTTCGGTAGTTTTATACTGTATAACCATGTCCAAATTAAATTATACTTGCCGTATTTCTCATCTCATACACAAAGTACAATTAATAATGTCAGTCAATGTAATGTCAGACCTGTTTTTTTAGCAAAGTTCTAAGCACTTCAAAATCTGAAAATATAAATATCAAATAAATATATGCTTGCGTTATTTTTATTTTTCACAAATATAGCCATCGATGTTGCATAAATAAAACATAAAATCGTCAGTCTGTTAAAAGTTCGTGATATTAAATTTTATAATTTCATGCTGAAATGTGTTAATTGTTGTTCGTTAAATAAGACAGAAATAATTAGAGTAGTTAAATTTAAGACTGAATTCCCTGGGGACTTCTCACGAACATGGAGTATACAGTATATCTATCATGCGGCAAGGATGATACCATTCCTCACGACGAGGATGCATAATAGTTTCTAGCTGACAGCAGAGTTCCTCACGAGGAACTGCACGAGAAATTTTACTGTATGTCTTCATTGTGAAATGCGCCACAGAAAACAATGTGTTCCATTTTCGTGAGGAATTCCGCACAAAATTTCCCCCGGAAGCGTATTTCAGCTTGACTATTTTAGGCTACCGTAACTAAAGCACGTTTCGCATGCGGAAGATCCTTCTAAAACAAATGAACAGCTTCAGTGTATGCATTCTGTTTAGAGTGAAATGGTGAACGTCATCTTGTTTTTCTGCACGGGCAAAAATAGCTAAATAATAACTAACATTTTAGGTACGTTGTGTTTATGATACCAGCCTTCTGATGTAAATTAGCAAGCTTTTGAAATTTGGAGAATTCGTCCTCTTTTTGAAAATTGGTTATGAGTGCAAATGTAGATCATTTCAACACTCTGCAAAGTCTTGAGACTTGGTGTTAGCGTTATAGTAGCCCTACAGTGTACAGTATAAAGTTTTCATAAGCGTAGTACATTCTATACTCGTACCATTTTTAAATTGGAATCATAAGTTTTTTAAAGCTCGAGTCATATTCATAATCATATTGAGTTGGTGACTTGCAGTTATTTTTACTATACGCACATCAGTTTTTAATTTATGTGTGATAGCAATCTATAGTTCTACCTGTGTATATATTTTTTGTACTTGCCAATGTATGTAATGTTAATTGCATATTTGTGCCCCGCAAATTGAATTGAAATTGAATTAAATTGTTACAACACTCACACATAATAATACAATTCAGTTCAAGTTTATGTGCACAAATACAATTACGTAACATGGCAAAAACATGAGTTAGCACAGGTATCATAATAAAAATATGATTGAAATTTTATGGCAAAAACATGAGTTAGCACAAGTATGATAATAAAAATATGATTGAAATTTTATGTAACATGGCAAAAAATAAAAAATGAACTATAATTTTTAAACTGTAATAGAGCATAACATTTGTAGTTATAAAATTTTGCAAATTTAAATACCATTTTTTGTATTCAACTGCAAACTAACCAGATATGTAAATGTTAAGCATTAATGATGTTTAATTTTGTAATTGCCGTAATTTCCCATGCGAAAGTGTAATCTAATACTAGTATTAGTAATAATAAAAGTAATGGATACTATTTTAATTATTTTCAAGTTGGGGTTTTTGGTGCTGCAGCTGTAATGTTGATTTTATGAACGTAAAATAGGAAGTCATCAGCTTTGTGCATTGCCATATTTATTTTTAAAAAATGAGAACAGCATTGCTTTTTTGGAAGGTTGCTGGACTTTCATAGAAGTGTTGGAATAATTTAATCTGGCCTGTCTATAGAGTATGGCAGTTTAGTGAGATTATTAGCGCAAAGACGGTTTGGTACCAATGACGTCACAGCTAAAACTTATTTTCGCTGTTTTTGGTAAATCCTAACTTGTGGCTCAGTCATGTTTCAGCAACATAAATTTTCTTTTAAACTAAAGTTGATTTTAGTGTGTGCACACTGTACGCTACATTAACTTTAGTGCAAGTAAATGATAAGTAATGGGTGATTTTAACTTTTATGCATATCTTTTTTATTTAGGAGTCCCTTATAATACGTGCTAGTATAAATGCCATAATTTGTTCAGGTCTGTCCTGGTAAGTTTTTAGCATTTTTGACGTGGGTCGCATTCCCTGGGTAGTTGGAACCGACATAGCATGATATTGAGTTGAGCAAGGAGTTTTAGGTTAAAAGGTAATGATTGCTGGGCTGTTTGCTCTTTAGAAATTGATAAGATTGAGGAATAGTTAATAGATTCTACCCACTGTGAAGAAAAACACTTCAGAAGCTAAAGGTGACGATGGAATCCAACATTGGTCATTAGAAACCAAAGAAAGACTTTTGTCTATATTTCTCAGCAGTAATGCAAGCTAGTGAATACAAAACTACAAAACTTGATTCAAGGCAGAGGTCTACAAAACTGCAAAACTTGATTCAAAACTGAGGTCTACAAAACTGCAAAACATGATTCAAGACAGAGGTCTACAAAACTCTGAAACTTGACTCATAGCAGAGGTCTGCTAAACCTGATTCAAAGTAGAGGTCTTCAAAACTGCAAAACTTGATTCAAGACAGAGGTCTACAAAACTGCGAAACTTGACTCATAGCAGAGGCCTGCAAGACTCGATTTAAGGCAGAGGTTTACAAAACTGCAAAGCTTGGTTCAGTGCAGAGGTCTGCTAAACTGCAAAACCTGATTCAAGGTAGAGGTCTTCAAAACTGCAAAACTTGATTCAAGACAGAGGTCTACAAAACTACGAAACTTGACTCATAGCAGAGGTCTGCAAGACTCGATTCAAGGCAGAGGTCTGCAAAACTTGATTCAAAGCAGAGCTCTACAAAATTCCAAAATTTGATTCAAGGCAGGGATCTACAAAGCTGCAAAGCTTGATCAAGACAGTGGTCTACAAATAAAAATAGATACGATGTGAAAAGTCCAACTTTCAGAAAACATAAACAGAAGGTAAACAGAGCTATTGAATGATAAGTTAGAAAGGGTTGATTAGGACATTGGAAGCTGATTAACCTGCTGAAGCTGTTAATATCTTTTTTCTGTTTCTGGTGCAATGTGTCTACTTCATAATTTTTTATATATAAAACACCAAAACAAGGTCAGTTCGTATGCATGATTAGCAGGGCCGGTGCTAGAAAATGCGGAGCCCAATTAGAAAATTGTTATTGGGGCCCTTTGCCCTGCAAAAGTTGAAGATTAAAGATTGATGTTTTATGCCACATGTAGTATGACAGTTTTTGCCAAAAGTATTTAGAAATTGAGATTCAAGCATTAGTCACAATTGCGTATTAAAATTTGAAAAGCCATATGAAAGTTTTAATATTGTGTTACAAGTAAAGATAATTACTGCTATACTGTTTATATCTCTAATGTATCTTCTAAAAACAGACTTTTCGGGCTTTTTTATCCAAGAAATTTTTCAAAATTCAAACTCAGTGGTTTTTGTAATGGCATCTCTTGTGGAATTGTTGACTGTAGTTATGTTTTAATGTGTATCGAGGTTTTGATTATTGTTCACAAAGTGGTAAAATTAAGATGCAATGACGATCTAGCTAATTCTAGCTAATGCATATGGGGCTCACCAATTGTCGTATTTTAAAAAGGTATAATGCCAATGCTAAACTGAAATAATAAAATAAACAAACAAACGGTCAGCATCCTCTGCTCAAGCATGTGCATGGGCCCTTCTTCCTGTCTAATTGGCTTAACCCTTTCACTACGGAAGGTGGCACGCTGCCGCCTATGTTTTTCATGCAAGAGTCACTTGGGTCTGTTTATTTCACTGCTACGGCCATACAAAAACATTGCCAGTATAGTAAAGTTTAACAGCCATGGGATTGGTGTTGCTTTCCAACAAGTAACGCTAACCAACCAATCAGCGTCTGAAGCCAGGTGCATTCCACAGTACTATACTGTGTATGGTATGTTCCCACGCAAAATCACTTGTGGATCATTGATGAAGCGCATGTTTAGTAGATTGTTCTGCATTCTTATAAAATGATTGCATATTATGGATTAGTATTGTGTCTTTTGTGAAAACTGGTTTGAGTGCATGTATGTGAGCTCAAATGTATGTGCATATATAGAAATAAAACTAATATTTAGTATTAGTACTCAATAACGAACAACTATTTGTTTATTTACAAGATTCTGTTTTAGTAACATAATCAAGAAGTTATTGTCAAATGTGCACAAGTCAATGTGGCCCAGTTAAAAAGCAATTACATTTTGAAAGGGTTAAAACCGACCCTGATGGTAAGGGCTAAAATAAAGATGTGAATGCATGTCATGATATCCAGAGGAATTGCATGATGGGTTTTAACTGGGTTAGATATATTCACTTGTTATCGTTTCCTTCATTGAGTGAATACTGTGACGCATTAGTCTTTTCTCACTGTGCACCAAATTATCATAAGGTGTCAAGCTGTGTATAAAAAAATTCCTGTAAATGATGCTAAGATAGTATCGAAAAGTGAAAATTTCAAGTTGACTTGTACTAATACTGATTTCTTTTATTGATGAGTTAAATGTCACTGACTGAGTTTTGTATACCCCCAATGTTAGAAATGGGAGCTTAAAACTGCTTTATCAAGTCACAATATTTGTATGATATGTTTTATTTCACTAGAGTTCCTACCTCTTGGTTCCAAGATAATTTTCAAAAAGAAAAGCTTTTCTGAGATATGTAGTAAATACTAGTGGATAGATTAATAGATTAATATAAGCAATGAAAACATTTGCACATGAATCACAACCAACATTGTTTAATTTTGTTGTGTATTCGAGTCTTGCAAAAAAACATCTACAACCCAGTGGAGAGAGAAGCATAAGTATTTAACTTAATTTCGTTTCGTTTCTGTTTGGTAGCTACATTTGACAGGCCTTGAAATGTCTAAAATTTACGTAACGCAATACCCGTTTTCTTTGTATTTGGCTTGCGTGACCTGTCTTTCAGTTACCTGGTATTTCTGGTATAATTAGTTAAAGAGATTAGTTAAATATAATACTTAATGTAAAAAATTGAATTATCAAGTTTGTTTGTACATTTACAAAAATAAATTCCTCTGTATAACAACGGGGTTGCCATTTGACTTAACTGAAGGATGTTTCCTTAAAAACGATCTATTAACAATTATTATCACTATTAACAAAATGGCCAGTTTTGGTTGATTGAAATAAACATCGATTATTGGTCTGAAATAAACATCGATTATTGGTCAACTAAACGTAACCTTATTGTATGTTGACGTGAAAACCCGAGGCTTATTTTGTGCTTTCACTATCTTCATTGTTTCATTTTAATTAAGTGTTATTTTTTTCAGGTTCTGGTCAGCTGCTGAACTTTTCAGTGCGACAATGCAACTGTGAATCATGGGCTGTGCTTAAATTGTAGAAGAACCTCTGTGCATTTTGTTTCTATAATGGACTTGGAGAATAGTGAAAAAACTTCAGAAAAAGTAGAGCTAGGTGATTGTGGTGCAACTGTAGGACATGGCTTTGCAGAAACTGCAGCCGTACTTGCTGGAGATCACAGCAATCCCTTTGCTGAAATGTCTCAAGCTGAAATTCAGAAGTTAAACGATTTACTGTCGACTGAAGAAGCTCGAAAGTTACTGCAAGAAACTTCGCAAGATTTTGCTGCGCATCAAGGGATGGAGATAGTTGATGGCTTACCTGTTAATGATGGCTTACCTGTTAATCAGGAAGGCACACCTGTCACTGCCAATCAATATGGTACACCTGACGAAGCATTAAAACCTTTAGGTGGCAATGTTGGTGTAGCAAAAAATGAGAAAGGTGTTGAAAGTATTTATCCTTTGAATGAGAATGAACCAGATGTAAAGTCAGAAGGTAGTGCACAGATGTCTGCAGTTGTAAAAGGTGAAGTGCAGGTAGATGAAAAGTCTGTGGGTGTAGTCAAGAAATCAGATGAAAAGTTCAGTTCTCCTCGACGTAGGTCGGCTCGACAGCAGGACATTACTAATAAGATGAAGGTGGAGGAAATTAGGCGACAGAATGCTGAGATGGAACGTGAATGGAAGGAAAAGCAGATGGAAGCAGAAAAAGCCAAAAATAAGCAGAACATCGAAGTTGAATCCGTCTCTAAGCCAAAGAGAGGCAGGGGTCGGCCGAAGAAGACTGATGAATCTGAGAAATCAAGCGAAAGTGGACTCGACGGTAATGATTCCCCATCTGCCAAGATGAGAACGAGAGGCAAACGTGTTCCTGTTGGACGTCTTTTAGGATTGCGTGGTATTCGCTACTCGGTGGCAAAACCAGAGTCATCCATGGCGTCTGATGACGATAGGTCTCAAAGTCAAACAGATGATGAGATCATCAAGCTTGAAGCTACCTCAGAACCGAGTAATGCCGGTAAGAAAGGTTTAACTAAAGAACTGAAAACCGACATTATGTCAGAAGAGCTGGTTGAACAAAGAAAAGTAGACAAACCCGAAAAGAGTAAAAAGAAAGTTCTTAAAAAAGAGCTAGGCAAGAAGTATAGAGAGCAAGGGACAAGTTCAAAGAAAACTAAGGTAAAAGATGATGATGATCAGCTTATGAATAAGAGCTTGTTTGAAAAGGTTGACGAAGATAAAATGCAAGATCAGTCTACAGACACACCGGAGAAAGTTAAACCAAAAAAGTTACGGCTATCTCAAGAAGATGAGATTCCAAAGGTTATAAAGAGAGCATCACTGACGCATTCTGATCTCTTTTCGCCTGATGTGGTTGTTGCATCATCTAAAGCGGGAAAAGAGTTGTTAGAAGCTGGGCTTGATCAACACCGTGCTAAAGAACTTGATTATACACCCGTTGTTGTACCTGGCGAGACTGTTCATTTGAAATTAGAAAAACCTGCTAGTATTGGGAATGAAAACATTAAACCGCCTTCTGCAACGAAACACAGGCACAAAAGTTCTTCCAGCACAGAAAATGTACATATAGACAGTGCAGTTAAGAATGTTGAAAAAATTAGACATAAAAGTGTTGATAATAGTCATAAGCGTCGACATAGCGCTATAGAAACTACGAAAGAAAGTGATATTTCTGGGAGTAAAATAAGGCACCACAGTGTTGATAGTCGACCAGTTAGCAAACAAAGACATACCAGTGATGTGGACAGTGACCTTGGTGATAGAAAAAGGCGCAGGTCTGCAACGAAACATCAAGATCAGGCTAAAGCAGTTAAGACTGATATAGATAAAAATATTACATCAGATCCTAGCAGGGAAAGGGGCTCCATTCTTAAACTGAAACATGCTCAGAAGCCTGTTAAGGAGCCTTCGAAAGTTGTTGATGTCCAGAAATCGACTGAAAGTTTACAAACTAAACGTGAACGAAAGCGAAAATTATTAGCAGAAGACGAAGTGTCAGATATCAGCAGTGAATCATCAGAGGAAAGTGATGGCTCTGATGACGAATGGTGCACTGACGACGATCCAGAAAAATTATGGTGTATTTGCCGGCAGCCGCACGACGATCGTTTTATGATATGTTGTGATAAATGTGAAGACTGGTTCCATGGTGATTGTGTTGGTATTTCTAAGAGGAAGGGCAAAGAAATGGAAAGAACGGGACAAGATTACGTCTGTCCAAGGTGTATAAAAGCTGAAACAACAAAACCGTCTGATGAGAACCAGCCTAAGGTAGATAAAAAATCTGGCGAAGCGCCACAGAAGAAGAAACGCATGATTAAGATATTTAAGAAATCGCACCGTAAACTTGGACAAGTGTGCATAATGAGTAGGTGTAAAAATGCTGCTAGGCCAGGCACATTGTATTGCAGCAATGAGTGTATCTTGAAACATGCAAAAGAATCTTTGAATATGTTGAGTCACGATAAGGAAGAAATTAAAGAGAAAGCTCGGGAAGAGTCTCCAAAGCAGTCAGACAAACGCCAAAAGAAAGCAGAGATTCCGAAACCGCGGGTATCAGTGCCAGGTAAAGGGGTCTCTCGTGTTGTAGTCTTCAATCGCAAAACTGGTCAACTTTTGACAGGGCCATCTGCACCGACAACTGAAAATCTCAGAGAATGGTTGACCCTTCACCCAATGTTTGAAGTAGTAAAGGCAAGTCAGCCAGTCAGTAGCCAACTTTACAAACAGGAAGCTAAAACTTACAAGCGAGAGCCTAAATCGCCACAAATTAAGAAAACTTCATTTTACTCTAAGCCGCAGAAAGATGTTCAAAGAAAAGAGGATACAAAAAAGTCTACCCCAAAAAGTGACCAGAAGAAAAAAGAGTCTGTAAAGAAAGAAGAAACTAAAAAGGTAGAAAGCAAGCCCACTGGGCCAGACCCAGTTCGTCTGAATGTAAGGAAGGGCTTAAAAGATCTGTTGACATCAAAATGTAAGCCAACAGATGATGTTGCACCATCTGCAGATGAAATCAAAAACATTGCTGTGAACATTGAAAAAGAGTTGTTTGCTTTGTTCAATAACACAGAACACAAGTACAAAGCTAAGTATCGGAGTTTGGTGTTTAATGTAAAAGATCCCAAAAACGAAGGGCTGTATCAGCGAATAGTTTCAGGAAGCATTGAACCTCGGCGACTTGTTAGGATGTCAGCAGATGACCTGGCCTCTCACGAATTAGCACAGTGGAGAGAACAAGAAGCAAAACATCAGCTAGAAATGATCAAGAAGACCGAAGAAGAACAAGCACATGCACAGATTCATGTTGTAAAGAAAACACATAAAGGTGAGGAAATTGTTGAAGAGGAGGATCTCAGTACTTTAGAAGTTGGTGTAAAACCTCAGTCAAGTGTGAGTGATATTGACGATGATGAGTATACGGGACACCTTTCAATATCGGAGCATAAAGAACATAGAAAATTGCATGAAAGAGGTGACGGTGATGTCTCTGAGTCGCACAAAACAGAACCTGGTCATGCAGGAAAAGTGTTGACAGATACAACAGATCAACACCGTGCTCATTTGTTTGATTTGAACTGCAAAATATGTACTGGAAAAGTTGTCCCATCTATCACACCCGAAGAAGCTCCACCATCTAAGAAAATTAAAGTGGCAAAGCATGTTATTAAAGAGACTAAGGATAAAGACCAAGATTACTGGGAACAAATGCACAAAGCTAGAAAAGAAGAGAAGAAGCGGAGGAAGGAAAAAAGCCTTGCTGAACTTGACAAAACCGGAACCCCTAGTGCTGATAATGAAAAACATAAAGTGACACCAGAAGAAAGCAGTGTGTCAACAACAACAACATCTGCATCTCCTGCCCAAGCTGGTAGTGTTGTTTTGAGTTCACCAGAATCTGCAGTTCCAACTCAAAGTGGACAGCCTGTTACACCAACTCTTAGACCGCCTGTTGTCCATTCAGTGTGGAAAGGCTTAGTCTTTATGCAAGACATGCCCAAGTTTGTTGTGATGGCATATAAGGTGTCTGGCCCATGTGAAGCTCTTAAGGAGGAACTGCCAGATACATTGACTATATGTGGCAGAATATCTCCTCGCCAAATATGGGAGTACATTGAGCGGGTGAAAGAAATTGGCAATAAAGATATAACAATAATTCGGCTACAAGCTGCAACTGAAGAAGATAAACAAACTTTAGTACAACTGTACACATATCTAAGTAAAAAAGACAGGTGTGCTGTTGTTGGTCTTCTTTCAGGTAATTTTAAGGACTTTTATCTAGTACCATTGCCTTCACATGAACCAATTCCAGAGTGTTTATTGCCCTTTGACGGTCCAGGTTTTGAACCAAAGCGACCACATATCATAATGGGAGTAATTGTCAGGCATCGTCTAGTTCCCTTAAAGCCTCTAAGTCCTGGACATACTACTCCATCCCTGTCAAAAAGTGCAAAAAATGGGGAGCACAAAAAGAGTAAATCGAAGAAAACGCCATCATCTACTCATTCTTCATCGGAGAATACCCCTGATCAACGTTTGCAAGAAAGAACTTCTAAAATTGTTCTGCCACCCGATTTAACTGAGCAGGAAAAACGGCAAGACCCTATAGTAGAACAATATGCTGGTGTAGATCCTGTGGCTGAAGAAACTAAGTTGCCTGGTGATAGTCCGTATACACCTCCTGAAGCTGACGCCGATGAACCGTATGATCCAGAAGACCCTTACGACGATGTAACATTATCGTCGGGTAACGTGGTAAGGCGAGTTAAACCAAGTAGCAAAGAACCAATACAAGACAGAACTGTCAGACCAGATGCAAAAGAGTTGATCCAGAAAATTGTAACAACAGACAATCCGGCTGACATAACAGAAAGCGTTCTTTCAGAAGTAACTGAAGCACGTATTGAAGAGCAAAAGAAATTGTTGTTAGAGCTTACACATAAAGTTGAGGAGCAAAAACGACAATTGGAACTGCAGCGCTTAGAATCTGATATCAATAGTCTGCAGCACAGTATTGTACTCGATCAACCACCTTTGCCCCCCGAAGACGAAGGCCCTCCCCCTCCTCCTGATACCCCTCCACTGCCTTCAGATAACATTCTTCCACCACCACCAGTACCTCCTGCAAACATGTTAATGATGACTGCTATTTCTAGTTCTTCAGAGCAAAGCAAGAACAGGTCTCTTAGTCCACAACCAGTTCCGCCACCGACGCAGATGATGTTCCCATTTTCAGCTGTCTCCAGCAGCAACAGTGGCCAGTGGTCACATCATATGGCACCATCTCAGTACCTCAGCAATCAACCTCTACCACCCGGAGTTGATAAGCCTCCGAGACGGTTTTCTGGTCTAGATGAGTTTTCTAAGCCCAAAAGTGAGCAGTTTATCGAAAACGAAAAACCCGATGCACAGCCATCATCAACAAAAGGCTCTGGCAGTGACACTAGCCTAAAGTTAGGTGCAGTGGGTCAGATACTGTCAATGATGAGACAAAATACCAACTTTCAGCTTGGTTCAGATACCAGTCAACATTCGCGTTCTGGCAACAATGACAGGCCGCAGGAACAAACGTCTTGGAAAAGTGATCAAGATTTTAGACGAACAGGTGATACAGACTACCGAAATTATTGATTCGGTCACTTTGATTATTCGCCAATGATTCTTTCTTTTTCCAAAGTTCCATCATTATGCATTGTGGTACAAGTGATTCAGTTAATTCTGCCTAACTTGTGACTCTATGAACCAGGTAATTACTTCTCTTATTGTAATTTCTATATGCTGAACTCATTTGGAATTTGAGTGGTGATGTAAGCTATTACTTGATCTGAGTTAAGCGCAGTTGGCTGTGTTGCATTATGAACATACAATGAAAATGTTTGAATTTGAAAAATTACCTGCCGTTGTAACATCTCAATGAGTTAATACTCATAGTGTCTCTAACGAGATTCTCAATTTTGTTAATGTTCTGCACTTTCTGATGGTCGCCATTGTTACAAATTGTGAGTCACTACTTGTAATTTACCTTGTTTTTAGGTACTTGAGTGCATTTAATAGAGTTTTACATTAACATGGTAGTAGATGCTACTTTTGAACTCCTTGAAGATTCTTGAGTTTGAACTTCCAGGAAAATTATGATAGTGCAAACTCGTTAGGTAGCTGCTGTGCATTGTATGTGCTGAGTGACAATAATGTGTAATAATTAATTTTAGTTTTTTTACTGATCTCCTGGAATATGGCTAGAAAGATATTGTACTGACAGCTGTTTAGGCTGTTTTGAACATATAGAAATAGTTGTTACTTTCATACCTTATTGATTCTTTTGTTTGTATATACTGTAATTTTTTGCTATGTTTATTATCTGTTTGCTGTTACGATGTATTCTGGCTTGTGAATTTAGTATCAAAGAAGACCGGCTCTTGTGTAATTTTGTCAAGAATAATTATTGTAAGATATTTGTAAGATTGTAGTTAATTCGTTGTACAAATCGATGCATATTTCATTACATAGTTTCCCTAACTATTTTTTTTATATTTTTTGCAATAACTGTGTGCGTTGCATACATGGGCTATGCTGCAAAATGAAACAAAGACTTAAAGCTGCTTAAGGATTGCGTCTTTGCATAAAATGAGGCATCTTCATTATAATAATGCTTATATTTTATTGCTTTATGAAACGTTTTCTTGTAGCTAGGTCCGTTTTCCTTGCTCACATATGTAAATAAATGTTTTACTATAATTTCATTAAATAGCTACATCTGGGTCTGCCAACTATTGTTTTTTGTATTCTGTGATTTCATTCGTTTGTGTGTGGCTTCAGAGTTACATAGATAAACTAGTCTGAAATGCGAAGTCTGGAGTTGCTCGCTGCACATACGTACATTTTGATAGTACATACTGGTAGAATGTACAACTGCCTGTAGCTGCCTGGATATGGCACTTAGAACAATTTACTGTTGCCATGGTATCAATTTTTTCGTGAAAAAGTAAGAATATGGAGTAAACCTGTGATGTCACAATGAAACTGATAATATCTTATTGCACGAAGAACAATGAGAACGAACATGTGACTAACCCAAAAAAATTTAAAAATGGCTTCAAGATTTTTTTTGAGGACCCATGGCTTTAGTTTTCATTTGACAAACGCAAATTGAGAAGGCGTTTAGTTTGTACAAAAGTAGATTTTGCACAGTAAGCTCAGCTATATTAAAATTTTTGTTGTAAGATTTCAAAAGCACGAGGCAGCGGGTGTGGACGGTATGCAGCTAGGCAAATGGAATTGTACATTTTATAGGACAAAAGCTGGTTATTTGAATATTTCAAAATTGCTTGCATACTGCAATGTCTCATTTCACGGGCTGCAGTTAAAGTATTTCTTGTGCGACGAACATGCTATCAAATTCAGTTCAGTAAAATACATACATGTATGTCCTCTAAATTTTTAAGTATGTGCTTATCGGTGTAGGCCTAGTGGCAAGGTTATAGACATATATTTGCAAAAGGAAAACATAGACCATCACCGTTACTTCTTTTGAATTTCTTGAAACAGAAAAAGTATATCTGAAAGTATTTTATGTGTGTTCGGTTAAAAATTAAACTTTAGCTTTTGTTTTCTTAGACTCACAATTTTTTAGTAAAAAAAGCTTAGTGTAATTTGGTCTTCGTGCATTTACTGTATGTTATATTGAGTATAACAAATATAAGTATGAACATCTAGACCTATAAGTGTAAATATTTTGTTGTTTGACCCTTTTGTCAGTCTATGCCTTACGTAATTATATAACACGTTCAAACTAAGACAACAGAAATTTTTCAGGGCAAATTCCTTCTGCCCTACCCATTGCCGCTCGCTGGTTAAATCGTGCAAGAGTGCAGACAACGTACATTGATGTTAGCGCATGCCCATATATAATGTGGTCACTGATATATGATTTTTTAAATAAAAAGACGTCAATACCATTACGTTAGAAATGACGCCGTAATTAAAAAGGTTTAATTAACCAACTTTCGTAATAATACGTGTGTGTGTGCGCGTGCGTGCGTGCGTGTGTGTCATCCAACTTTTGTTGCTTAAACTTTGTCATCGAGAATAGTGTGTGTGTTATGTTGACAAGCTCCGATTTTTTAGCGCGGATAAAGCGAGCGTAAAATTTTGGCTAAAGACCCGTAACGGCCATAACTTACAGAAACTGGGGCGGACTAAAACAGTTAAAAATTTTGCTTGTGATTTTTGCAGTTAGGTCAACTTTAAACACACGCGTGTCAACAACTCAAACGTATTTGTTTTTCTCTGTTACTCAGACTCAAAAAGATTCGACAAATTTCAGGCCTGTGTTTAAAAACCATATGCAGGAATTAAACTGACTGCACTTGCAAAGCAAACTATAGTATAATATTTTGCCGTAAGCATAAGAAATGCTAAGTATTCAGTTATGTCCTACCAAGAGGCCTTTTTAATGCAAAAAATCCAAGTGGCTAGTGAAAACATTACGAAAGATCAGCTTTTGTTATCGGAGAAATCTGTACTGAAACAGTTACCATGCTGAAACGTTATAATGTACCACCATGAATGCGCTCACTTTCTTTGGAGGATAAAACGTGATTGAATAAATTGTCGCTGGGTTTCAGTTTTTGCCAAACGATGGCGCTTCGAACTAATTTCACTCTAATCTCGCGTGCGTTAAGCTCACCGTTTCTATCTAGCACAGTTTTCTCAATTTTCCCAGACCCGACGAGAAGGGGGGGGGGCAGTGTCCCGTGGCCTGGGTGTCTAGGGGCCCGATAAGATTAAGGACGCAACCAGAATTTTATATAGCTAGAAGTGCTAAAGTATTTTTCTTCATAAAGTTGTTGGCCGAATTTTGGCCCAGGTGCCCTGATGCCTCTTGATTTGCTGAATAAACTTCACACCTTGAAACTGGAGAAACTTGATGCTTTTTATAGTTATTCCCTTTGAAGTGGGGTCTTTAATGTTTGCTGCCGCGGGGGCCGCAATGGCTCTCGACGGCACTGCATTTTACTCAAATGCAGGGCCGTCGAAAAATAATATGTAAATTTGCATTTTTACATATATGTGTCCATTATAGTAGTTTTCGGTAATATGGTTCCTTGTTTTAAACGTCGACGCTAAATAAAGTGTCAATTCTGGTTCACATTCTCAATAAATCGAAGCGAAGATTTAAAAAGACCCAAAAAGAAAAAAATGTAAAACGTAATCGGTAGTGGAGTTATGAGCTGGTTTTAACTTTCGTGACTGTTCTGGCTATTTGAAAGTAAACTGAACTGCAATGTCAAACTAAATAACTTCTGTCCACTGATGAACGTGAAAAAAATACTTTTTAAGCTACAATAATGTCGAACTGTGACAATTTGTATTCTTAATTACAATCCACTTTGGAAAAAATAAAAAAGTAATAGCAGTTAGGTCTGTTTATAGGAATTTGGAAAAATGGAGTGGTGCAACTGTAAACATGTGTAGGCCTAAAAGGCAACTAGACACGGAAATTTCATGGCTTTATGCAACACGAGAGATTCTTGCATGAATATTATTTCACAAATGAACTTTGAATACTACTTTCTGGTGAACCTGACTACTGTTAAACTATAATACGTCAAAAAGGCTAATTTTATATACCGGCTGGTGTCGGACAATGAGCTTCACGCTTTAAAATTACTAAAAATACCAAAGTGGTATAGAGACTGTATTATTTCCCTTTATTAATAAAGAGGAGGAAAAACAGTGTCAGTGCTACTTCGTTATTTTTTTGTAAACACCGAAGCTCGTTGTCCGACATTAATACATTTTCCCGCTTGTGCAGAGGAAGCTATAAGTCCACTAAAATTGATTTATAGTAAGTGTATTCTAAAGTTACACGTGTACAATAACTAAGTTACCTGTGCAAGTAAACAGCTGTCTTCCTAATTCGCTTGTTTATATAGTTCCCGTTTGAAATTATAGTTCCCGCAATTAATAACGTTTGAAACTCTTTAACAAAGATAAAATGTTTCTATTGTCGTAATATTTGTTTATTTATTTATTCATTCAGTAATTTGATTCATTTATTTAGTTATTTATTTATTTTATTATTTATTTATTTACTAATAGTAATACGTACAAGAAAGTGCGAAATATTAAAGCAGGAAAAGGTATGCAGTACAGAATAAAAGCTTTACAGCTAAAAAAGTTAATCAAATGTTACGGAAACTTCGACTCTTATTTCTTGAAAGCACACGGGTGTTTTTATTACTGACACCAATAATGAGTCTAAAGGCACAATTCTGAAGAGTATTTATTGGGTTACTTGCTTATGATGTAACTTTACAAACATTGCTTTCGCCGTGAAACCTGGCTCGTTCTCGTTCAATGTGACGTCACGTTTCTTCTAATCTAAATTTTTACGATAGAACGGTTCCTATAGAAACGCTAAATGGGGTTTTAAATAACATATTCGTGAAATATATTCCTTGACAATAATGACATATGCCTCAGAAAACACTCAATAAATGAGTAATTCAATGCTCATGTGTTTCGACATTATTTTATAAAATACAAGTGTAAATGTAATATGATAGAACGAAAAAGTTTTGTATATTATGTAGTTTTGTTTTGAAATTTGGTTTTCTGTAACTTGCGCAAGTAGTTAATGTTGGTTAACACATTTCTAAATGAAGATTCTACTATAATGTGTTATCGATGCTTGTGGTTTCCATAATAGTTTTCGTATTGATTTCAAATGTTTTGCAACCTGCAGTGATTGCCGTGGTCAAAACTCCGCAATGAACAACATTATCGTGGATAAAAACTGCCTAGCCCACTGTCTTACGCAGCTATCGTAGTCGCACATCCTTTATAACGCCCAAAATACAAGTACAAATTTTCCCATTGTGAAAGCAGCGTTTTTGAAAATACGTGTGCAAACAAATAAACATGGCTGCAGACAGACGGTCGCCATGTTAGCCTGAGAACTCGGGGAGATATTTCAACGCGGCATTATTGCAAGATTGAAACGTTTGCTCCTTATTATCTTCGAGTTCGTTTATATTGTATCAAGACGGTGAGTTTAACTCCACATTCTGGTCTAATGCCGGTTAGTCTAAAACACAAACACACCTCACAATGACAACCCACCTTTAAAACCATGTTAAGCCAGGTAAATATTATTGCAACATGTGGGGCATTTCTGTGGAGTAGCGACTACATTGCTTTATTGAATCATTTTCAACGTCGACTTCCTCTCTTCAGTTGGTGTAGCCGCCAAGAGTTGAACATTCTGTGAAAAGACGGCCAGTCAAAGACCGTTTCCTTAGCTTTAAATTGTAAACAAGCTTTGGGAAAGCTGGAGTTTGTTGCCTTTATCAATGCGTTGCTTTTTGTATGAGCCGCTTCACATCTTAAACATACAACTTATGTTATATATTGACTGATGTGAACAAGCCTTAACGTTGGCTCAGTTGACTCTTATATCTAACCGAATCATTTGACATTTAGCAATCATATCATGCGTCATATTACTATATATAAAGGCCTGTTCACACAAATGCGTCCTGCGGTATCAATACTATACGATTACGGTGTGACATTTTCGTAATTTCACCATCACCGCCACCACTAGCTCATAATGTGAAATTAGCTTATACAGCAACGCGATTGTATAGCATCAGGTATACACTATATTAACAGACAAAAAATTTTCAACGAGGAACAAAAATGAAATAAAAAAACCATAACAACAGCGAATTATGTTAATAGCAAAAATCTATGAATTATTTGCTCGTCCAACATGAATTATAATGACTCTGTTCACAAATGCAATACGAAATCATTAAAAGTCATAAATACAAGGTAGCTAGGCGAAGAAGAAACAGGAAGCAAAAATAAGACTAAAGTGTGTAGCCACAAATAAAGAGAAGCCAAAATGTAAAGAGAAGCTCGCAGAATCTCCTGAGAATCCCTCTAAACTTTAGTTTTTGCACACGTTGACGTTATTGTCACGTGACTACAGTAAAATATCGATCAATCGTCTAATACTTAGCAATGTTGCAATTCAATTTTTTGCAGTTTGAATTCAATTTTAAAGCCACTCAGTACACACTTCAGTTCAATATATAATTGCTTGACAAATTTTCCCTTGCCCATTGTCAATAAAATCTCTCGCTAAAGCCAATTTTACAACAACACACGATCATTTAAATCATCAATCCGTGATCTCAAATATACACAAGTGCGCAGTCAAGATGCGCAGTAGTAAAGATTCGACCTGTCGACTTTACGTTTCATGCATACAATCAATGCACACTTAAATAAGATACAGTATTAAAAAACAGTAAAAATACGTCTAGTCTCTAGAGCAGAGTCTTTGATCAAAATTACCAGATTAACAGTTAGTCATTCTCAAAGGGACGCCCTTAAATGTGTCTTTCTGTCTGGTTTCAACACAAACAATTTGCAATATACGCAGTTTCACAACTCAAATCATCAGCTTGAATCGCAAGCAGAAGTTAAGAGCTTGAATTTGATAATCTCATATATTAACTCTTTGTAAAAAACCGCTCTGACATCAACAGAACAGAAAAACAAACAAAATCCGTGGACGCCCTTTAGCTGGACTGATTACAGTAATAATTAAAAGTTTAGTAGGCAAACTAGGGCATGTGGTGCAATATGGGCATAAGAGATAAACAGGTGATAACAGTTTCTAGCGTCAGTAACGAAATTAAAACTTACAATGCATGATTATGATAGAACTATTCATATAGAAATAATAGAAGTAGAAATATGAATTTTTTGTAGAGAATAGACTAGAAAAATTTATAACGACCGAGACTTTAAAAACAGTTTTCAAGATGAGAATTTTTTTTAGCAAAGTTCTGACAGGCATACGTAAGTTGTTAACAGTGGTATTAAAAATAAGATCTGTTTTACTAGTGCAATGAATTTTATAGGAATACGTAATCTGTTTTAATTTTAATAACAACGATTTATATCATGAAAAAGATTGTTTCTACGTCAAAGAGAGCTAAAAATAAGCACGAGTACTTACGTCAGCCCTACAAATAGAAACAATAAAGTGGGAACAATCCATGCGGTAACAGGCAATAAAGTCACAGTTTTGGCTAGGAAAAAAGTCACAGGAAAAAAGTCTCAATTATTTTTGGCTAGGGTTAGAGTAAGGGCTAGGGTCATGGTTAGGGTTAGGGTTAGGGTTATTTTTTTCTCCTCTGTCTTTTTTCCTGTGACTTCTTTACCTATGACTTTTTTAACTGTGACTTTTTTACTCTGGATTCGTTTCCCACAATACCAGACAAAACAACACACATGACTTTTGAAAATCTCATTCACGAATTCAATATGGCACAATCGAACAGTGATATCGACTATAATAATTTTTACTCAAATTAATTCATCTCGCCACGAAAAGTTACTATTAAATATTAACCTCTAATTAACAAATCACAGGCAGCTAATTGCAGATCTTATTTACAAGTTACAATAATAATAATAACGAATTTCATTTAACAATTTCACCATCAGGAAGACGAGGACGACAACGCAAACGCGAATATAACATTTCTCAGTACAACAACTGAACTTACCGTAAAAAATGTTATGAAAATTGAAAGGATTAAATATAAAGTACTAAAGCACGTCGCAAAACCTTCTTGCAGATAGGATCATAATTAAAATCATTGTATAATTATGTTACTCGCATAAATGTCAACGTGTGAAAAAGTTGAAAAACATGCAACTGCTGACTCACAGATGGTAATCTCTTTCGGTAATCTTTATACATATCATCAAATTCTGTAGAACATTCTAAATTCTAGTAACCTTCGTGTTGTACTAAATTTTTCTTTATCTGTTTTAGCAATAAAGAATGTAGTTCCAGTTGCATTTTAAAAGGCGCTGTTAGAGTGTATTCCCAGTTTGCAGACAGTTGTCCCACTAGTCCAAACAAGTCGCATCATTTGACTACCACACTATAGCTGTTCGTACTTCTGATGAAAAAATATGAAAATTGACACATTCATTGTCACTGTTTACCTAAGAAGTTGTTAATCTCAGTTTTATGCACCCAAGTCGAGTAGAATTCCACACACGTCCCTCGACGGTAACTCAGTTTGCGTCAATGTCATTTTGATCATTTGTAAAAACTCTTATAACTCATCCAATTCAAACTGCACGTCGCAGATGTCGTACCATTTATCGGAGATGCGATAAGGACCGCTAACACTGTTACTTCGTAATCGATCTCTGGGATGAAATGCATCATTCACCCAAAAACTTTCGTCCTTAAAGAAATACATGGCACCGTCTGTGTACGAATAGTAAACGGCGTCCAGATGACGGGGTAATGGCTTTTGGCCAGGCGTTGGAGGAAACTCCTCCT
The DNA here is from genome assembly GCA_030141605.1 of Tubiluchus corallicola. NCBI lineage: Eukaryota > Metazoa > Priapulida > Priapulimorpha > Priapulimorphida > Tubiluchidae > Tubiluchus > Tubiluchus corallicola. The sequence goes on from JAQGDQ010000225.1 coordinate 233,256, forward strand.
GAACAGACTTTGGAAACCCTGGCAAACAGCAACCTTCCTTGCCTTTTGAAACATCATAACCATATACCTGAAAATAATGATAATTAATGTCTTCCTGCAGAACTGTGTATTTCAAGGCCTAAGAAAAGTATAATTACAGGCGTATGAGGTGTCAAAAGAAAAGCAAGAAATCTATTGCAAATGGGTATTTACAAAAAGATTTTTTACATATGCTTGCCATTCAGCGAAAATAAAATGTAATTCAATGTTTGTACTTTTAGCACACTCAGTTTGACGGTATGTTACTAACGTTACTCGTTTTTGCTAGAACCATAAATGCAAATGCCAACAGTCAAGATTGGCAGTCTTGCAATCATTATCTGAATATGCAATTAGAAACGGCACATAAAAATGTTGTTATTAGTTTCAGTTTCTTACTTACTACCTAAGCAGTTAATAAACTTAGCATGAAAAATCATTGAAGGTTACAATGTCCATGCAGAGCGTTTCAATTCTGACAAAATAATTCCCTTTCATTTATGGGTTCTAACTAATTAATGTTTATCTGTTCAGGTAATAAGTTTAGCATTCACGAATGCTAGCATATTAGTAATTTTTTATTTAAAGCCAAAATTCTTAAATGCTAGTGTACAAACATGCAACACTTTCAGTAGCGATGCCCTCAAAGCAGGAGAACCGCAAAGAGAAGGAGTTCCATTTCTTGACAAGACTAATTGACTGCATCTAATAGGATCATGTTCGTGTTTTCTGGAGGCGGACTCTTCTGGGTAGAGAAAACAGTTCCATAGAAAGAAATAAAACTGCTCCTAAATTAATATCCCTGAAAATTAGCAGAACAAAGGCGCCATTACTGAAAAAACTGGCACTAATGGGCGCCATCTTGGGTTACTGTACAGCGCCCTCTTCTGGTCACGCCTGTAAGTAGGTAACAGCGCTCCCTTGTTCGGTAGCTTACGCGGTCTAAACAGCGTCAATCCTTGAAAGTTAGACGGGTAAACAGAGGAGGTTTAAGTCCGTTCGAGCAAACAGCATCAACGAAAAGTTTTTGCTGACTGTCTTGCCAAACTCCACAAAGAAAAGCTTGATTTGCAGCAACTTAAGATCAGAGCCGAAAAGCTACTGTAAAATAAATAGCCTTCCTTGTATCATTTCAGGGTCTCGGTTTGATTTCAGTTGAGCCAAAATCAACATCGCAGAGGGGAAAGGAGGCAAAATGAACGTACTGTAATAATCATTGTACCAGACAATAATTATGAGAAACTTTATAAGCTTATTATGTAGTTTTATGGGTCAGCCAAAGTATCTAAATATTTTTAACTATTCATGGCATGATCTTATCTATTAATTCAGCCTGTACAATTTTTAGGCCCATAAGAGCATAGACTTCTACGGTTATAGCTCCAAAGGTGTTACGATTTCCAGAATTCATAGGTGAAACGAAAACTCTCGATCTAACGACTTTCTGCTGATAGTCTATTTTTCGAATCGAATTCACATGGGGAGGAACGGTGGCAGGAAAATCTGCAAAAGCGGTCGTTTTACAAAACTCCGACTCCTTGGTTTAAAAGGATAGGAACGCCCAGGGGTTTGAACCAGTAACCATGGTTATATAGTCTGTTCGACAGTGGGTGTAACAGCTGTCACAGTAAAAAAACAGGATGAAATATACTATTATAAACTACATTCTGAACCACGCTAAAAAGAAACATTTTAACACCTATGATAATACTAAAGTGTTTCCGATAATTAATAATAGGTTAAAAATTTATTTAACGGCGGGCGAGGCCCAACTGGTGATAACATCAGAATTGAACATAATTTCGAAAAGCACAAACATCCATGAGCGTGTTGCATGTGTTCGCGAAAGCTAAAATTGAAGTACAGTATCACTCCTACATTTAGAGTGATACAGAAAAACTCGGGAATTTTTAAGTTTAAATTCGAATTTCAAGTTTACTGGTGGGTTCACGCATGATCTCTAACGTGTGCAATACGTCACAATTGAACATCTCTGGATTGAGAGGTACAACACATGCTTTTGCGCAACGCGTTTCCGATGTTTCCAATACAGGCGCTAGTGCCCAAACTAACTAGCGATTGGCAAATGCGAAATTATCATTTTGTAGTAATAATTCTTTCAGGTATATCTTTCTTGAAAAACTAGTATGTTCCGTTTCAATATTATTTATTAACACACACTGTTTTGGTTTATAATTTAATATGGGGTCTGGTTTTCCTTTATAACTGCTCCCCTGGGTAGAATCTTGTTAAATTTCAGCGACATCTACCTACTCCAATTATCTCTTTCACCCTCAAGAAACATTATATTTGCGATTTTATGACAACGTTACAAGTGTTGTTCAGTGACTTATCAAACCTGCTGCATAAAAGCCATGAAATGATTTAAGCAGCGATTACACAATAGTGAACGATCAAGCGTCCAGAAGGTAAACTTTCACATCCTATTGTTACAGTGGATTGTTGAATTAAGGCAACTTTGTACATAATCGGGCGGTAGCCATAGTAGACTTCGCGGGAACTTGAGACTACAGTTTACCTCGTGGGTGTACGAATCAAGACTTGAGTAATGAACAAATTTTTACACGCTGATTAAGTCAATGATGAAGTGGCAACCTGAATGACTGAGTGCGTGGTTAATGTTACACAGATCAGCCAGTCGATCGGTTAGTCAGTCTGTTGTATTAGGACGCACTGGCTAAATTATTGAGTGTATCGCGTTCATAGGTTAATTGGGGACAGAGAGAGAAGAGAGAGAGAGACAGACAAAGAGAAAGAAAGAGACAGCGAGAAACAGAAAGAGAGAAACCGAGAAAGACAAATGGGGAGAGAAGGAAGAAAGACAGAAGAAGAGAAGACATAGGAGAGATAAGAGGATAAAAACAGGGAAAGAGCAAGGCAGAGAGAAGAGAGAGGGAAGAGAGAGGAGAGGGGAATAGAAAGAGAGAAACAGAAAGAGAGGGAAACAAACAGGCAGACAGACACAGACAGACATAAAAAACGAAATAAGACAATTTGACAGACAGAGAGAAGGACGGATGGCCTGGCAGACAGACAGACAAAATGAAAGAAGACAGACAGACAGACGGACGGAAGATGGGTGAGAAACAACACGAGACAGTAAGAGGAACGTAGGTAACACTAACACATAATATTTTGCTTAAACGTGGCTGCTAAAACTCTTAGGGCATTTACTGATTAAAATTGTAATGACTGCCATTTTCTTGTTTTTGCGCAATCGTCTCGGGTTATAACTTCTAGTTCACCTTCATAACTTTAACAAAAAGCGCGTCGTTGTCGAAAACTGAACATTATAAGCATCATTAATATTAAATCAGACGTCTGAAATAGGTGTCGTCTATGCAGCTTTGAAATCGGATATGATATCAAGAAATCTTGTTACCGGGCAGTCTTTGTAAGAAGACTCTTTTTGTTCTTCAGAAATTTTAACTTGAAAATGCATCTGAGCCATACAACGCGAATAAATTTGTTTTTTGTGTCAGAGGTAAAAGTGGTCTAGCGCAAAAACAGAAACGAACTATACGGTTTTCTAAAAAGGGCCATGACACCTGTTCTAAACTTGTTAAATGCCAACAGAAATTGTCAGTAAAATACTGCAAAATTTCTAATGACTTTTTATTTAACTAACGGCACGTTCAGATTAGCGAGCTTTCTCGCCGAGTAACTCGAAAGCGTGCTCAGACTAGAGAGCAAAACTTGCTGCGAGTTACTCACCGAGAGTAAGCGCAAGCTAACACTCACTTCTCTATTCACTCCAAGACGTGTCGAGAATAACTGGTCGATGTGTTCACACTAGACAGTAACTCGCAGAAAATCAATTCGCAGCAACTGTCGGACTGTTTGCACTAACTTACCGACAGTAAGTCACAAAGCAGTTCGCACTTGCGAGTTTCCTGTCAGACAGCCGTAAGACTTTCCACGGCAATCTTGTGACGCACTATGCATTTTATGAAAACAATGAAAGCCATTTTTTACGTTCTCAGAGGACTTTTTAACAAATTTCACGAAAAAAGGCCAGGATAAAATCTATGGACAAGAGCTGAATCATCGCGAGACACTTATTTTTTTATGCCAAAGGTTAAAATACTGCAGTCGGTAGTGTGTCTGGCAGACACGTGGTTAACGTTGAAATGTGCTAAAAGCATAGAATGATTGCACATAAATGGCTTCATCCAATAATTACAATAATAAAAAATTCTCGAACATTCTCCTACCTGATCGTCTTTAAAAAAGTACAAGTTTCCGTCACGCCTGTCGAAGAACACTGTGTCGATGTTGTTCGGAACTCCCGGATTTTGTGACCCGGATGGCGACCGGAAGTCGTCGGAAATGTTCCGAGGATATCCGGCAAACGTTTTGTCGGTTTCACTATCATATTTCCAATATTTATGCCCTAAGAATGGAGATAAGTGAAAGCTGTTTAATCCAGACTGAACAGTACGGTTCATCTTATTGACAATATAAAGTAATTTGAACTTTTGCTTACCTAGTGAACAGTGCGCTACGAATGTTCTGATTGTTTTTTCAAACTTTACGGAGTCCTGCAAAAGTTTTTTTCAAACGACTTACCATTAAATGGCTGCGCCTAGCGGTGATCGTGGGAGTTTAAATTCATGTTTCACGTGGCGTTTACGTCTCATCCGGATGCGTATGCGTTTTGGGAGGGGGTGCGGAATAGATCAAATCAGTTTATATCGTTTTCAATGCACCCGTTTATGCAGCCAGCGTACGCGTTATGTTTTTCTGCAGCTATTCCTGTTGACTTTTTCCGGAGCTATTCCATAGGTGAAAACGCATACGCATCCAGATGCTGCGTAATCGCCATTTTATACAGCCTACAACCTTGCTGCTAATGCAGGCCATGTATGCAATGAAACAGCATGCACGTGATAACAAATTTCAAGACGAATTTTTAAACTTTATTTATGAAGGGTGCATTTTGTTATTTTTTCACGAGTTTTAACATTTTTGCTCTTTCTATAGAGCAGCAGTAACACTTCTAAATTTACCTTTGAAAAAATACACGGAGTTTTCGGTAAAAGTCCACACATGTGCAAAGCCATCCACATCTTTCTCCAATCCCTTCCACTCCATCATTATCAGAAGAGGGTCTCCATATCGAGTCCTGTTATACCTATTCTCATACATCCAGTATCTATTGCCTCGGAAGAGGTAGGTGTTGTAGATGAGTTGCCCATCTGGGCGCCGTCTGATCCAGTCAAAAACCGTGTCAAACTTTCCTTTACAAACGCCTAAAAGAAATATGCGAATGAATATGTCTGAAAGTGGGTGCTTCACAAACCAGCACATTTGCATATTGTATCTAAAACTGGTCATGATGCTCAAATACAATAAATGATAGTTTAAAACAGACTTAGTTAAGAGCTAAAATACTGGCTTCCCACTCGTGAGGTCCTGGGTTCAACTCCTGACCGAGTCATGCCAAGGACTTAAGAAATGGTACCGTTGGTTCTTCGACCAAGCACGCGGGTTTATCGAAGTAACATGCGGGCCATAATGATCGAAACCACCTTGGAAATATGTATTGAGTTACTTAAGGTCTTATCCCTGGACTATGTCCTAAACGAAATTATTATTATTAAAACTATTTATGGTGTGTTAGAACAAAAACTAGGTTACAAGAACACGCGTGCTCCATTTATAGAAGTCTTAAAAGTTTTCATGTTTAATTATAATACATCTCTTCATTTCTTCATTGCAACTTTACCCAATTTTACTTCAACAAAAAGTAATATATTAGCCAATATGCATATACTGGGTCGGTGACCAGGTAAATTACCCTTTGCATGTGAGTGTATAAACTAAACTTGCAATACATTAATTATTTCTCGTGAGGATGAAAAACATACCGTATAAAGCCTGCACTTCTTTCCTGTCCTCCCAGCCCAGCTCAAAATTTGCATTTGAAATCAACTTCTGGTAGATGGCATACATGATGGAATAATCCCTATTCGTGTGAGCCAACCCTAGGACATGTCCAATCTCATGAACAGCAACTTTCAGCAAGTTGGTACCTTGATTACTGCCCACAGTGAAGTACTCGTCGTCGTCCATGTGGATGTCACCTTGTCTCCACGCGTGTGACAACTGACCACCATAACCATCAAACATGTTCGGACAGTTGAGGTGCTCGCCTGTAATACAAAGAAACGTCGCTTTAGTTTCTATTGTATTGCGAAGGTTCAAATTGTTGAGGTCCTCGAAGAATCTACGATGGATCCCCAATGAACCCTGATATCTGATGTTCCCATTAACTTATTTATAAGTGGACAAACTATCCTGATCACACATATAACGATTTTGACTCTCAGCAGAAAAATGTAACACTGACGAAGCCAATTCCCAGTTTTCCCAAGAGGTTATATGCCACAAGCTTTTAACTGCTAAATCGATGCTAATAAGTATAAAATTTGTTTGTTAAAATTCTTTAACCTAGTTTCTAATCTTACGGGCGAGCAACGCCAGCTGCACCGCCAAGGTTATAAGAAGGAAAGTGTAAAACCGGGCTCTCACTTGCATGGCAGCAAACACAACACTTACAAGGCTTCTTTACATGGAAGCAAAGTAGAAAGTAAACAAATAGTCAAAAAAGATACAACAGGTAATGTTTCACGGCTACACGTCTTTACTGTCTTTCTTATCTTCCTACTTACATTCCTCATTTCTTTCCTTCTCTCCCTAGTAAATTTCTTTGTACATTCATGATTTCCTAAAATTTCCTTTATAACGTCTAGGGTGTGTGGTTAGACTTAAAAAGTTGGTATTTCCACTCCGCCTGGACAGATGTTAATTAATGGATACACGTGGCCATTATAGTTGCAATTATGGCTATAACAAGTTATAATAATTGTAACAGTTATTATAAAAATCTTTCAACACAAAATGCATATTACATCAAGATTTATAGTGATCTTTACATTATTACATGTTACATTAAGAGCTTATAAAATGCAAAGGGTCAGTGCTCCGCTATCCCTTCTCTTCCGCTGCATATCATCATAATGATTCTCTCCCGCGAATTTCCTGGAAGCCCAATGATGTCTGGCAGTCACGGTTAACCCGAATTCTCGCGTTATCTCGCGCGACGCGTATGGCTTCCATTAACATTCAGCCACCGCTAAAGATGTGCCGTTTTGCACCAGTGGTAAAAACGTGGTGTAAAAAAGTGGAGGTGGTATTAATTTGTATCATTTAGCAGCTGAAGCCTATAAGCGTTAACACGTGTCAGTAACATCATAATAGTAGATCAACATGAACGTGTAACATGTCTGAGAGCAGATGTTTATTACTCTGAACTCACGTAGACCAATGGGTTAAGCAGTGTGTCATCACACAACTTTCATTCAATTAACTGATGCCAAAAGAAGAGAATGAGAAGAAAAGGATGAGAAAATGAGAGAGGAGAAAAAATAGTGTAATGTATGGGAGAACAAAGCAGAGTGGAAAAGAAAGGATAAGGGAAAAGAGATGAGAAAAGAAGAGAAGAGAAGAGAAGAGAAGAAAAAGGAGGAAGAGGAAGCGAGTGGAGGAGAGGGAGAGGAGGCTGGAGCATCGAGAAGTGTAAAATAGTTGGGAGGAGAGGAGAAGAAAAAACAATAATGGCGAACACAGAATGGAAGAGGAAACAGGAGGACAGAAGAAAAGGGAGAAAAGAAAGGAAAGAAAATGAGAGAAAGAAAAGATGATTAAAAAGCAAATTCAGAAGAAATACGCTATCCATGCGGGCAGGTAGCTTTTCTTGGAAATCCTACCGAGTGCAGTCTATGGTAAACTTCACGTGTTTTCGTTCAGACGATATCATGAAAGTGCGATGTCTGCGAGAAGCCAGGCGTGCGAAGGACATCCAGGGAAGCCATACGGTGGTCTCTACGCACTACAGCTAGCAAACGTCGTCTGTTTACTCTAGCAACATGAGTAACGCCACTAAATTGCATCAAATGTGGGACGCATTGATGATGCCGCACAGAGGTGAACTCACAATCTTCAATCGACTTCAGCTCAGACATTATTTAGACTAGATTACAGAATCAACTGAAGTGCAGTTCAGTTTGTGTCCTCATTTTAAAATTATTGAAACTAGATTAAGTTTAGATTGGTGTTTTAGAATGATCTTTCAATTCAGAGAGGTTTTTGTGGTGACCTTTAAGTCTAAGAGGAATCTTCCGCAAGAATTATATGTTATAGAAGTATCAAAGGACCTCGACTGCATTATTGTTATGTACTTCCTGATAATCCTGGCTTCAAGATCAGCTCGCTGTGCATACACACAATTATGGCTTCCTTTTTCCCCACACTTGCTTCTGTGTGGTGTTCTCCACGACCATTGTATTTTTGTTTAATAATAACTTCTGACAGCTGAAAAGGAATACTTACAATAGAGATGGGCGCCTGACACCCACTGCGGTAATTCCTTACTGAAGCTTCATTCAAGTTTTTAAAGCAGCTGTTGTTTCCCACTTTACCTTGCCTTGCTTATGGTGATTCCTCTAAAACTTTTTAGTGTGTTTGCAAGGGCTTGACTTACTCTCAGCATACTTTGCCAATATCTTTGTCAACAAAGAGAAGCCCCTTTTTTAAAATCGCATCCTAATTTGGATGACAAAAGTTGCAAACATGACCTTGGATGCGCTGATTGTGTGAATCAATCTCAAAGGAAATGTTCTATCGATAAAGATGCGACAAAGTTAGTAGGAAAGGGGAAAAATTTGTTAACTATTTGTAATCTTATTTATTACAGTTATCGGTTATGCTGATAGACTGGGTCCAACGGTAATTAAATTTAGAAACCAAACTTGACCGAAGGAAATAAAAAGTCCTGCGCCTGGATTAGAATCATGACTTTTGCGTTACAAAATGCCACCTATTACGGGTAGACCTCGCAGCTCCCTGTGATAAAAACAATTACAATTGAACAGTGAGCTATTATGACAGAATAAGAACTGCCTTTATTTGAATGGTTTTTGTTTCCTGTAGTGAGATAGCACCTTCCGACTTGTAATCCAGAAGTTATTGTTTCAAATCACGTTCAGTCTAGATTTCATGTTTCCTTTGTTCCAATGAAGTTTAATTTGTAAATCATAAATTATATATTAGTTGTATAAGAGTCATGGTTATATATTATTACTATATTTAATTTAGTTTAGTTTATTAACACTCAGTTAAAATTTACAGTGTAAAAACATGTAACAATACAACAGTATATGCATTAAAATAAAAAAATACATTGAAATAAATAAAATTTTCTTTGTGCTGGGGAGACACACAGAAAAACTGCTTACACATGCCTTTTATACTTGATTTGAAAAAGTTCAAGATCAACTAAATTGTCGCCTTTTACGGAAAATTTAACATTTGCTGCTGTCACAAGCGGAGAACCATTCGCAGAAATTGGAAGAAAACCCCATATGCGAACGATCCGATTTGAAAAAATTGTCCAAACTGCTTTTTATTTGTTTTTCGTACAAAAAGTTTCAATGAAGGCGCCTACGGTCAGATGGCGCCCTAATAAAAAACGTTTCGCCACTCCAACCTACTTCTTTATGAATGATTTAAAGTCTTCGAAAGACTTTAAATTTAAACGTTTTTTTGTATCTAAAAATTTTTAACCCTGACACATAAACAGACTGTCAGAGTACGAGCTACCAACTAAAACAGTTTACGTGTAAAATATCTTTGAACGCTTTCGAACAACATCAATGTCACCTAGCTGATATGGATACCACGGTGGTGAACAATATTCAACAATTGGCCTTACATGTTTTATACGTCCTAAAAGTACTTCTTTATCATTGTGCTAAATATTCTACAAATTACGTTAGAAATTAGAATCCTATTAGAATCGTATTAAAACACGTATATCGGGTTTTAAATATAACCCTTATAAACAATTATTTTGAATTTAACACTCGTTAGGTTAAGCTGTGTTAGTTTGATGTTCTTTACACAAATCGAATCATGTTAGTCCGCGGCGCCAGACGGCTCACAATTTGAAACAATGATTAATTTGCCAACTGGTACTGGGCATTTACCAGCGAAATGCGGCTTGACGTAATCTGTGCAAATCTCAGCGGTCTAATTGCTAACATGGTGCGATCTATACATGTTTCCAAGCTGGGAGCCTTTAATCCTGGTTTGTTGCACGTCACTGGTGGTCAAATGACTAAATCTGTTTGCCTGCCACAAAGCGAGCAGCCGAGGAATTTGTTTTGTCGAATGATTTTTGACTAGCGAACAATGGCGGCTGTTGGAACATTGTTTAAAGAGAGCTTGTTAACATGGGATAATCAATGACAGCCCAGGGCAAAACGAGAATAAAGAAGGGGTTTTCGCGGCGCCCCAGTAGAGAGCACGTTGATACACATCAGCGCTCCAACCTGCCTTCCCTATTATCGTATTACTGGTTAATTATGTAGACCCCTCCTTCATCATTACGTTCACAGAAGATCTACTTTAGCTGGGACATTATTCTAATACATTAGCAACTAGTTTAACAGTTATAATTCTTGTGGAAACAAGAGCTTAAAGAAAGCTCCTTGGGAATTATCCCACATTTTACTGTTATGCCACTAACACATGTCAATGCCATCATAGTAGAGCATGATAATGGAAATTAAGGCTTTTAGTAATTACTTTAATTAGCTGATCAACATAAGACTAAGATAATTAAAGCCATTATAATAGGTGTAACTATATGCGACAGCTCACGAGAGCATGAAATTGAATCATCTAATGGAGTCCTAATGCAGTGAAAATAACAAAGTTTGACAGGCAAAAAAGTTTTCCGAAGGAAAATGTTATCAATGGTCTTCCAGTGAAGACCAATGCTGTTCAAATACTGGGTCATATGATATTCATGCACACAAGAACTAGTTGGTTAATATCATGTATTTCTCTTAAATAAAATAAACAGTTCTTTACCTTTTCCAAAGGCCAGATTGATGTCCACTTCATCCACAGGACTATGGTTGTCCTCAACAAATATGACAGGAATGACTTCACTCCACATGCGAAAGGCAAGCGAAAGGGCAGTCCGTTGCTTGTTGATAGTCAGTTGCGTACTGTAGCCAGTGTCCACCAATCTCCAGGTTACAGTCTTCCGGGAAAACGCATCACCCGCATCGTAACCCAGCACCGTTGATCGCTTCCACCGCGTCCGCCGCAGTTCACGCATCCTGTCCACCACCTTCTTCAACTTTTTATCATGAACACCACTGTCCATGTCTGCCACTAGTTGTTCTGCCCATCTGCGCCTGCGCAGAGCAACTTCAGTCTCTGGTGTCTTGTACGACGATACCAAAATGTTCCTCAACAAGGAACCACCATGAGTCGACCGTTTCCGTCGTGCAAAGCTCGTCTGGTTCACATTTTCTGCCGTCACGGGCAATGTTACGTTTTCCACTTGTGTCAATTTGGGCTCATCATCGCGGTTACCGCACCGAGTCTCGCTCATTTTCTTTTTTGTCGCTTCGTCCACAATGCCTGTTTGGGGAAGTTTGTAGTTCTTCTGGTATTTGCGGACGGCGTCACGGACAGCCATCTCATCACAATTGTTCTGGTCACCCTCGTATGGTGACAGTAGGTTCATTGCCGCTGCATCAAAGATGTTCCGTTTCTTTCGCGCAGGAGGAACCTTGCACAACAGATAGCCATACTTTTCCAACATGGCCTAAAAAAAAATTGCATTGTTTCAAATCTAGTGGCAAAATCATTGTTAAAATTTTATCATGAAAGTCCAACAAAAATGTCTAAATTGCAGCGATAAGCAAGCTTTGAAAGTAACAGAAGAACCAAATCTCACAACACGTCTCTTGTTACTATTTCTGATGCTGCATTGCAAAAACGTTATGATTGAATGAACCCTAATGATATGTACAAATAATGTTAAGATTTTTAGCGAGGTTCAGCAACATCTCCCAGTTTTGAAACAAGAAAGTCAATTCCCATTTCTGCTTCTCCCTGAGGATAAAGTTATACAACATGTTTCAGCGTTGCTTCTAGGACTCTGAAGAGGATTTGTTGATATTTAGACCTCAGAACAGTATCATCCAACAAGCAGGGGGCACACAGCTCACCAGGGGCATGCAGCTAAGCTTCTAAAGAGGGACCCTTTGACGGCAGTGGTTATTGATGGGTTAGTGTATCAATGTCTGCGCCCATGGAAGGTCCGGAATAGTATTTGCTCAGGTCTTGCCTTCAAATCAGCGAGTTGTAGCAAATCAAACAGACTGCCACCAGCTATATATGTCATTATACAGGGCCAGGCTTGGCCAACGCAACAAAGACTTTACGAGCAAGGGGATAGTTTTTGCATTAAGAGGTTGTGAGGTGCCGGGAGGAGTTTTCTTAAAAAGGCGTCACGTCCGGAAAAAGAAAAATGGTTCACTGAAAAGAAAGACGCTTCTTCTTCTTCTTCTTCTTCACTGTTTTCATAGTCAATACTGTCGTCACCATGAAAATTACAGTCATCACTACTATCCCCGGTGCTGCCCTTACCACTGCTTCTCTGCAATGATGATGTTATCAGTGCTATCATCACTATTATCATCGTCAATGTTGCCACTATCATCACCATCGGTATCATCATCCCATCATCATCGTCATCGTCGTGTCATCATCATCATGGTCGGCGTCGTCAGCATCATCATCATTAACGTCATTTTCATCGTCATCATTATCAGTTATCAGAAATAGGCGTCATGATTGCTGCCACAGCTGGCGTCATTGTCATCATCATCATCATCATCATGGTCGGCATCGTCAGCATCATCATTATCAATTATCAGAAATAGGCGCCATGACTACTGCCACAGCTGGCATCATTGTCATCGTTGCTTTTATCATCAGCATCTCCAACAGAAGCAGTAACAACAACTTTAACACACTGTCTCACATCACTTAATTTACTCATGCTAATTTAAGTGTTTTGTGATAATGTATAATTTATGCTAATGTGTGTTTTATCCTATTTTTGCTTGTCACACAGGAAACAGACGCTCCAGACATTGCGCCCACACAGGGAAAATTTACAGCACAGCTCGGGAAAAAATTTGAAGCATTCTGACAAAAATTCTTCCACCAGGAGAAACTCCTGGTTCAGATACCACCAGCGTTTAACAAAGGAACTTCTTTGTTTGCTTACTTCTATACAATTGATTTATTTAAGTTCAAGGAAAACATTGCAGGATATACAGTAACAGTGAGTCGCTATAGTTGCTATTATTTAATGCTAGTTAAGAGGTTACGACAGTTCCGGACCCAAGTTCTGTGATTGCAAACCTCCTGAAATACTTTTACTTCTCAACAAAGAAATTTGATCAGCTAGATCAGTTGTTAAAGTCTGTGTATTACTTAAATAATTTGTTAAGCAAACTCCCTCACTTGTCACAAAGTTCTGCAAGGAATTTTTACGTGACCGAGTAACTTTTTTCTTCTTTTTTAATTACATAGCTTACTTGATGTTATTTCATTAAAAAAAAGAAAAAATCCATTTTATACTGCATTTCATAAAATACATTAAATTATTATTTTAGCACTTCATCTGCCATGTAGTCTAATTAATACAGTCACTGGCATAGGCCAGCAATTGTCATGAATGTCACTATATTAGACAAGACTGCACGCCAGCAAAAATGCAAGTACAGCTGCTGCTCTAAAATAAGTTCGATAATACTTTAATTTTCAAAAATTATTTTTAATCACAAAAACGTATAACTAGAGCAATATAAAATAGAAATTGCGAGGCAGTTTCAAAGTTTCGAATTTGTTTTTTCTTCAGTTGTGTATTCAAAGATGTCACCACAAGGACTTCGATAAACAGACGCTGCTCAATCAAACATTCGCAACATTATAAACTTTAAAAGATTTTACATGTAATTTCTTTCTTTTATTTATTCATCTTATTTACCTTGTTTTATTTATTGATAATTTATTTCTATTTTATTTATTATTTCAATTTTATTTACTTATAATTTATTTCTTTGTCGACTGAACATTTGTTTGCCTATCAAATAGACAACAAGCAGACAAAATGGAAGAACAGTTAACAAACAATTTGAAAATTCAAAAAAAGTTTAATATACTCACTTCTGCATCTTGTTCTGACAGCACTTGGTTTGCATTCTTATTTACAATGTACTTCATCCTGTCTTGGTGGTCTCTAGACAAGAAGAAAGATTCACCGGTAGCAAAGGCAGAAATCACTAGGACAACAAATCCACAAAACAACACGTGTTGCGTAATATCAGCCATGTTCGTGTCTTTAAACATTTGATAGTCAATTCTCGCTTTAAATCACACGTTAATCCAATCAAGGTTCACAGGTCACCACAGTTCCTTGTCTGAGATTTCAAACCTCAAAGTTGTCTGCAAAAAAAACATTATACGTTTTTGGCAACATATTAGCATCAACTAGTTTCCGTTACCTGCTCAAATCTCTGTTTACAGCGGCAAAGATCAAACAAAATGAAAAATGTTTAAAACGAAGTACTTCGGCTGCAAAAACGTTAACAAAGTCTTGACAACATTATTAAGCAACCGCAAGGTTTAAGGTCTGTCCTTTTTCATAAGCCACATTGTAGTCAATGCGGTTTTCCGAACATGGTGGTCGCTGCTCCGGTGTTGAGAAGGTGCAATCTAGCCATGACCACGTTTAAATCAACGGTTTTGTTAAATCGCAGAACATCAACACTCTTCTAGATGCGCTCAGTTTGTAGTAAAATCAATTTACTCACAAACCTCAGAAAAAACCTCAGTGCTGATTACGACTTGCTAATGTAATTAATGTTGCTGCGTCTAATTTATGAACCTTGTACTTGTCCAAAGATGTACGTAATTATTCAACAGACAGTTAATTAAAATTTTACTTAAAACCGGAAGCGTACTCCGCAGCACCGCGGATTGCAATGGGAGCGTTAATTTAACCCTTGTCGAGTGGAGAGAGACTTTCACAACAATAAGGTATCGATACATTCGTCTTGACAGAAGTTATGTCTTTTGTAATGCATGGTTAGCCGGTTACCGCCTATTTGTTACCCCATAATGTTGTGCTACTTTTTTGTTAGACATAGCTGCCAGATTAAAGGAAAACAAAATGATTCTTCATATCCTACCCCTAAAGTATACATTTTAACACCTATCATAATGCCGAAGCGTTTCTGACAATTGAGTAATAGGCTAAAAACTTAATCAACGGCCAGCGAGCCCAACTACTATGACATCACAAGTGAACATAATTTTCAACAGCACACGCATTTCACGAAAAAAGTAAAGTACAGTGCCACAATACAATATTTAGTGTGATGTACAAAATTCTGCAAATTTTAAGTTTTAAATTCAAATTTTAGGTTTACCGCTGTCTTGACGCATGATCTTTCGAACGTGTGCGCCACATCACAACTGAACACATTTGAACAAGAGATATAGCACCTGTGTTTGTCCAATGTGTTTTCGGGATGCAATCGCTGGTACCTATCTAACTATAATAATTCCTTCACGTAAGTCATTCTTGAAAAAATGGTACATTCTTTTTAAAATGCTGTGTAGTTCTCAGAGTAGATTGTTTTGAGCTATAAGAGTTTTAAAATTGGTTTTCCTTTAAAGGTACAGCCAGACAATTAGGAAAACAGTTTTCATACAACAAAATATAGGTACAGTATAAACAACTTGTTTTTTCGGTATGCCCAAAAAGAAAGCAAACAAAGCATCTCCAATTTCTTTTTCATAAATTTTATCACAACATGCTTCTTATACTAGCGAAGTGTTTTCAGAACCACTGTCTGTAAACTAGACAAACATTATCACCGAGTTACTACAAGCTGGTACATATACATTCTACAATAACTAACATATTATAATTCATTGTGTAAAGCAGCATAAATACAAGAAAAATCCCTGAATACGATAAATGCACTGGATGAATATAGGCCTATCATAGCAACCAACTAAATAAGACAGAAAGTCGGACACTTAGAAGCGGTATCCTTTACGACAGAATAAAATGGACAGAGTGTTGGGTAACGCTAATGGGGCCAAAGCTCACGTGAGGGGGATATTTTTAAATCTCGAGCGTCGAACGTCCAAAAGCGAAACAAGAGGGATTTCGATATGGAACGAGAAAGCCAGAAACAACAAAACGCTCAATGCCGAGCAAAACCAAATGCACAGACAAACCATCAGCACATGACCTCGAGTTCTCGAATTTACCATGGTGTAGGAGGAACTGGAAGGCGTCTGTGGCTGGCAATCCTGAAAAGAATTTGCTTTGTATCTTTTAAACAAATCAAGGTATTCGTCTAAATGTTCACGCGTGCTCATGCTTTTTGGCTTGCGTAAAATTAACGCATAAACTCCCAGATTTCATACTTAGACCTGGTTTAAAGCTCAAGAAAGCACTATTCGTAAATAAAGCTTAGAAAGCAGGACTACCGGAAAAAGATTCACCTGAAAAGACAAGGGACCAGTGGACAAAGGACCACTAGGCCAATGTCAACGGAAAATCATGTGACTGTGACCGCTTTGAAAGTGGCATAGCTGGTGATTTGTTCGGTTGTCCTTTGACCGGTAGTCCTTTGCCAGTTGGTCCTTTGTCCGATGGACCTTTGACCTACAGCCGTATACGGAATGAGGTAAAAGGGACAATCTGGACGTCATTCTTTGTCAATTCAGTTCTGTGTGTGAGACCTACTCTTGATAATGGACTAGATTTTGGTCCTGACACAAGACCTGCCTATGAGTGCGGAGTTTCCAGGCGACAAAATTTCGTGAAAAAAATGGAAAAGCAGAAAAAAGCTGTATAATGACTTCCAGTGTGTTGTGTATTGAACCCAGGCTGCAAATATCATTTATGCAGCGAAATCGTTTAAAGACAGGAAAAAGTTTATCATGCAACAGTTCTAATTTTGGCAAATGACAATAATAATAATAATAATAATAATAATAAAACTTTGAAACGCAGAACGATTGCGTAAAATATATTACGTAATTGTTTACCTTTTGAAGTTTCATATGACATTACAAATAGAACATAAACATACATAGTCCCTATAAGGAAAGTGTAAATGAGAACCAAATGGCTTAGCCACTGGCAGCCGCAATTTTGTCGCTAGGCTGTTCTCCATTCTCAAAATCACTTGAAAAATTGCTCTGAAATAGGGCAATCAACTGAAATCAACTTCCCATTGCTATGTAAACATAGATAACACCGCACTGTTAAATTATTACTCCGCGTCTTATGCACAGGTACTAAATGAATTGATCCTTATAAAACAATGGATAAGAAAAAACCAGACGTCATGCGCAAGAACACTGAAAAAAGTCAATCGTGAAACCTAAACTTGGATTACCTGCTAAGACAGCCATGTAACTGTAGATTTCCTGTAAAGCCTTGACATGCACAAAGCCGCATTGCATACTGCTTTCTTATGACCTCAATAACTCTATGTGCCTAACCATTGTCTGAACCCATGAACAAATTACTTAAATCCCGCAGCAAATTATGCAACGGCAAAGGCAGGCAATTTCCTGTTGTTGGTCAAGTCCTGTATACATGTTAAGTGAGCAGTAGAGAGAAAGCACTGGTCACTTCACGGCCGCTTGACTCCTTGTGTGTGTCCTTTTAATGTCCATTCCTGTTTGGTAACTGCCATGCATTATGTTTCATTGTCGAGAGTGCTCTTTTCTGCACTAACAGCTATTGTCTAGAACAGATAAAGAGTCCTCCTTGGGTATGAAATATCCCTGGGTATCCAAGCAGGGAGTATCCCAGCTGATATGATTTCACACTGGGATGGTAATTTGGTAAAGTGGCAATCATTATTAACCCTGCCATTGCGCAGCTTTCGCTGTGAATGTTTTTTTTTTCAAGAAGGATTTAGATATTCGTTCCCACCAAGCTGTATGGCAATCGGTATCTATAAACCAAGGAAAGAGATTAGTTTCTAAGCTACGTACCACAACTGGCACGCCTCCTACAGGAACACGAGGTGCACAGACGAGTTTATAGGCGATCGTATTCTCAGAACAGCGCCATTTTACACTGCAAAGTTAGACAAAGTTCTATAAATTTTCCAGCCTTCACTTATTGAAGCAGTTAGTTGAATTTATGTTGCTTAACAACCAGCTAATGGCAATAAAACTAAAACAATACCGCACTCGTATCTGCCATACTTGTACAATCACGTTTATAAGTCCGCAAAAAAAGAAAAACTTGATAAAGTGATGGATAGTTTCGAACCATTCACCCCAATGATTCAACAAGATGACAAAATAAATCAAGAAAAAGCAGTGAAGTTAACACATATGACATATTTATCACTTTTTGAAAGTTATGCAAAAATGAAATAAGAAATGCAATTCTCGTTTTATTCGAACTTAAGACCTGATTTTGATGCTAGTTTTGAATTTAAGGATTTATTGAATACTTAAAACTGCATGAAACACGGCAAATAACGAAAAGGCTAGACTTTAGCATCGATTCATGCAATGCAGACATCTGATACAAATTACTTAACTTTTATTAAATGATCACACCAAGACCATGCAAGTTGACTAAGTTGAACAATGATGATGTCGAATGCCTTGATTCGGGCTTTAAAGGGACAGAAAATGCAATTTTAAGTATATCCCAAAAACTTTCCACGCAAAGTTATGTTACTTAGCATTATGCTTATATGTTTCAAAGAAAATTCTTAATTATTTAAAATATTCGCGCCGCCTGGAAAGACGACAATCCCAGTGTGCACCACTGATTCACCAAAAAAATCATTGATCTTACTAACAATATAAAGTAATTTATAAGTTTGCATGGTTAGAATGTGTTAAGAATGCCTTGATTATTTTTTCAACCCTTACGCAATGTTATCTAAACTTTAACATACTGTCAAAATAGCTTGCCTAACGGTCATCGCGGGAGTTACAATTTTTAAGTTTTATACAGCGTTAATGTTAGCCTTAGCGTTAAAACAAGCACAGTATGCAGTAAGGACGTGCATAGGTGACACAAAATTTCAAAACGAAACTTTAAGCTTTATTTATGAAAAGGGTTTTCTTGAGCTTTAACATATACGGGAACATTGTTGGGGACATATTGGCAAGATTCCCACCGACCATGAGATGGCGCAAATCCCACAAAGTTGCCGCTGCCTGCTTTGAAACACAATTTAGTATAATGCGCATAATTTGGGCATAAGACCAATGAATGGTATGTACTATATTAGACTAGGCTGTGAAACAAAGACACATTTGTGTCCAACCATATGTTGTACTGTACCAAAAGGTCGGTTGCTAATTTTTTTTATCTTAAGGAGGACCATTTTACGCCATTTGTTTTCTGACCAACGTCTTCTTGGGACTGTCC
Organism: Tubiluchus corallicola; assembly: GCA_030141605.1. NCBI lineage: Eukaryota > Metazoa > Priapulida > Priapulimorpha > Priapulimorphida > Tubiluchidae > Tubiluchus > Tubiluchus corallicola. The sequence continues at coordinate 252,667 of JAQGDQ010000225.1, forward strand.
GCGCACACGCGTCAAACAAAAACAACTTTAGCTGAACCTGTGTCAGTAAATCCAAATCCAAGATCTAGAAATATTAATAATAGAAACTATTGGGCCCTGTTTTATTAATCATCGATGTCGTCATATTCATTATGATTATCAACACTATATTATAGTCGTCGTCATCATCGTCGGTCGTTTTCATCATCATCGTCATCACCATCGCTATTAATAATTACATTAAAATTATAAATATAGTGCAGACGAAAAGACTATAACTACAATCGCGTTTTAACCAGTGAAAAGAAATATGCCTTGCAGTATATCTGTTATCAGATTTACACAAAAAGCTAACGTGCAAAATTTTTTCTTATCAACAGATTTTAAAAATAAATAGATAATACTGTAAATTTTAATTTTATTTCGTTTATTATATTTTCATACTATTTCACTTAGATTTCACTTTAAATACCGCTACCAGTAATATAGTTAATTATTAAAAGTAAGCCCCACTGTTATAAGAACCACCATAATTAATTAATTAGGAAAAGAGAAAAGTTAACAAAGTGTTAAACAAATATCAAAAAAGGAAGAAAAGAAACAATTAATGGACTGATGAACTTCTGTCTGCAATTAAAAATGAGTTTGTAATGTATGATATTGTAAATATTTTGACAAAATTTATAAAAAACGTTTTATTGTAAAAGTCAATATTACAGTCATGACAGGTTTTAATCAGTTTTATGATTAGCAAAATTTCAACAACGTCATTCAGTAGTTTTCATTTTCAGTTATTCCAAAAATTTCTTATGATATAAAGGGTAATATATATGATATCACACTTATAAATACTATTAAATATATCTAAAAATTTACATGAAATATTGTTTACTAAAAATGCATTAGCAAAAATACGTTTACTGCATCGAATGTTTAATGTGTACTAAATAATACCTAATATTACTGAATAATATCGAATAATATTCTATTTAAATAATTTTAAATAACACTGAATAATACCGAATAATACTAAACAATACTGAAGGATACTGAATAATAAGACACAGTTCTATTATTGTAAAATTCAGTTTTGTCTGCGCATTTAATATTATTGAACGATTATGTATTTTGTTAGATGCGATTCTTTAAAACTTTAAAAAGCTGCCATTTTTGGCAAAAGAAAGGCGGTATGCAATATATGCACAAGCAACACAATAACAGAGTCACTTATAAATTAGTAAATGAAGTAATTGGTAGCAAATTGTGCGTTTGGATGTTGATACGGGAAATGTCAGTTTTTCTTTCCTGCGCTTCTTAAAATATCGACTAATAATAAAGCAATTTAAAAACAAACAGCACATAACAATACCGTTGAAATTTAGAAAACAGAAAGTAAGAAATGGGAGCACGAAAGAATTTTTAATTTTGCAAGCAAAAAATCACTCTAAAGTCTTCACCCTAAAAAAAACCAAGAAAACAACTTTTCAACTCACCAAAAATTTGTCTATAAATCCATATATGGCGCGACACTAATCCTGTCTTATTTAACACTTTTCCTTTTATTATTCTAGCGCTGTGAGAAAGTTTTCTTTGCGGACACTAAAGTCAAGTTAGCATTAAATCTCAAAGACCGCAGAAGCTTCGGCTGCCGCGCGAGATAACTCAACTGCGCATGCGCGCAGCACAGGACGAGTTTCTGTGACGGAAACAATCAAGTAAGATGTGTACAAAATGGAAATTTAATAGACGTCCAGGTACCAGAGAATGTCATAAATTAACTTGTTCGGCGAGTGTATAAATCTACAAGTGTAATCCCGCCCGACTTCTTATTTGTTTTAATCAACATCATTAATCTTAAACAGCAAACATTTTAAACAAGTGTGGAATATCGATGGTAATGACCGAGTCAAGGCTTGAGGAAAAATTAAATACAAGTGCAAATAATCATTTAACGAAAAATGATTTATTTAAGCCTTATAGAAAAGACGCCTTACATTGAACGCGTAAAATACAATAACTGTGAATAAGCGAGTGTGATTAATTTTGACTTTAAAGAATTAGTCTGCTAAAACACTCATAGATATGATAATCGATCTCGCCGCAAACTTTGCTTTCTTTGTTTTTTGTAAAATGTTCTGGGTCTTCCATTAATAATGCAAATGATGGTTGGAAATGTTATTTAAATGGCAATCATTCCGTTAGTCAATCAGCCACCTAGTCAGTCAGTCAACTGGTCTTACTCACAAAGTTAGTCAGACAGTCACATAGTAATTTAGTCAGTCAGTTTGTCTGTCAAGCAGATGAGCAGTAAGTCTGACAATAAATAAGTTAGTTGGTCAGAATCAGTCGGCCAGTCCCTCAGTCAGCGAATTAGTTCGTTGGCCAGTCAGTCAGTAGGTCGGTGGGCACCCAGTTAGTAAGACAGATAGTCACTCAATCTGTCACTCAATAAGTTAGTCAATCAGTCAGTCAGGTGCTCCTTGCTCAATCAGTCAGAGAATCAGTCAGTCAGCTAATAAGTTATTCAGTCAGTCAATCACTGAGCAGGATGTTAGCCATCTAGACAAATGATCAGTTATGTACTATAATTATTAGTTGCTATAGTAACTAATCTCTACTTTACTGACCATCTTTACTACTCTCAGCAGGTTGCAAGGTAAAACATTTGCAAGGATCTTATCCTTACAATTCTAACAAATTGTTCTCGCGTTAATGCTAACGATGATTAGCCGGTTCTCCCACAAACCGACCCTAATTCGCCAAGGCGGTTACTCAGGTAATTCTGACAATGCACATATTAGGACATTTCCACTCAGGTAATTCTGACAATGTACATATTAGGACATTTCCGGAGCTACATGGCCTGAAGTCATCTGCGCGCAAATTTGACGACAAATCATCTGTGTAATGACTACATGCCAGCTTTAACAGGTAAGCGCTACCTGTTCACAGTAACTCGTACATAGGTATGTAATTACCTGTCCCCTGGTGGTCATTACGTCCATCGATGGTCACTTCATTGGGTGGGTTAATCGCAAAAGAGGTGACAAATTGAGTTAATTATCAACAAGGGAAATGGGATGGTAATCATCCGGTAACAACAGTGTTTCTAGTTACAGTTGACGGTGGAAAAGTGACAGCTTGTCAACTTTGTAAGCTCAAGATCGTAAATTTTGCGTGTGTTTATAACAAATTTTGTAGTAGAAATGAAATGACTGATCATAGATCATAGCTGGCAACACATGAAACTTCTCTTAGTTTAGGCCTTGCGTTTTGAAAGTGCAAATTTAAAGGTATCTGCGACATGAACAATATAATGCTTGGCAGCTCCCGTATAACAAAAGAAACCCTAGTGTTTTTTCACGACAATTACTATGTGATTGATTTTGTTACAAAAACTTTGGATATTTTGTAAAGGCTTTTTTCTAAAGGATGTTGGGTTTCGGGACATTTTTCTGGGCGATTATTGGTTAACGTCTTTACGAAATGCATAGTCAGTCAGTCAAGTAGTCATAATGATCAGGCAGGTTAAGACAATTATCAATAGCATCTATATTTCAAGTTTTATAAATTTTCAAGTTGTTACTCCGCTAGGCGTAATGAGACAGTTATTCCTGCGAATCATGTGCCTGTGCGTGCCGCATCATTTCTCGTAAGTCAAAGGAGAAAACTCACTAAACTTTTGTTTTTTTATTGCATTACAACACGAAAAGCATTCAGTTTTATCCAGAGAACACACCATAGTCTGCGCATGCGCTATTTCAAAGGCCAATCTGTCGTAAGTCGTAAATTGCACAAGTTTTGCGAGATGAAATTAACCATCAAATTTTCACGATAATTCATTCTGTAGTAGGTTACTGTTAATAAACAGCAAAAACTTAGGAATTGCTTTCGCCCGATCAAAGATTTAAAATACCTATCTACACAATTTTATCATGAGGCTTGTGGTCGAGGACACACTAAAGGAATGACCTTGAAATACACAGAGATAATAGAAACCTGAAGTAGAGTTAAATCCTATAATTTTAACTGTCGTGTGATGGCGACGTAAACTTTGCACTGTTGGAAATACTGTTTAGGTTCTAAATGCAATTAGTGTTCTAAAGACAAGAAAATGCATAGCTTTTCAATATAGGGCAGTAACACGTGCTTACATAAACGAAAACACAATTAGCTTTGCTACTAAAAAATTGCCAGCCAATTCACGCTCGAAAGGTTTGGTTTAATTCTAAATATCGGTGCAGACGGTTTATTCATGTCGCAAATGTAACTTACGCAATTGAAATATTATTAAATTTCAAATTTCTTCAACTATTATTCGTTCCAGGCAAGCCGTCATGCACTCATGGATAGGAAGTATATTTTTATTAATGGTCAGTGATATGCTTAACGTATACTGATAGTAAAAGAAATCCGGATAATGTTGAATGAAGAATCGTTACAAATCTGTGATTATAGTTGACGACACACATGTGATTTTTGTTGGTCGAAAAAGGTTAAATACAAGAGTCAATTGTGTCAATGAAATTTCAGGAGCATCTTGGATTTTTTTAGTTTACAAAATGAAAATTACCTTTTAAGGAAATTTATTTCGTCAGACGTCAATGAAGTTCTTGTCACAATTTGAATGCGGATTTCATAACAAGCGCACAGGAAAATTTAATCTAATTAATTCCACTAATCGATTCACACGTTACTAACACTCGCTCAGCCACTGTGTGACAGCTTTGCAGGAATTTGAAACACTTTATTTGCACGTTATCAGGAACTAAACGTCATGACTAAACGCCTAGCTATGTATTGTGTACAAATAATTCCAAATAACCCAGCCCAACAGCATATACATACTGATGGCTTCGCTAGTGCTAAGTCACACCCACCTACTGATTCAGTGGGTTATCTGCACTGACCAATGCAAGCCTTACCACCTCACCAGTGTAGGCAGATATAGAAAATAACTGGATAATAATTTACTTTACCAGTCAGTAGATGTGCAAGTGTCAAAATAACTAGATTCATGCATCTTGTTCGTAATGAGAACTGAATTTAGCAGGTGTTGCTCACAAAAGATACTAAAATATTAAACCAGTTTTTGTGGTTTATTTAGTCTACATCACTGTGTAGATGACACGTGTGACTAATAGAAATTAGGTTGATAGAGGCTACCTCGTTTCTAGACTACAGTTATATATGCTGTAGTCTAAAACAGTCTTATAAAAAGTTTTAAAACACTGATTAGAAAGAGAAAAGCATAGTCATCCGATTGATCTGAAGAAGATGATGCAGTCCAAATCGCACACGTGCCTGTTTTTAGAAACCCTTTCAAGAAATTGGGAAGGTAAAGGGGTATTCACATTTTACCGACGAAATACCTGTACGTTTTAGCCTCTAAATTGACACTCGCGATCGCGACTGCAACACCTTGTAGCGACGAAATCCGCTAGTATTATACGTTAGTTGGTCACGAGTTATTTGGAAACCAGCGCAACGACGCGGTTTTCAAGGCGCTTGCGCTGGGCAACACGCATGCACAACACGGCGAAATTGCGCAGCAGACGAACCGACGTCACGGATAAGGTAACCATATCTAAAGCTACATAAACAAACATGCATTTGCTGCTGGTGTATTTTTTGGTTTAAATGGTACTACGCGCATGGGCTTCCCCAAAAGAAACAGGAATATGCTGATCAAGATTCAATTTCATTCAACGACGTCATTGCCCGACACGTTCAGATTTTGAAATGGTTTCCTCAAAAAATACATGACCGAGATAAAAACATGCTAACCGCGTGAAGATAATAAAACCGCAAATGTTCACACTTCGTAAACCAAATTTGATAAAAAAGAAAAAATTGTGAGAAAGTTAGAACTCAGCGTGGATGTGAACCAGTGGTTTCTGTATTGCAAAGTCAATGCACATAGAAAACTGCACTGTTTTAGATCAAAAACACAGCTACACTTGTTCTAAATTGCCTATGCCAAAGAAAAAGTGATTATTCTCTTTTCAATGGAAACTTCAAGGAAAAAGTTGGTCACATCGTTGCTATAACGAAGATCGTTCCGTTTGCTCTGGCAAACCTAATAAATCCAGCAAATTACAATATTACTCCATGTTACTTTATTTATTTAAACACACCTGTGCTTCCAGACTTGTGCCTACTACGTTTTCTGTTCGCCCAGGCATCTGTCCTAGTATCATTTAGGACGATTCCAACAAAAGCAAAATTAAATGGCACCTTATGTATCTGAGAGTTCCAGGTTATATACACTGAAACATTTTTTGAGTACTATTTTTTACATTGTACATTGCATGGCCGTATTTTAATGATTTTATTAAAGACAAGCCTGATGATTTTTCATATCCTATCCTATTTTGAAATACGGTAAAAGCTCACATTTTAATGCCTATAGTAGTACCAAAGTGTTTCTCATGATTAAATAATAATAGGCTAATACATGAACACCTCGCGCTTGTGCGCCAGAACACATATGAACTAAGAGGTACACCGTTTGTTTTTTGTGCAATGCATTTCCAAGGTGCAAGCGTTGGTGCCCATCTAACTTGCGAATGAGGAAATGCACGTAAAATACAAGAACTAGCCGATATGAACGTGAAATTAGGTTTCTGTCCTAATAATTCTTTCACGTAAGTCTGTGAAAAATCAATCTATTCCCTCTCAATATTTCAGATATTAGATTGCTTTGAATTATAGATTCCAATATTGGAAATCGAAATACTGTGCTGCTGTAAAGCTTTCAGTGTGACACACTAAACACGGCAAATTTTTAGTTTCGGTCCAAAGATTTAAATTTCAAGTTTACCACTGCGCTTACGCATGAGCTCTCCAACATGTGTGCTACGTCATAACTTAATAACATCTGAAGTGAGAGGTACGGCCCATCTAACTAGCAAATTTCGAAATGCGTGTAACAATGGAGAACTAGCCGCGCGAACACGAAATTACGCTTCTAGTTAATTACCTAAATAGAATTAGCTAATAATTCTTTCATGTAAGTTATTCTTGTAAAAACAATTTGTAACCTTTCAATATTTTATATTGAAATTGTTTTGAGCTATAGTTTATGGCTGGGAGTCTGGCTAAGAGTAAATGCTTGCACATGGAAATAAAAATACATCAAACCCATATTCACACAAACCTTTATTTGGTCTACTGTTTGTGTGTGTGTGTGTGTGTGTGTGTGTGTGTGTGTGTGTGTGTGTGTGTGTGTGTGTGTGTGTGTGTGTGTGCATGGGTTTTAGTATTTTGCTTTGATGTATCTGCTGGCAGTGGGCTTCATTTAGTTCATATTAAGTTTCACTCTTGCACCGTTACTCTGTGAGACAAACGCCTCGATTGTCTGCTGAACTGTTGTTGCCATTGTCGTAACGTCACAAATTGGCTGAAATCATGTGAACTTGGATGACGTCAGAAATTGGCTGGAACTGTGTGAATGTGAATGTGCCCTATGTATGAAGAACAGCAAGAAATTTAATTTGCACCAGAGTGCAGAACTGTGCAGCTTAAAGCATAGCCTGCAGGGTAACAGTTAAAACCGTAGAGACAGACTTAATTGTGTTATGCGTTAAACTAATTAATAGTGCAGACACCCCGCAAAGGAAGAACTTTGAATCACTAAAAGATGCAAAAACGCTAAATGCTCATCTTACCTTCATTGTTCGCACATGACGCTTTACCAGTAAAACTCCATTAACTGTCTCATCAAGATTTGACGTCTTCTCCTGTGGCCCCCGTTTAGCAGCTGCTCTAATGAGTTCAAGCAGCAAAATGATGAGATCCCGGGAAACACGACGTGAGGCGGGCTTTTTTAACCGAGCACTACATCAAACACTGCACACTTACCGCCGTCTAAACATCATAAAACATCGTACCCAGATTAGCTGATGAGCGCAACAAAAACTGACAACACGCGCGAGTATCAAAGACGTCCCGCATTGCCGCTCTGCGCAACTCGCTATGACCACGTGCGCCGCGGATTGAAACACAAGACAATGTTTGACGCTTGCGAGTAGTAAACAGGATAAAAAACAGCCGAAAGTGTCAAATGTAACCGATATGTGCAATATATTCTCTGCGTAAATAGGATGATATTAGTTGATGTTTATTGAACTTTTAAACGGAAAGCTGGCACGGGTAGAATACACCTTAAACTGGAAGCAGATGGTAATGGTACTAAGTCAACAATCATCATCAGTGGGAACCGTGTGATCTCTCAATTCACGGATCCCATCTTGTAATACGCAGTTCTCCATCTGTGAACAGGAACTGGTGATTAAATAAGTGCAGATCGTTTAGTTTGTCAGTTATGAAAGTTCTGTATACACTTCTCTTGACCTATCTCTGCTCATACTGGACATCTCCATTTGTTTGTTTGTTTGTTTCTTTGTTTGTGTGTGTGTGTGTGTGAGTGCGTGCGTGCGTGGGTGTATGTTTGTTTATCTGTTTGTTTATTTGTTTGTTTGTTTGTTTATCTGTCTGCCTTTGTGTGTCAGTCTATCTGTTTATTTTTTTATTTGTGATCATCAATAACAAATCCCTTGCCTTCGCAGAAGAAACGAATTTTATATTTAATTGTATAAACAAATAATTGTATAGTAAAATTTCCAAATTTAATATTAAATCTTTTAAAAATACTTAAAATGCACGAATAAGTTTATTGGCTTTAACCAATGCAAAAGTAAACTTACAATTTCATTTTTCTAAAAAGTTCTACTAAATTCGGCTTAAAAATGAAAATATTCATAAAGTTTAGTTTTTGCAAAAAGTTTTCACAGACTTTATTTTAGCATTAAGTTTACGCATGTTTGCGTTCACTACAGCATTTAACAATGCTGTTGTGTCATTTGGAATATGAATTCTGATTAGAAAGAGTTGTAAATTGCGTTACTTCATTAAACACCGGTCATTACCCGTTTAAATTTTGTTTAAAAAAATACTTCCATCTTGGCAACACACATCAAGGGTTGAGAATACGCCTCCCAGTTGAATGCCTCTTTTCATCTAAATCTTGCCTTGAGTAGGCCTATAAATGTTTGGTTTTTAGACACTTTTGTGAGTCTGTGTCCTACGTAAATACGTATTTGGAAATGATATTGACTAGAGCAAGTTAGAAAACTCAAATTCCTTCTGCCCCCTTGTGTTTCTTGTTCTACGATGTCGATTGGTGAGCGGTGGGTAAAAAGATGACTTGGCTTGTTTCAAAGAAAGAGGTGTTCATTTTCAGATGTGCTAGTGACTTTCCAGTAGATATATGAAGTTTAAGTTTGATTTGACGCCACCAAAGTTCTCATAAGTCTTGTAATTACTATATTAAATCACAAGAAATACTCTTCATAAATAAAGTTTTAAAAATTCGTTTTGAAATTTTGGATCACTTACAGGACTTGCGTTAGTAGCAACGTTCTGTAAATTTAAACAGCCCTCCATTACCGTGAGATCATTTTAATGGTAAGTCGTTTGAAACAAGCTAAGATAATACTGCGTAAACTATGAAAAAATAATCAGAGTATTCATAACACACTCTTCACTAACTAAGCAAAATTTTAAATTAGTGTATCTTATCAGTAAGATTAAAAGTAGGTTTTTTCAGTTTCCATTTTAAGTGTAGCCTACGTATTATCACCGAATCCATATAAATCTGATCCACATGAAATGTCATCCAGTCTGTTTCAAATCCAAATTCATACATCCATACACAAATTTTGTTTTGAAAGTCAACTGTAAGTCATCATTTTAAAAAGCTCAACCTAGACAGTCTATAGGTTCTATAGGTATCTAATCATCTATACATTAATTATTTATCTGCTAAACATTTTTTCTTATTTTTTGTCTTCACCTGATTTGCAATTTACAGTCTAACTCACCTTTGATTTTTTCGACATAATCATTCTGACAAAATTAGCCAAAATTTGCCATCCTATGAAGCTCTTATTGAGGCCTTCTTATTTGCAAACTCCATCAAGCTAGCCGAGTGGTTGCCCCCATTTGGGTATTTTTACAACCCCGTGCGGTTGCGGATGCTATAAGAACGGTGATCAACCCGCCTAATTAGCTTTATTACTCATCGTATTTTGACTGGCTTCCGTATAGCCCGCCGTGCTGCTTTGTGTGCATGCACTAGCCGACATCAACGCCCAGTCGTGGCTTCACCGTCTGCTCCTGGACCTCCCGCCTGGAGAACCGCTCTGACCGATATTAGTGAGCTTATTTGAACCAGGCGTGGATTTGGTGGGTCGGCGGTCAGCTACTGTAATTTTTGAGTGCCTTTAATATCTATTAACTTGTCTGGCTTCAGCGCAGGGTGTAACACTTGGACAGGGCCGGCTCTACCACTAGGCAAACTAGGCAGTTGCATAGGGCGCTAAATTTAGGAAGTAATTCTTTAATTTTTAGTTTAGTGTAAGTAATTGCCTAGAATATGTGTAATTGCATAGCTGCGCAACACTAATTAATTGAAACGAACAAGTTGTGTTTTTTCCTGTCGAAATGTATGATTCATAGATGTTAGTAAGTGTCTTCAAGCAGCAAAACAGTTTCTACTTTTGCTTTACCTGATTTCCTATTTTAGACATTACTGACGCGTTACCTGCTTTTTCCCGCGGTTTCTATATAACTACTTACAGAATGACCCTATCTAAATTGTAAATTTTTTCACAATGGTATTTATCTAACTATGACAGATAAACCTATAAGAGTCGAAGACTCCAGGACGGAATACAGGAAATAGAAGATAAAAAAAAGTTGGTGACTCATATAGAATACATTCAGGTCATAAATCCAATTTTAAATTCAAGCAATCGTAATTTAATTTCAAATTCAATCAGCATAAGCTGTAGATAGGTAATACTTAATTAATATATTACAATACGTGCATAAGCCTAGAGTACACTGTGACAAGTACTATTATACTTTATTATAATATTATACAATAAAAATTCAATATTGGAGCGTAGTTGCAATCACGGAAACGTTGGCCGTTAACGAGAAGGTGCTACAAATATCTGTGCGTATGGCGTCAAACTACCTAGAGTCGGCCCTGTATTTGGACTGTGGCACTCGGCATCTCCTCGTAGGGTAAGATTTCTTGAGAAAGTTATCAGAAAATTCCAACGGTAGTAGCCGTTACACTGTGAACGCCACTCAACAAATCTAACTCAGATATAATGGCAGACGCTATATCAAAATAAAACTAAAAATCAAGATAAAGATTTCGAGGGAAATTGCGTGAAGCCATCAGTAGCAGGAAATGCAAAAAAGGACGATGAAAATAGATACGATTTTATCGTCTCAGAAATGTCGCCTATCAAGTATTCTTCCCCCATGAAGCTCCAAGTATCTCGAGTGTTTTGTTTTTTCCTCAACAAAATGTCCCTCTAGTTTTTTCCGGTTCAAAAATTAATCGCTTTTTGGCGGCAAAAACTGTTGGCGCCATCTCCTATTTACCTTGAGTATCGATGAAATCAGGTTGCTTTTTTGCAGGACGTATCAATCAGAGGGGGTTACCTATTGATTACAGTCAAGGCGGCTGGCTTAAATGGGATTAATTTCAGGTGTTTGCTTGATCAATGGCTGCCGTAATTCAGTGATACCGTTGAGAAAAAGAGTGAGGGAAGACAGAGGAAGAGAAAGATGGATGGATGGATGGATACATAAAGAGAGTGACACAGAGAGAGAGAGAGAGAGAGAGAGAGAGAGAGAGAGAGAGAGAGAGAGAGAGAGAGAGAGAGAGAGAGAGAGAGAGAGAGAGAGAGAGAGAGAGAGAGAGAGAGAGAGAGAGAGAGAGAGAGAGAGAGAGAGAGAGAGAGAGAGGCAGAGACAGACAGACAGATAGATAGAGAAAGAGAGAGAGAAAGAAAGGGAGAGAGAGTGAGAATGAGAGGGAAAAGATTAAGAGAGAAGCAAAGTGAGAGAAACATGGAGAAACGAGAAAGAAAAGGAGGAAAAGAACAGAGAAGAGTGGTGAGAAAGAGAGATAGAGGGTGAGACAGAGGTAAAAGAATAATAGTAAATAGTAAATACATTAATACAAACAGACAAACACATATACAGCTGCGTTTAGCTGTTTTTGTTACCAATAAAATCAACATGTTCCAACCATCTGAATTCTAAAGCTATTATTCTCTTTACCAACGAAGTTTTGCGAGATTTTCAAGAAGCTCGAATGTCATCACATTTTCAGTTTTCCATGAATTGTTTACAACACTTGACGCAAAACTGAAATTTTACACCAGTTAATGTCCAGCTCAGACTGGTAGTTGGTCAATAAGATTTCTGCATGCCATGCAGCAAAGACAGTCTAATAATATTGGCGTTCGGGATAACCTGATAACTCGTATTAGGCCGCTACGCGAGGATTCCGACAGGACCAATCTTTGTTCTAAACATGGTACTGAGAAAATAGTTCCTGCAGCAACAAAAACTTCAAGTTAGGGTGTAAAGCAACTACCTGTCGTTTCAGCTACCAGTAACGTTACCCTCAACAACAGCTTCACAATCAGCAACAACCTCACCATCAGCAACCAACCATATATACAGAAACATGCAAAAATTATATCCAGGAAAATACATTTGCCACTATTAAAATTATTACGCATATCACTAATTAACTTGGAGCTGATATTTATGTAAAGTTTCTTGCAAACTTATAATGATACAGAATCAACACAATCATAGAATATGACAATAACTCCTTTAATCGACGAAATTTTCTTTTGTATATGATGAAGTATAGTATTGTATTTAAACTTATGCAGAGTGTGGATAAGAGGTCATGAAAAATGAGAAGGAACTAGATGAATTCAGAGAACCATCATGTAAAAAAGATTGAGAATCACTGTAAATTTGTTGCTCGAACGAGAAAGAAGTAAAAAATTTGTTCTTCAATCAAGTTTGTGTCTCATTTGCGAAACACGACCTTGTTTCCATGGTAATCAAAGTAATGTTAGAACAGTGCATCATAAATAAATTAAACCCACCTACACTAATTCGTTAATTACCTAATTAGGCTTTTTGTGCAGTTTCGCAAGTTCTCCCTACCCATTTTCATTTAGCGCAAGATTCATTTTAAAACAAAACGTTACTACTATAGTATTTATAACAGCATTTTACATTGTCGTAAATAAAGTTCTTCCAAAATTATCAACCAGACTCGATCAAGGGGATTTTGAGTTAATTTATTGCCACAGATGTCGTTACCGCGCACGAAGAGTTAAACAGGATGTAAAGTGGGGGCGTGAACAGGCAACTAATGTGTGGTAATCGATTCCACCGCCCACCACCCGCTCTTAAAGGTTACCTATACAAAAAACGATAGTTAAACGTTTTGCTTTAATCTTTAATGCTATTTGACTTGGAGCGCGAGGCGATAGTTTTCAGCGCTTGTAATAATAAAGTCAAAGTGCGTTGGCTTGAAAATAACGTTTGAATTAGCAGTGAAAAACAACAGGTAAACCCATCAAGTTGAGCTAAATTAAACGTTTGAGTAAGCAAAATCTGTGAGTAGTTAAAATCTAAATACTCCCACGCATGAAATGTTGCAAACATAGACGAGGGTGTAAGTGGTAAGATCTCCGGCGTACTGGAAGGCACGTCTGAGATCACGAGCGTACAAGGAGGCACGTCTGAGATCACCAGCATACAGGGAGACTCACCCGAGATCACCATCGTACAGGAAGCCTCGTCTGAGATAACCCGTACACAGGAAGGTTCGTCTGAGATCGCCAGCGTGCAGGAAGGCTCGTCTGAGATCACGAGCGTACAGGGAGGCATGTCTGAGATCACCAGCATGCAGGGAGACTCACCCGAGATCACCATCGTACAGGAATCCTCGTCTGAGATAACCCGTACACAGGAAGGTTCGTCTGAGATCACCAGCGTACAGGGAGGCACGTCTGAGATCACGAGCGTACAGGCAAGCACGTCAGAGATCACCACCATACAGTTCGATGAGGTTATGATCCACCGGGTAGATAATTAAAAATCCATAGCTGATGAGGGATACCTTGTTTAAGAGAGTGTGCTCTTGCATTTAATATTTGTTATTACCATTAAGCAACATGGAACTACACGTTAGTATGTTCCGGTGTATGGCTACGCATGAGGTGCTAGTGCTCCAATGCACAAACAAGCCTATATTGCAATTGGTCAGTCTGCAATAGAGCAAGCTCGTTGACCAGTTAGTTAATTTTCGTCTTGGGCTCTTATGACAGTATCTGTAATTTACAGTACTTTAGTCCATGTGTCCCCATCTTGCCAATAGATGGTGCTATGATGTTTAACGAAAGTTTTTTAAACTTGATGCAACTAGCTTAAGACTATATAAACGCAAAATATCACAAAATAAAGCTGTTAGTTAGTGTAATGTTTTAGAAAGCATTAATTAAGAGGAATTTTTGACATTGTCTGCAGATGGAGTTGTACAAAACTGCAAGATGACGTCCATCTAGAAGTCTGTCCACCTGCATATCCAAAACAATTATATAAGCTGTCCTTGGGCTGAAAGAGCTATTAATTGATAACAGAGATTCTTAGTTCAAAATAGTTCAGTAAAACACATTTTAATCTTTGTAATTAAATCTTAATCTAAACCGATTTATCACATCAGCGTTGTAATTTATCAAAGAAAGTCAAAAGTATTAGCAGATTCCAACCACTGCAGATGATTGATTTATTATCGGTTAATCAGTTGATATTCATGAAAACTGCATTACTCATCTTTCTCAAATCAGTTGCAGCAGCATCAGCATCAGAAACATAGTGCATCTTTCCCAAATACGCCCGTGTCATTCGTAAATGAAATTACCAATCGATTTCCGGGCGAAGAAATAGCGGATATTCGAAGTTAAATTTGTAAAAGAAGCCCCCAGTAGCATGTCTTCAACTCTCAATCTGGCTTGAAGAGTCAGACTGAAGCCAAGTCCAGGCAGCTGGTTGAATAGAAACGAATTATACACGACAACTGTGAAGCCCGTGATGTCTGTCCAGGAAAGGAAACAAAACATGCCAACCGTAGACTAGATTATTGAAATTAACGGTGAGCAACATTTTAGCAAAACCGTTCCAGGTATTTTTTCAGCAAAATAAAACCGATTTCTTATCCTTTCAGTAAAAGACGGATTAGTATAGAGCCCCCGAAGGGCCACGTTGAGAAAAGTCACTAACTCGTGGCCACGAATTATTAATCGATTAAATCCCTCCACACGATATACTCGATTAAATCCGTGCGCACGAGATACTAATTCGTGGCCACGAGTTAGTAACTTTTCTCAACGTGGCCCTTCGGGGTCTCCATAGATTACAAATAAGACCGTGGGGTAAAATTTTTCGCTCCCAGTATAAAAGCGTACACTGATTTTTTGCAAAAAAGAGGTGTGATTGAGCGAAATCTATTTAAAACAACTTTGCTTTGACATTCCCATTATCACCTTGTAATACAGATGCTATTATATGTATTAAGATAGAAACTGATTCTGCAAAAATGCTGCCTTGAAATATCCAAAGTTAATTTAAATTAATTTAAACTCACTAAGTGTTTGAATAGCTTCTTTTTAAATTATTGAACACACTAATGTGTTTACAAAATGACAGTCAACGTTAATGAAGCTGCCCAGCTGACCACATTTTTTTTGTTAACAAGTTTTCTTAATCATTCATGATATGTGTTTTTCCCCAGTCTATCATTAGTATCAATACAGTGCTAGATAAGCGCTATTATATTTCAAACTAACAGTAGTTATGGCAAAAAATGGGAAAAATTTGAATGGGGATGGTGACTATGGCGATGACAAAGTTAACGATGATGACAGCAACAGTAACGATAATGATGACAAGCGACGACATCGACAATGATGATGATGGTGGTAATGACAATGACAACAGTAACAGCAGCAGCAACAGTGATGATAATCATGATGATGACGAGCGACGACGATGATGATGATTATAATGACGATGATCATGCTGTAGCTGTAGCTGCTGCTGCTGCTGCTGCTGCTGATGATGATGATGATGATGATGATGATGATGATTATAAAAACTTCTTAGTTAAAGGTCACATGTTGGATAAAAGTCTCAAGTTAGAAAATGAATCGAGAGAAGTTATTTTTCAGTCTAGCATTAACTTACCGATAAGGCACTCTGTTTTAGTTCTCTCTGCACAATGGAAAAATCACTCACTGTCCAACGCAAAGTGCCAAGTCGCGTCTAGCACTATTCCAGGCATGCAGCCGCATTCATACATTGTTGGCGCTTAATTTGCAAGAAGCCTTTTCGGTTCTCGTTTATTTGCTCCTGATAAATCCAGGCCTTTAATAGCGCGCGGTCACGTGACTATGAGCGTAATTGCATCTGTAGACGGTATCTGATGCAGTGGGGATTTGACGGAGTAGTGCGTGAAGTGTGTAAGATGTGCGCAGACAGAGGGGATGTCTGTGACGAGCGTCACTCAAATTTTCATGCGCAGCGCTTCCATATACGTTGTGAAGTGCTGAAAGTGCAAACAAAGAGAAAACAAAAAGGACAAAAAAATGGAGGTACATTTTTTGCATTGAGCTTCATGGCCGGCTATGCGTCAATGGCTTGCACATGTTCAGAAACTCGAAAACTCTAGATCATCAACTGTGTGAGTTTGGGAAGGCTGGTAAACACACAGATAGGCAGGAAGAGGGACCATTCTGATTACAATCTTATCAATTAAACTAAGACACCCAATAATTGAGACAATACAGATGGAGGCCATGTTTTAACAAATTGTATTTTGAAACAAAAAGAATATTGTGTCGACGTGTACATCCGAGTGTGTGTGTGCGTGTGTGTGTGCGTGTGCGTGCGTGCGTCAACTACATGTGATTAGTTTTCTGTAGCAACAACAACGACAGCAACAGCAAGAACAACAGCAGCAGCAACAACAACAACAACAACAACAACAATAAGAGTGATGGAGTCAAAGTTACTTTCCTCTCGTTTACTTTATTTTTTCTTTTTACATTGCTGTTTTCATTTTGAACAAATTCCACACACGTATGCTACACTCTACGCTATAAGTACTAAAAGGAAAGCTTCTGGAAGAGAAGACGCCAGAGGAGGTGGCAAACTATGCACTCAAGTCCACATAGAGATCACTGGCCTTGAGACCAATAACCACCCTGCACTGAAACCACTTACTTTGGCAAATGATTGGTATGTAAAGAGGTTTCTAAAGTTGAAAGTTTGTTATCGTGCCAGAGAGGTGGGTGGTACGCAAGAGGAGACTGAAACGTGCTCTTCCTGGGCCTTTCTATTTGTGCCACACGGATTGTGCAAAAGAAACCAGTTTTCAGGTTTTAAGAAGGGAATTTTTTGTAAGCAAGGTCATTGTAACACTGTGCCTTTTTACCAACATAATGAAAAATGAGAATCATTCTTGAACGATAGTTTATCATAACATGTAGAATGAAGTGTTATGGTTGTTTACTGAGCGTTTCGACAGGGCTGCTTGGGCAAAATTGGGCTGAGCTATAAGGGTCGCATTATATTATCTAACTTTTCAACGTTTACTTTTTACATTTTCAGATATTTCTGTTGTTAGATAATATTTTTGAAACTATTTTAACAACAGTAATCTACCCTTTAGGGCACAATAGAACAATTTTCATAGGAGCTTAACAAATTCGCATTGAAGTTTTGTATCACCTGTATATTGTGTGTTATTGTATACACAGCTTGAACTAGCTGTAATACTGCATAAAACTTGTAAATTTAAACTCCTGCTATGACCGTTAGCTGCAGCCATTTCAACGGTATGTCGTATGAAATAAGTTTAGATAACATTGTGTATAAAGTTTGAAAAAATAATCAGTGTATTCGTAGCATACTCTTCGCTAACTAAGCAAAAGTATAAATTACCGCATATTTTCGTTTTGAAAAAATAATCAGAGCATTCGTAGTATACTCTTCGCTAACTAAGCAAAAGTATCTTTTCGATAAGACGAATGTGTTTTTGGTGGATCGGTGGAGCACACTGGTGTTGTCTTACCAGGTGGCACGAACATATTAAATTATTATTATTATTATTATTATTATTATTATTAACTACGCAAGTGTTTCAAATAGGTAAGCGTAATGCTAATTAACATTACTTTGTAAGGAAAGTTCTATGCGACACACCGTGAAATTCCCCGTCCTTCCCTTTTAATGCTGTACGGCTTAACCGTCTAAAGTAGCTTTTACGTGGCATCCAGATACGGATGCGTATGCGTTTGCTACCTGCGGCAGAGCCTGTGGACAAAAATCGATAGAGAGAGCCACAAAAAAGAATAACGTATACACAGCCTGCATTGAAAACAAGATAAACCGATTTTATCTATTCCGCACCCCCCGCACCCCCCAAACGCATCCGCATCCAGATGCTACATAAACGCCACTTAAGAGACTACCGGTTACTTACTCCCGTCAATTTCGAATTGATTACTCCCAGCAATTTACAAGGCAGGATCTGGCACACATCAGCAAAGACAGCTTCATTTAGATAGTTGCAGCTCGACTAGAACCTAGATCTCATCAGCAAGGCAGGCCTCTGAGAATGCTACTACTACTACTACTACTACTACTACTACTACTACTACTACTACTACTACTACTACTACTACTACTACTACTACTACTACTACTACTACTACTACTACTACTACTACCACTACTACTACTACTACTGCTACTACTACTACTACTACTACTACTACTACTACTACTACTACTACTACTACTACTACTACTACTACTACTACTACTACTACTACTACTACTACACTACACTACACTACACTACACCACCCCCCACACACACTCCTCCTCCTACACTACACTACACTACACTACACTACTACTACACTACTACTACTACTACTACTACTACTACTACTACTACTACTACTACTACTACTACTACTACTACTACTACTACTACTACTACTACTACTACTACTACTACTACTACTACTACTACTACTACTACTACTACTACTACTACTACTACTACTACTACTACTACTACTACTACTACTACTACTACTACTACTACTACTACTACTACTACTACTACTACTACTACTACTACTACTACTACTACTACTACTACTACTACTACTACTACTACTACTACTACTACTACTACTACTCTACTACTACTACTACTACTACTACTACTACTACTACTACTACTACTACTACTACTACTACTACTACTACTACTACTACTACTACTACTACTACTGTGATTTGGAAAAGACGCGCATATCAACTGTGCAATATAATTTAGACTAGACGTATTGAAGTACTAGGGTGGAACCAGACAAAGCCATGTACAATATGACTCAGTCAGACTACAAGAAAAACTGTACAAAATATGAACTTATGAAACTAGAATTCTACAAAGGCTACATCAGCAACTTTGTAAATGTGATCAAACTCATACACAGGCACAACAGAATATAAAGGCAGCCTCCAGTTGGGATTACTCTACTATGATTTTGTTACCATATCTGGAAAAATTTTGTACACTAGACAAAATATAAGCTTCCATCCACTCAAGAAACTCGCAGTCCCATGGCGCTAACCAATCAGCAAAACTTAAATATAGTCTAAGCAAAAATTCTGCCAATTTAGTTTTAATTGCACTTCTATTTTATCTCCCTGTACGTGCGCAAGTTCGTACAATGCTGAGTCCTGATATCAAAGACACTTTTATGAAAAACTTGCACTTGCCAAACAGACACCTCTCTATCCTCGCTACCTGGGGAAGGTGTAGGCCTTAACAAAGCTATCATTATTAATAAACTTTCCAACAGATTCCATAATTTATTGTAACTCTAATCGGCCGAAAGTGGGTTAAAGTGTGGCCCAGGAATGTGAGACATTGCGTAACTCATTAAACAATCATAAAACCGCGTTTTCAGACTTCTAAAAATTTGAAATTTGTTTTTGCTCGACACGAAATTTATAAATTTAAAGAACGCAAAAAAAGAAGAAAAATAGGGAAAAACAAACGAATTTCTGACACCTAAAATAATTTTGAATTTGACAGTTCAACTCGCGATTACCACTCAGCGCAAAGAGGCCATTTTATCCGGAATTTATCAAAAAGACACCTGTAAGCTGACAAAAAACACCTAAAGGTCGTCTCACACAGCACGTTGTCCTAAGTTGGATAAAGACTTGTTTATTGCTCAGCGATGATGATGGCACCTGCAAACTGGTACCTCAATAAATGAGCAAAGGTACGCAGCTGCGCTAAATGAGTTAAAGCTAATCATCTACCTGTACAGGTGCGCAAGGCTGTTTTCGGAACATATGCGGGACGTTTTACAGTGATTATGGTGTGAAGGTAACCCTGATTGTGTTAAATACAACCGCTCAAGTTTTTTCACTTCCCACAAATCTTAGTTATGTAGGTCGTGTAGCTTACGCAACGTACGATGAACCCACACTTATTAAGCTTTATAAATTACACAAGTGTACATGGAGAGAAAATGTGAAATTTGGTCAGAGACTGTAGTCGAACGAAGAACTTTTGGTTTGCTCATTAAACATGTTAACTATTAGACCAATCAGTACTTTGCGATCAAGACAAGTCCCTTTTTGGTTTCTCATTATTACCTTTTGTTTTTGTCTTTCCCTTATACCGTTCAGAATGATTGGCCCCCATTCTTTCTTTCTTTCGCTTTGCCTTCCTCTTTTTTCGACTCCTTTTCTTCCAGTTTCTTTCTTTTTTCTGTTTCTTCTTTGTTTCTTACCTTGTTTCCTTATTTTTTCATTCATTTTTTCTTCTTTCCTTTTCTTTCTTTTTCTTTCTTAACGTTTTCCTCTTTTTTCTTTTTCCTTTTCCTTTTGTTTCTTCTTTTCGTTCATCTTCTCTCTCTCGTTCTCTCTCCCTTTCTCTTTCTCTCTTCTCCCTCTCTCGCTTTTTCTCTCCCTTTCTCTTTCTCTCTGTCTTTCTCTCTGCATTAATTTATTTCTTATAGTAACTAAAGGATCAGTAAATTGAGATATCCTTATAAAGCATATAAAGACCTCGTAATAAATGTCACCCTAAGGCAACTAAAAAAGTTTTGCATAATTTTTAACCCTCATCGCCTATTATT
This sequence comes from Tubiluchus corallicola, assembly GCA_030141605.1. NCBI lineage: Eukaryota > Metazoa > Priapulida > Priapulimorpha > Priapulimorphida > Tubiluchidae > Tubiluchus > Tubiluchus corallicola. The sequence continues at coordinate 273,780 of JAQGDQ010000225.1, forward strand.
GTGGTCAACTCTTTATCACTGACACCTGTTGATTACAGCTGGGTTACGACACGTTATTACCTGTCCAGGAAGTGGTTAAAAAACTAATAACTACAGTACTTGACATGTGGCCTGGTACCCCAAGGCATGAATGACACTGTGGAAAGGAAATAATGCATTCATAAAGGTATACGTGTTCAGGCTGAGACTAAAAACTCAATAAAGGCAGGATCGTTCAGCCAATAGGAAACTGTATAAGAGCATAGCTGTTGCGTGATCCCATAGCTTCCATATTATGCTTCCATGTGTATAAAAAGCTTTGAAATTTCTGTATCTTTAATGTAACACTCTTCATATGGGCATTTGGTAACTACATAAAAGTGGCTTGTGCACATAGGAAGCACAAATTTCCTATTTTAATGGAGTAAATATCGTATCCCAGTTAGATTTGTAATGCGAAATACAGTACTCAAAATTTGTACACGTCTTAATGCTTCATTTCAGGTAAACATCACTAGCGCCTTTTGGCTATTGTAGTCAATACACCACAAGTACAGTGACAGAATAATAGCAGGCTGACACGAGAACTGTTTTGTTCGATAGTTTAAACTTCTAAAACAGTTACTTCCTGCTGAATTTGGAAAAAAGTTAGCGTAACAGTTACTGATGTACCTGAATCAGTGTGGCTGAAATTATTCACTGATAAATTAATTGCACGGATTTGGCGAAATTCCAAATCATTTTACATTACATTAGCTTTTTTACTAGTTATTGGTGAGACATGTGAACAAGAAATGACAAGGTTATAAGTAGTGTATTGAATATAGCAAGGATTTTGTACACTGAATACAATGCACAGAAATTACAGAAATGCATAAAAGAAAACTATATGTTGCATTAAGGGGAAACAAAGAAAAGGGGAAAGAGAATACGAGGGGAGCTTAGATAGTCAGAGGATAAGAAAGGAAAGAAAAATCACGAGAAACAAAGAAAATCGAAGAAAAAGAAGGAAGAGAAGAAGAAATAAAAATTTGGAAGAACATGTAAAATAGAAAGTATGACTGAATGCGAAAAAAGGCAGAAACGAAGAAAGAGAAAGAAAGAAGGAAAGAAATAAGAAAGTAAGAAGAAAGAAAGATTGAAAGAAAGAAAGAAAGAAAGAAAGAAAGAAAGAAGAGAGAAAAAAGAAAAAAGAAAGAAAGAAAGAAAGAAAGAAAGAAAGAAAGAAAGAAAGAAAAACGAAAGAAAGAAAGAAGGAAAGAAAAAACGAAAGAAAAAGAAAGGAAGGAAGAAAGAAAGAAAGAAAAAAGAAAGAAAGAAAGAAAGATATAAAAAGAATACTAAACAAGGAAAGGGAAAGAAAAGGTAGAAGAGACTTAATCAGAGTGCTGACTACGCCCAACATACAGGTTAATCTTATAAAAACATTTATATCAAATCTGGTTTTATGATATTTATTAATTTGTCAAAAGAATTTCTATGAAAATATTTATGTTTTTGCAACAGACCTGACAGATTTCATAATTATATAAAGCAAATGTTTTTAACTGCCTTTTTGTCAAAAAATAAATCACGCAATACCCGCCTCTCTGTCTGCCTGTCTGTTTGCCTGTTTGTCAGTCTGCTGCCTCTGTTTCTTTCAATCTCCCTCTCTCTCCCCTCTCTCTCTCTTTCTCTCTCTCTCTCTCTCTCTCTCTCTCTCTCTCTCTCTCTCTCGCTGTCCCCCCTCTCTCTCTCAGTCAGTCAGGCAATCTGTCTGTCTAACTATCTGTCTGTCTAACTATCTGTCTCTCTCTCTCTCTCTCTCTCTCTCTCTCTCTCTCTCTCGCTCTCTCTCTCTCTCTCTTTCTCTCTCTCGCTCTCTATCTCTCTCCCTCTTTCCTTTCTATCTTCACCTTCTCTCTCTGTTGCCTAATACCAAGCAGTCATCGCAAGCGATTATTAAGTAATCAGATTGATATTTATGGCAGCTATCAGTGTACACACATTATCGCATCCTCGGCTGATTTTTAATATAATTTATACGACATTGTAGATTTTACGCGTCAACGCTTCAGTTGATGATAGCAGACCGATTAACCACTTACCTGGGTAAACTCCCTATTTGGCGGAGTCGTCAGAAACATGCGTATTTCCCACACAAGGAAGAACACGTGGTGCATACGAAACTGAAAAATCAGCGCCAAAATTATAAATGTGCTAATGGTCTTGGAAATATTTTTCATACCGCGACGCAGGCAGGTGGTAATTACAATCGTGTTCTGTTCATGTTCAAGGTGTAAACGCATAAATATGGCGGGAGTCTGAATTAGGCGTACGGATTATGATTTAATACAGGTCAATTATCAAATATGGGATTAAGTTATAAATAACATAGCTGTGACACGTATTTGTAGCACTGCGCATGCGCTCATTTGAAAAATTACGTATCGCAGTAATTAACAGACCGCAAACAATTGCTTAAGTAAGCATTATAATAGCCCATTTATCTCAATCACAATCAGAAACTTTCTCTATAATTACATGTAGGTTTTCATCTGGACAATTAAAGTATAAAACTAATAAAATTTCTAGACCAAGCATTGCAAAATGTTGCTGTTTTTGAAGTTTTTAGCTATTCAATACAAAATTATTTTGCAGAGAGAAAAACCTAAGATGTAAGAAAATATTGGTATGAGTTTCTTAAAATTTTACCACATGCAATTCATTAAGCATCATGTGAATTTTTAAAACAGGTTTATGAATCTTTTGTTCAAGACAAATAAATTTTCATGTGTTTTACGGCAATGCGTAATGTTCACAACAAGATCTAGCACATCTTAGACTTATAACTCTGCTTGCTATTAAGAATAAAAGAATTATTATGCTGTTGAATAAATATAAGAATCAACAACTTTTTCCATCACTACGTGACGCAAATTTTTAATTCTCATAACTAATGCCTCGGAATTTTCAAAATTATCATCTCGACCGACACCTAGTAATTAATCCTTATTAAATCTTCAAGATATAAACTTGTTAGTTTGAAGATTTGTGTATTTTGGCTCCGGGTGTACGCCCAAGCGATGACTGTAAAAGTTAATTTGAGTAATTATCTCTCACTAACACGTGCTTGAAGGTTCCAAGAATATGAGAAACTAGAAAAAATATTTTTTCTATGTTCCACCAACCAGGTAACCAAAATTTTTCGAATCATTGCTACAAAAGTTCATTTAAGTGAACTGTTTTGCAAATATTTTCCACAAACCGCATATTTTGGTATTATTTAATGCTGGGTCCGCTCTCCACTCAGAGATGAAGTGGCTAAAAATCTCCCCGAAATTCGGAGGGGTAATTTACTCGGTTAAGTGGGCGTGACATTGGAGTTTTGGTGAATAAACTAGTGAACAAACACTCACTTGATGGGCCAGGGGATTAAAGTATCAGTCTTATATTAGTAATGTGTGCAGGTGACTTTGACTCCCTCTCTGCGTAACTGGGATGTGAAAAATGCGCTCATGGTGAAATTTAAAGGAAAACCGCACGACCGTGTAGACATTAGTTCAAAATAAAGTATGCTCTAGGAAACTGAAAATTACAACAGCTTGTTTTAATCAAAACTTAGATTAAATAAAATTATCCCTCCGATTGTTAAAATTTTAAAGCTACGCGCGGCTCAACGAATCCACGAATTCGTGCGGCCGAGATTTAGACATGGTACCTGATAAGCGTGATTATGAACTCCAGTTTTCATTTGTGAAGTCAATGTGACATAGGGCTCATTTTCGTGCTATTACATCAGCGTCTTATTGCAATCTTCCCTCACGCAAACGTGCTTGACCCGCTGGGAAGATGTCTACCATTGCACAAGTTTTGGTTAGTTAGTGACGCAAGCGATAGCGATATTCTGTTAATTATCTTTCCAAGGCAATTATTTAAATATTAGAAACAATTGCTAACTTTTATAGGCAAGAAATAGTATATTTTGGAAAGTAAAATAAAATGAGATTGGGTCTAATTACCCGTCTGGTTTTCCTTTAAGCAAAAAGTTGTGGATTGGAGAACAAAACATGGCTTGCGTGTTGTGTTCTTCTTTTCATTTCGCTTATTAAAATAAATAGACTAACAAATTCACGGTATAATTTCACATTTGCAATTAAAAGCTTAAACTAAGCAGAAAACGCAACTCGCTTCTCATTCTCCACCTTTTATATTCATCCGCCTAAGTTGAAAATAATTCTTATCAAGGACATTCATTAGGTTCGAAACATTTAAAATTACTAATTATTATTAAACTAGCAAAAAACTTTAGTTTATATTTGAGAAGAAACACAAGAGATTTAAATTACAGTATCTTTTATACAAATTTAACAAATTTGAGACCAATTTAAAGTTTGCGTAGTGCATAAGAACATTTCAAGCCGCGAGAAACTTTCTGACACCTTGCATTGTTTGAAGGGGTGGATAGTAATATTTCAGGTATACTACTGCTATAGTTACTACATAATAGTTATAGTCAACTGCGGCAGTGTGTTTTTTATAAAGTATAGCACTCTGCAAGTGAGGATCGAAGTTACTTGATGCAAATGCTTATGGCGAGACAGGAACCTATCAAAAATATCTCTAAAATGAGATATTGAATCGGCAGAAGTGTATTGGATGATCACACGCCCTTCTCCAATGGGGAAAATATTTAGAAACAATATAGCGGATAGACATGCAGAAACATTTTTCTGGTGGTCAAATTATCATCTATCAACTTATTAACCCAGCTCGGCGCTACTTAACTTTGTATGAAGCGCACATATCGTGATCAGTCAGCTCTTGCTTTATTCCTCAGCATACAATACGTGTAACGCATTAACGTATAATGCTTGGCACTATATAAGAAGGCTCCTAAGTAAACGTATATAGTCGCGACTACTAATTTACGCATGTAACCGTTGTTATATATTAACACGTGTTGATATAACAATAATATATTATATATTAATACGTTGCCTTAATATTATATATGTTAACTTGCGTATGTGGTATATTAACCGCTATAGTTCTGTATACAGGACTGACCACGCATTTAAACTAGCGAGTTTTCTGTCACAAGCTTTCTCTCTAATTCTCAAGTGTGAACTGCTTTGTGAGTTACTGTCAGTAAGTTATTGCAAAATCTCCGACAGTTGCTCCGAGTTGATTTACTGTCTAGTGTGAACGCCTATGCGAGTTACTCTCGACACTTTTTCGGTGAATAGAGAAGTGGAGTTCAGCTTGCGCTTACTGTCGGAAGGTAACTCACAGCAAGTTTTCCTCACTCGTCTGAACACGGCGAGTTACTTGGGCGAGAAAATTCACTAGTTTGAATGTGCTCACCTTGTAAAACATAATTGCTTTTTGTTTCCATTTAGACAAATTCTATTTAAATTAAAGCCAAAGCGGTATGTTCTTTTATATGTGAAATCTTTCAAGTCTCGTCCACGTCATGATGATGATATTTACGTTTACTGATGTATAAGGATTTTAAAATAGATGTTCAAAACTTCCTCAACATTATATACGTGCTCAAAATGAATAATATAAATACGGTGACAAATCTTTTGACACAGGAGCATCTACATGCTTTTTCATTAACTTATGTAAACATTTATATTATTTTCACAGATTATAATCTGGAAATTGCTACATTAATGATAAACTCTTTATTCTATTTTTTCTCTCTGCATTTTTCAATACTTTCAAACGCAAGAATTAAATCAATTCTTGGGGAGACGGCATGTGCTTAAAACATGTCAGTTAACATATCTACACATATACATGGTTATAAAATGCAAATTATCACTTGTCATAATTATAAAAATAAATATTTTTTTTATTTTTTCGCGCATATAATTTTACAAATGGATTAAAAATAAAATACGTGCTGCTTTTATTAGATTTTGAGAATGAAACTAATTTCTCTTCACTGCGGATGGTACAAACCGAGAATTAATTAAGTTCTGATATCAAACACAAAAGACGGGAAAAGTGAAAAAATTGGTATGCGGTTTGGATTAGAACCATGGACCTTCAGATTATAAGGACGACGCCATGACCGCTAGGCCACTGTGTTAACCGGTAATTTTGACACCCCACACAGTTCATCCCTTATCTTGGTCAAACATTTCAGCGTAACCAATACAAGGTTGTTCACAATAGAGTGTTTCTAACTAATTAGATGAATTTTAATTAATTGATTTTGAACCTGAAAATTAACGATAATCTTGACATCAAGATTATATCAGATTTTCTCTTCACTTCACAAGCACTTCACCTCACATCACTGAACATGCCTTAGTGGAATGAACAAACGATTTTTGAGCTTTTGACGAAATTTCACAAAGTCCCTGGTGCAAATCCAAACGAAGTTAAAGTTTTCCACTTTTTTTTCGAGCCAAGTTTTATTTGAAAGATTCAGTATTTAGGAGAACAAATTAGCCAATAATCTTTAAACTCAGATTACAAAAAAATAATTACCATGTGGAGATTACCATGTAATCTTGCCCAAATGTATAAGAAAATTACTGTTCATTTACACCTGTTGTTACTGTCTCTACCAATAAAGAAGTACGCCATCGCAATAAATCCAAGTAAGATAAGAATGCTTGAAATTTTTGTGAAAAATATTTCTAATTATAAAATTCGTTTCAGACATTTATTCAACTTCTTGGCTGTTTTAACTCTTTCGCGCTGGTCTCTGAATTGCGTTTTCAACCCGTGAATCATTTACCTCGTCAATTCATACCTCATCCTCAAACCAGGAAGCAGTTTAGATTCAGAAGTTGATATAGAAGCCGCACAAAAGACAGGTAATGCCAGGTATTCGATGAAAATTAAGATAAGCCGGAGTGGAGGATAATTCATTTGCAAGCCTAAAGCGCGTACGTCGGTGAGTATGACTGCCGTTGCGGTTTGCGTGGAAGTTTCCAGTTGCGAATAAAAATAAACTATAAATATAAATATAAAAATAAGTTATAAAGTGAAATACTAATCTAATTTTTATTTTGATTAATATGAAATTTATTCAGGAAAATAAAGCAATTTTATTATGCAGTTAATATATAGGCAAAAGGTTATAAATGTCGGTGCAAGAAGCTTAGAATCTTTAATGCGTTCATAGTCAAAAAGGCTACGGCAACGGCAAATAATACGGCCAATCAACGAAATTATGATCTTACTTGTAAACTGTAGTTGTTAATCTTTATGGTTAAATAGAGGTTTACATAGAATGAGATGAATTTAACATTAAACAATAACATTAATTTAACGCGCAAGAAAAAACTGTTCATAAGTAAAGCTTAAAAATTAGTTTCGAAATTTTGTATCACTTGCATGCTGTCTTATTGCATACAGAACTTGCGTTAGCCTGTAGAGTAACGCTGTACAAAACTTGTAGAAACTAAACTTCCACGATGACTGTCAGGTGCAGCCATTTTGACAGTAAGTCGTTTGAAACAAGTTTAAATAGTGCGTATTGCGTAAAGTTTGAAAAAATAATCTGAGTATGCGTGGCAAACACTTCATCATCTAAGCAGAAGTTTAAATTACTTTTTATTGCCAATAATATTAATAATGTGGTTTTTTAGTGATTCAGTGGTGCACACTGGGATGGTATTCATTTGGCGCAAACATTCTAAATTATTCTAAAGTTTATTTTTCAATTACATAAGTCTTTCAAACAGATTTAAATCTCGTTTTCCTACTAAATCACATATACTAAGTTATTGTAAATTGCGTTCTAAGCTGACTGCACAGAATTTGAACTGGTTTAAAACTGTGTTACATTTCAGCACTTTCATTGCCAATTTTACTCCAACATTACCCACTCTAAGTGCGTACAATCAGTTGGCAGGTTAAGCATTATTTATACACTCATCTTGAGTATACAGCTCTCGAGTACATCTTCTCTGGGTGAATTTTCGAATTACTAAAAGAGGCGTCTATACCTCTCTACGCCGAGTTTATCCGCGTTTGCGTTTGGGTGATACAAGGGAGTCCTTGTTACTCTTACATCGTAAATTGGATGGTATGATGACGATGATGATGATTTTAGGTAGTGATGATTTTAAGTGCAAGTACAGTCTACTCATGTCCATCTGTTTACAGCCTACAAGCTCGTGTATAGTAAATATAAATTAGTGTTACAATTGAATACATGTGTACGTTACAGTGTATACGTTCCTGACTTCCTGTGGTTGGCGTTTTAGATTAATTAAAATATTTAAAAATGTGAAAAAATTATCCGCTTGATATCTAAACTGAAATTATCAAACAAAATACGCATGCGCTACATTTTGAAAAAAATGCTGAAAATAATTTCATCGCTGGTCTTAAAGACCTGGGTTCAAATCTAGGCTTATTTATGAATTTTTCTCGTCAGGTCTGGTTTCCCGAGCCTCGCAATTGTAGGTAGATTTTGCAGTTGGATCTCTGAATTACATGGCAAAATTAGCCGAGAAAAAAATGCTGGACATTTTTTGTACTAACACCACTTACGTTTCAATGAAGATGATGACGATGATGATAATGATGGCGACGACGACGACAACGGCGACGACGATGATGATGATCTGGTGATGATCATGATGATCATGATCGTGATCATGATGATGGCAGCGACCTCGATGAAAAATAACGTATACACTTGCGCTGTTAAGTAAAATTCATTGCCACGGGAAATTTCGTAATTCTTATTAAGCACAAACTTAGACTTCTTGTTTAAATTAAAGGAAAAAGTTAAATTCACAGTTCTGTACTAAATTAAAACAGGCGCTTCGCTAATGAATTATGGTTCTATGTTATTACAACTCCAAGTCAAGAGGAAAGCTTGTAACATCAAAATATCTAGACCAACTTAATTCGAGCAATCAAGAATCTATTAATCTAATATGAAGCTGTAGTAAGCTTTTAAATAATCGAAATAATCATAATACGTTTCATAATACATGTATAAATTGCAATGTAAATTGCATAATATTTTCTTGATCCCTTGTAATGACAATGTCGAACTAACTTTTAGGCTTGTCAAACTAACTAAATTACTTGCTGATATAAATTAACTAATATACATATGGCAGTATAGGTAATTTACTTAAATCGAAGTTATAGAACTAATTTGTATATAGTCAGACCAGCTAAAACTTTAGCTGCAGTGATAACACGTGTGCAGTAACGATACTATTTATTTGCAAAAAACGATTAATGACTAAATTAGTTACGTGCCATTCGTAATTTGCTTAATAATTGTAAGTGTCTGGAAATTATAATTATCCATCTACTATGAACTGAATAATTTTTAAAATTCATTATTGCAGCTTAAAATTCGGCGAAAATTATTCAATATTCACTATTTAATTTCAACGCTATTTCAACAACATTTTAAGTTAATTGAGTTTATAAATTTAATTACAAAATCTCGAAGCAGCTTGACAATAATAATATTAGGGAAGCAGTAATCTAAAGTTAGTCGAACTAAGACTGCCCATTGTCCACTGTAACAGGTTGACATAATGTTACTGTAAATTAATCAATAACTATTCGCATGGGTGCAATTTCATTAAAGATCTGGATATTATTATGGTGCACCAAACAATATTAATTTTGTGATTTCTGCAACGATAACAATTTCTGATCCTTAACGATTTTTAAGCTTATTTACAATTTACAAATTAAAAATACCAATGTTAATTTACCTTAAAAAGCTTTTGTACCTATACAAATAAAATCATGCGATGCGACGTATATAGTACAGTTTGAAATAATAAAAAGTTGTCACACTGGTTTAAATAAAGTTACAAAAAACTTTTACACAACAATTTTGTACTAAGGAATACTTCGAAGCAGTTCTTGGATCAAACTAATTGTTTTTCCGAACAGTTTTTGGGATTTTTAAAGAATTGTGGTTTATAAAATCTATTTCAGAACTTGAATTTGTTAGACCTACCTGCTTATTTGTATAAATTCCGTAAATAACTCCTTTTCTTAGTCCTTTTATTAAGATTCTCTTTAAACGTCTTTTCCACCACCAACACAAAATATTTTTCACTCTCTCTTAAACAGGTATTAAGTCAAAACTGCCAAACTACGTTGTGATTTTTAATATACCAGCGCGCAACGGGCGCTGATTGGTCAATTTTTCTCTGACGTCACCGGACAGGTGCATGTATTCATCTAGGCAATTTTTCACTAGTCTGTTCGGAGCTGAGCCAGGGAAAATTCTGCAAACATTGTTGGTTAAACTGTGAATTAACTAAGAAGTTCAGGGATGACACACACTGTGACATGCACACTCAAACCTCTGTACCTCCTATACTTGAGCTTAGACATAAAAAATAGCGACGAACCAGCGAGGTAATTAGGTCGTTCTCAGTTGACCAGCCGTTTTTCCTGGGTGGATGGATTTAACAAACACATTATTTAACACGCTTATGAAGATCAGGATTTATGTGAGCTTAAAACATGCCGAAGTTGCGGACCCAGGGGGTGCGGAGGGTCACACTTGAAAAACCCCGCAGTGTTTTGCTTCAAGTTAGAAGGTTATGAATGCTGAGACACATGTCTCAAATGTCAAATCTATTACTAGAATTAATGAAAATAGTCTATTTAAAGATAAACATGCAATTAGCATTAATGGTAAGCGTTTACTGAGACCACGACGACCCCGTTTCCTCGTCCGTCTCTTTTGCGATAGATCCGACCTAGCCGCATGCGATACAAAGCCAGTATTGTGCAAATTGTAGATAAAAAACCTCCTATTCCGAACATTCTCACAGCAACAGTCAGCAAGGCTAGACTATACACACAGCAGTTATTATCAGACTTTGCTAAATGCAAAACAGCTATAATATATAGTTATACATTATTTAAAGTAAAACAGGACCTAAAATTACAAACATAATTATAAAAATATTAAGACACTTACTCACCACAGATTGGTTGAATTTTTTGTATTTAGTTATGCATTACCTAAGTGTAAAAGGTTTTTGGTTCCACTAAAATCTCACCTTACATTTTCAAGATTCAGAAAGCGATTGGTTATTGTTTTTGATTGATTGCCGTTTAGCAACAAGTTTCTAAACTTGACTATGCATTAAACAAATATAAAATTCCGACGTTGAATTTGATCCCGGGGCCTGGGGGTAAGAAACTACCTGAAGGTTAGCCAAGTCAAAGTTAAACTGGAGTTTTTGGTATTATTTTGATATTTTTAGTGACAATTTATTACTTGTTGTGACTTGATTGGAAGTTTTTTATGCCTACTCAGCATATGAATGGTGATGGGGAAAGCGAATTATTAAGATACGCAGCCATAACTGCCAGTATCAACTTAAAAGAGAAGAAAAGACCATTTTAGAGTTTGTCCCAAAAACTTTCCTACTAATGTTATATTACTTAGCATTGCGCCTACCTGCATGAAAGACTTATGCAACTAGAAAAGAAAATTCTTAGTAATTTACAATCTTCGCGCCAACTGTAAAACGTCACTGACTCACCTTCCCAGTGTGCACCACTCACTCGTCAAAAACATAATTTTAATCGGTAGATTTCGATTAAGAGCGAACACATAGAGAGACTGCTAGCTTACGTATAGAGCAATACTTCAAAAATGTATCGCTCAAGGACAGTTTCCACTTAACAACTGAAAGCAGTTTTGCCCAACATCATCGCGAGAGTTTAGATTTACAAATTTTAACAGAATTATTGTCAATGCAAGCTCTGCATGCAATAAGACAACATATAGGTGATACAAAATTTCAAGACGATTTCAGCTTTATGTAAGTAAACGATTTTCTTGTGCTTTAAACAAAGACATGGCTATTTATAGCAACCCAGTCAAATAATGTTGAAATTGTGATGAGAATTTAAACATTGCAGGTGATTGAATTGGTATAAATAGCCACCTCTTTGCTTATTTGGATGCTACTCAAGAGTCATTTTCTCTGTGGAGTTTATCAAAATCCAGAGTTTCATCCTCAGACTTACACATAGATCAGGCCTATTTATTGATTAATGCTCTAAGTCATGTAGTTATTGATCTTTTTTTTAATATTATAAGGATGAATTCGTATTTCAGAATTTCACAGCTTTATCGAAATTGCTACGAATCAATAAAATACGTTCTATTTTCTTCCATAATCATTCATTTCCATTTGTCTGCTGCACACAGCGGTAAAGCAGAATCCCCGTACAAAAAATGTGCTACTAAGTTAGACAAAATGATCTAACACAGCATATCCACATTAAATTTTTGAACAATTTTGCTTGGTTTTTTCTAGCGAAGAATCAAATAGTTTAAGTTCTCTGTCAAACGGTGTTACTTTTGCTAAAATTATTAGCAGAAACGTTAATCCATCCTAAGAAATCTCTACTAGTTTGCTATTTCTGGAACGAGGATAGCGCACTTTCAAGGCATCAATTTTTGAAATAGGCATATAAGCATAGCTCTCTTAATTTAAATATGCAGAACGTTAGTTACTAAGTGAAAAATTAGTTTTTTCTAAATATTGGTAGTACGTCCGACCTTGGTATTTTGTTACCCAGAGGTGAATTTGGGCTTGGGAAATTTCAAACGGACAGATCAGATATGATAAACTATTAAAGCAGTTCATTTGCTGAAAGACAGCAGTACTTTTAAAAATAGCTTTCAACGCAAAATTGGTACCAGTTTATTCCAGACAAACTTTCAAGTATCAATGATAAAAATCGATTACAAGTTTTACAGCAGAACGGTTCATTTTGAGATACGGTCTTTACATAGACAGGTTGTTTTATTCTCTGCCAAACGGAGGTGGCTCCCATCTAAAATGGGGCATCTGTTCCGAAAACATAGTAACTCTAGTTTAGTGATAATTAATTATAACTGTAATCAATGTATCGATTGATTTAATTAAGTTAAGCGTTTTAAAATAAGTAACATCAGTAAAAATAAAACTGAAAATTTTCACTATGTTAAAAAAATGATAATTGAGAATTTAAATGATCTACTATGTAAGTAGGTCATATATATATAAATGACAATTAAAAGTAACACCGCTATATTAGATGGTGTGAAGTCTAGTTATGTCCCTAATATTAATGTGTGATAGACATCACTAGCAAGGCCCGTCTCTGATGTGAAAAGCTTGGTCAACCATATCCGCAGCAATGCAGACAATCCACGTTTGCCTCGCTCTTAGTCTCACAGTTTCTTGTGACTAGAGAGCTCGTAAAAAGAAAGGATGTTCATACAAGATCTATATTACACATATATAAAGCCTTACTGTAAAGTGAAAATTGACACACGTTCGTAGAGGACTTGAACCTACAGGCTGACTGACCGAACTACTCCACCAGAATGCTTTCATAAACTACGCGGATAGTTTAGAGTTGGAATCAAACTTGTATATTTACTAGTCTCATGGCACTCAAACAGAAAACAGAGTTTATTGAGGTAATTACTGTAGTATACAAAAATAGTATTTTAACTTAAACAAAATAAACAATTTACGCTTTACAACAGACGGTATAAGTGTAATAGTTAACTCGTCTGCTTTCCAGCTCAGAGGTCTCGAGTTCGATATCGCGGCCAGGCTATGCCAAAGACTCTATAAATCGTACTAGCTATATTGCACGGTATTTAGGGTAAAAGCGTTGTCTGTTGAGTTTAAAGTTATTCAATTTAATTAAATTTAAAATCATACTCAAAGATTTAAAGAAATAAACACCACCCAACTCTACTCTTGTTTAAGGTGGATATATCAGGCTGCCAAAACTCGCTTCGCCTTTTCTTTGTTTTCCAAAGTGCTACACACCTATATAAAACTTATTAGTTTTGAAGCTGTTGTAAATTAAACCCATAAATTTAAATTTTACAGCAATTTTAAGTATGTGCGTTTTCGGTCACCCTGTTTTATAATTTGCATTCGAACGTGATTTGTGTTTAAACCATAAAAAAAAACTTATAATAACGTTTATCAAACGTCACCACCATCACGAACCGAAACAAAAGAGTTCGCTGGTGTTCTTACACAAATTACTGATCCCTTTAGGATTGTTTGAGTAGCAAACACTGAGAGGGAAAAAAATTGAAATTATAACCAGCAAGACGTTTAAGTAACAGCTCTGTTCAATAAGGAACTTGCTTTACTGTCCTGAGCCGTGTCTAATTACGAGTTTTTATTGTAAAACAAATATCAGATTTAACAAGTCTAGTTTTTAACTCCAGTCAAACTGGTTGCAAGAATCAAGAACATAGGGCCCAGTGGCCGCTCTCTGATAAGTGACGTCACTATTGAAAAATGACGTCAAGCGAGGGGACTTGCTACGGTCTACAGCTAGTATTCAAGATTATCGCTCTAAGCTAAGGACAACTATTATATACTTGGAAAACCCAAAGCCTTAGATCTGACTGCGGCACGCCCGTTTCTCGTACATCACATTACTGATTTTTAGGTACTCATAAATCACATTATTGATTTTTAGGTACTCATAAATCACATTATTGATTTTTAGGTACTCATAAATCACATTATTGATTTTTAGGTACTCATAAATCACATTATTGATTTTCTAGGAAAGGCCAAACACACACTGAGACCCATAAAAACATCACCAGAATCGCTTAGAATTAGTTGGGCGAGTAATGCGCTTGAGTCGAGCTACTTATCTAACATTATGCTTTACTACCTAGCGATCTCGATGAAAGATTTAATTGAACCGCTTTAAATCAAATTGGGCATTGATATTCCAACTCTAATATTACAATATTTAGGACGAAGATTTCCTATTTTAGAATTTATTTTTGTTTCGTCCCCATTTTTAAAACGAACATTGCCGAAGAATCGTTTTGTTTCTCCCTATTTTCGTCAAGACGGGCCTAATTTTGTTACCAAAAGTTAATAATTATAATTTGGAAGCCGTGGAATACTAGGTCCTTATTTTTAGTGCAAAATAAGTGCCACTAAAATATTGGTACTGCTTGAATATTTTCAATGTGATTTGACAATATTGATTTATTGGTTAGGTCCATTTTTATGTACTGTCCATAATTCATATAGTATTCAAAATTTATGCCCACTTTAACTGGAAAATTGTGTTAATCAAACTTAACTGCATTTTAGTCTCTAAGTCTTTTAGAATTCAAGTTGCGTTGAAGCATCAAATTACAAAGCATCTTAAGTACTTGACTAAACTAATAGTCTAATACAAGACTACAAAACACTCTCACAAGGTTTTACGAATATGTACAACGCAATACAAAGCAAAACTGTCATTTACTTTTAATTAATAACTTTTTATTATTAATTTTGCTTGTAAATTTAGTAGCCACGATTTAACGTACGTCCAAAAATCCCCTAAAATACTTTATTAGCAAAATGCTATTTCGTATATTGACTAAACTGAATGTGAGTTTAGAAAAATTAATAACCATAGTGTTAACTAGGCTCACTTGTGTTTGTAAGAGCACGTGCAAGCTTTTAGCGTAGGCCTATTTATGCTACAACTTGCAACTTTTCAAACAACGATTCTCGGAAAATAAAGCTTGTCATAAGCTACAGTATCAAGAAATGTGACTTTAAACATTTGCATTTTTAAATTCAAACAACCGACTACCTAACAAAATCAGCTTGCTTTCTTTTTCTGATGTCAGTGATATAAATGACGTACAGCTTCTATTGGCTCAACACCAATTTAGTAGGTAAACTAGAGTTTACTAAAGTTCAATTTATAAAAGCGTGTGGCACCATCTATTGTCAAATAAGATAAAGAACTAAAAGTTGGCACATTTTAAAATAAACTGATCAACAATAGCTCCAATTTATTTGGACTGTTAATTCAATAATACGTTTTCTAACTGTTTTACAAAATTAATTGTGTGCATGAAGCATGTGCCAAGAGAAACACAGGATCTGGAATGAAGGCATGGCTCTAGGGAGTGCTTGTTGTATTAATGAGCAGTACATCAGTTTATCCATAACATTATTTTAGTTTATAATAAATAGTTTATAATATAATATAATAGTGACATTTTGGTCTAAAGGCTCGCATATACCAATACCTCAGTGACAACAGGTGTGGTTTACATAATATAATTTCTCTAAGAGTGCCATTTCCCTGTATTGCCAGTTGGCTTGGTGCAGATCCGTTACATGTTTCCACCTGTAGTTTTGAACAAATCCTAACCTCACATAACCAAAAGAACTAAAAAATATAAACAATTTGGTCTAATGTGCATTGCACATTACCCCATCTGATATGTAAAGAAATGAAGAGTGGCTGACTGGGAGTGTGAACGCTATGAGTATCTTTTTTGAATAAAACTGTCACAGCAAAGCTATAGTCTTACGAATGAAAATTTTCATGAATTTCCCATCTGTAGATCGCCATAAGCTTCAAGGTACAAAATTTTTAGTATCATCATAATACATTTGGAACTTGGAAGCAAGTTTTTAAGCATCATACCATATGATTAGCATCTATTTAGACATTACCTATATAATATATATGTAATGTTTTCCTTGCATTTATAAACAAATAACCTGCAAAATGCAATAACATTTGGGTGAGTGTTTCATAAGTAAAATAGCACAATTTTTTTCTGAAAAAAAGGTTTTCCAAATAACGAACACCACAAGGCTCGGGATGTGTTTTTCCTCCCACTTAAAAGCCTATAACTTCATTGTCATGCACAGTATTACATGAATGAGCAAAAAACGGGAATTTTCCCCATTTAATTCCTGCTTAACAAGGCAAATGTTATTCTGCGGCATCTGTCGGGGGTGGCTCCTCCGACGATTGTTCAGGCTCTTCTGATTTTGGTTCCTCTGGAGGTGGGGGCTCCCACGTTTCGGCTTCCTTGCAGGCTTCTGCGACTCCCTCTGGAGTTGGACGTTTGGCAACGGCAGCAACGGGTAACCCTTTCTCCTGTAATACTGTCGCTGTGCTTGGACCAACTGCAACAAACTAGAAAAACAAGACAAAAAATAACATATAAAGAGAAAAAAGATGTAAAATATGGTTGTAATAAAATTAAAGAGACCTAAAACAAAGTGACAAAATTCAGCTTTCTGTGGATTTCGGTCTTCAACTATACTAAAATGTGATCTCATAATTTCATATTCAGTAAGCATATTAACATTAAACAATATGAAATGACTTCAATATCATAGGCTTTTTTGTAACCTTCTTAAAAATAATTTCTCTTACAGTACATCATTTTTTTGTCAGTTCCACTAATTCTTGATTTGTGCTTCTTCTCTTTCTCTCCTTCTCTCTCCCTCTCTCTCTCTCTCTCTGTCTCTCTCTCTCTCTCTCCCTCTCTCTACAGCTCTCTCTTTCCCTCCTACTCTCTTACACACTCTCCTTTTCTCTCTTTCCCTCCTACATTTACACACTCTGTTGACCATTGTTCTTCCAATTCTCTCATTCTCTCTTACACACTCTCATTCTCCTTAGCCCAAACTTTCACATTTAAAATTTTCGTTCAAATTTTAAGAATAAACTGTGTTTTCGTCTGAAGAGGAAGCGCGGATATCCGGTCACTGCCAATGAACGATGAACATCATCGATCAAATCTCCTGCTAGCTTCTGGGGAAAAACAGTTCATATTGTCTTCCTGCTTAGTACGTTAATTCTGCATGTTACGCATCTACCTGACTCACTAGTTGGTAGCTACGTTTTTCCCATATCGAGAAATTTCTTTCTCTATAATTGCAGGAATATTAAAATTACTTACAATGAGTTTTTTGGAAAATTATTTTTAACTCCGCATGATTGAAGTGCTAGACAAATGTGTTTAGATTACGACATCTCTTACTTTGATGTTGTAGTCAGCCGCTCAGCTTACTCTATTTCTTAGCAAGCAAAATTCACAAAATTTCTACGTAAAATGTATTTTGAACTCAGGCATGTATTTTCAGGCTGAAATATTTAGACAAATTTGAAATGAACTGTATACTGGTAATCCGTTTAGCTATAGTAACTGTGAACAGACTGCAGGGTTAAATGGAATAAATGTCTATTGAATGAATTCGCCTCCGCTAGGGCGAAAGCTACTGAATAAATATTACATGCATAATCTTTGAGACTATAAAGGGCATTACGTTTTTCTCTGTTAATGATGACAAGTCTCAGGAGAGCTCTCTCGTATATTTACAGTTGTCGAAATAAAGAATCTAATAATCTAATCTAACCTAACCTAACCTAACCTAACCTAACGTGATCTAATCTAATCTAATCTAATCTTTCTGTATTGAAACGCATGTCTATTTGGGCTTTTCGCCAGAAAGTTTATTGGCTTGCCAGACCGTCTTCGCCAGTGTTGACTTTCCCTTACGAGAATTCCCGTTCTTGGATTTCTCCCGTGTTCTTGTATGTTCATTTAATAGCTACTACATGATTGCTTTAGCTCTTGGCTTATTGAATGTCTGATTTGTGCAACCACCTCTTCTATTATGTTTACTATTTAGTGATAAGAATTTTTTCAACGCATTTCAAAAACAATCGTGTCAGCATTGCGCAAACAGCGCAATAAATTAAATCTGAGCAGCTATATAGATCACAAACGGAAAACAAACAAAAAATAAGAAACGCAAAGAATTGAGCAAGAGAAAAAAGACGGGAAAATATCTTCATCTATTGTGCGCTAGATTTCATAAAATTTCATGACCTAATTAATGTAGTGACCATATTTCGCTGAGAAGCGTGAAAGATCTGCTTCCTTTAAATGGACATTCTTAAATTTAAAGAAATTTTTGCTAACCGGTCATAGATAAAGTGTTTTTCGGTAATACTTATTCTCGTCAATTTATACAAACTGTTTGCGAGCATTTCTTTACTAAATAAGTTAAATTTTAGATTTAGATTTATTTATTTATCCATTAGCACAATATTACAATAATTATACAAAACATCACAATACAGACTTGACAATACATTACAGTGCTATGAACGTAGCAGAATAAATTAACTTCTAAGTCACACTCAACATGGATAGGGTTTAATTACAACATAAATGTAAATTACTACAAACAATAAATGCTGATAAATGTAGTAAAGCAAATGGAGGCGAGGAGATGACAATGACGATGTTGATAATGATGACAGCAACGGTGATATTAATGCTGATTGCAATGGCGATGGTGACAATGACAACTTTTATTTTGCATAGCTCTTATTGCTGTACGAGCTCACATATTTTTCACGCTTATACTGTTCAGCGTTTATTGGTCCCAATGCGCCCGCTCTGAAAGTAGCAATATCTATGGTTACGTTCAGACAAAGCCATAGTGATCACCTGCTACGTGCAGCTGCACACGAAGCTGCAAAAGAGGTGCCCGGGATTTCTCGGAACCTGGTGTAAAATTAATGCAAATGAATCGTCCCATAATTGTCAATAAATATATTGAAATAATGCAAATCAAGTTGTTGTTATTGTCCCATTTAATTTGTAAGCAAATTCATTTCACTCAGATTGATTGCCAGAGCTGTTAAGAGCCTGGCTGTGTAACCCTTTCACTGAGCTTCACTTCCAAAACTCTCAACTTTCACAATTCACAAAACAACGAACAAACACAACATGCCCAGATTAGGACAACGTGTTTTGCAGTTTTTATTTTCTCCAAATTCTAGTTACTTGAAAACATTAATAAACGGTTAAGCAATAAATAGAAAGTATAAAAACTTGCTTTGATCCATGTATTATTATTGTTTAGTGACGAAATTAGCATGAATTTTTAACTATTTTGGAAAATTTGCTAGACCAATTAGCAACTATCTAGCTTCACAATAATGTCCAATAGTACATAGTATAATAAATCAGTTTGTTACTTCATCTGAGGTACTTGTGCAAAGTGTTTCACAAGCACTCCAACCTGCAGGTCCCTAAGATTCCCTGCAAATAATCTGAGAAAACTACTGGCCGTGCTGATATATAGGTGCACACAAGCATACAAAGCGGTACTACATTTACAGCGTTACACCTCAGCATCAGCAGCACAAAGCTTTGCAATATTTGCTCAATGTGGGAGTTCAACTCAATAAAAAGAGATCTCTTTTTGGTCAAAAGAGGGTTAGACGATAACGTAACTCTCAGATTGTTTACAATAACTGGACACTTGTTTCTCGAACCTGGCAAGCACTTAAGAAATTACAGCTGCAAGAATTAAAGAATCCAGGGCTTTAAACAGACAATGCTTTTCCAAGTAAAAAATTTTGCAAGCAAGTAGCACAGAATGCAAATCCGTCCATAAAGTGAAAGTCACCGGACAATGTGCGTGTAATTTGGATAGAACGGTTTTACCTGCTACCCTGCGGAAAGAAGACACTAACAGGACGAACATACACCGTTCAAGTTTCTTAGTGTTTGGAATTTTAAGACCAACACGATTTTAAGACGAATGGTTTCATATCCTTGGGGCTGCCTTTCTCCCTCAGTACATGTTCAGGTATTCAGTTAAGCGTGAGTGGGCATAGGAGAGTGTGAGCTGGTGTCGAGGGACAGATGGAGCATCATGCTCTGCTGTGAGCTGATGTAGAGTTACTGGTGCAGCATCGTGTTGTGCTATGAACTGGAGTAAAACGAGTAAGTGACAAGTGTAGCACCAGGGCCACCCTTAAGTACTGTTCAATTAGTTCGTGGAAAAGCTATACATGAGTGGATTCGAATCCAGATCCCCTGGATTGGCAGCAAAGTGTCAAAACACTCGGCCATCATGTGTTCAAAGTCCTTTGCTAAATTGTTCAAATCTTAGGCTCAGCTTGTCAAGTTTGTCAAGTTGGTGGACCCAAGTAACTAAGAAGTACCCCGCTACGGCATTTATCAAAAAATTGCACACATTAATAGTTGTCATTGCCATTGTAAAGACTTTAATTGCTTAGCACAAAATTTGAAATCTTTAAGTGCATTTCGGAGTATCATATCCCCAATACATTCTTCTGTTCACATCTTTTGCTTGTTTAAATGACGAGGAGAAAAAGGCGTGGCATCAGTTCGGCTACATCAGCTCACAGCACAACAAGAACCGTGCTGTATCAGCTGACAGCACAGCATGAAGTTGCGCCAGTCATTTTAGATCAGTTCACAGATAGCGTGATGCTGCATTGGTTTGGCTACATCAACTTACAAGGTAGCACGACAGTGGAGCAGTCATTCTACACTAGGCGTCAGTTTCACAAAGGTTAAATTAGTGACGTCGTTAATATAATCTCTTAACTATTAAAAACGACGTCGCTATGTTTGTGACGGCTTTGTGAAACTGGGTCCAGGTCACAGAACAGCATGATGCTGAACCAGTCGTTGTACATCAACTAAAGCTACACCAGTCACCGTACATCAACTCACAGCACAGAATGATGCTGCACCAGTCACCCTACATCAACTCACAGCACAGCATAATGCTGCATTAGTCACTACACCAGCTCACACCACAGCTTAGTGTTGCACCAATTTTGCTACAGCTAACTCACCAGAAAGCATGGTGCAATTATATTAAATGGCCTGGACCAACGAGTAGATGCACTAAATCACTGTTTTAAAATCAAAATTTGACTAAGTAGGAACTAAAATTTCCCCAAAATTGAATTATTTTTGGTGAATTAAAAGTTTAACAACCAAAATTTTATTTCCAACATCAATTCCACATTTGCAGTTGACCGATATATTGGTTTTTTCCAGACAAAAATCAAACAGACTGGCATCGATTTGCAATAAGTTTTACATTTTTCAGGCTTGCAGACAGATTGATTTGTTGAGTTCTGCGGTGTTTTTTGAGCGGACTTTGCAGAGCCCAGATTTTACACATCAATTCAATTCTCCCCGGGGAGTTGATGAAAAGATGTCAATACCATTCCAAACAATTTGTGATAAATTGCTCAAATAATTTTTTACTTTGCCACGCTGGCAGTCTACTAGAGCATTATGGCCAGGAACGGATTAGATTTGATTTTACTTTGTAAAATTATTTCATTCAATTAACTGAGCGTATAAACAAATGAATGACTGGCTTAGTAAATCAGGAAGATGGCTGAATGAAGGAACAAGTGAATGTGAATGAATGAAGAAATAAATTAAAAAACAACAAATGAGTAAATAAGGAGCAAAATGGATAAATCAAACAAATAAATCAATAAAAACTGTATGACTGACTAGTACTATATCAATGTACAAATAGACGCATACTGCATTGTTACTTACAGTTACTATGGTAACTCAATCAAAACCTTTAAAGGAAAAGACACGACATTAAGCATGTTGGGTTGATTTTGCTATAAACAGTTAGACTTAGAAAAAACGTTGATTTATAGTACCAATGAATAGACATTTTCAGGCATGGTGGTAGCCTCCACTCACTTCAAAATTATGGCATAACTGGTGGACTTCCCGACTTTTTGTAAACATGCTTCTTAAACTAATTCTAACTTCTGGAACTTACCTAATATTCACAGAGAAATACTAAAGAATTAGCTCATTACACCGTTGAGAAAAATTGACAGTGTGCAACTTATCTCGTAACAGTGATTCATAAGCTTTGGTTAATTGAAACTTCTGCAGCTTACCCTAATGTTCAAACAAATCTATTACAAAATTACCTATCCAAATTTTTTATAAACACTTATGCATTAGACGGAAATTGGCAGTGCATTGCTTTTCTTCACTCGATGAATGACATCATTGGTGGAAGAATTTGCTATTTAAAAGAGTTTGCCCCCACATGAAATGATTACAATTTTAAAGTGATTTTGCTAATTACATGAGGAACTTATTACACTTTTATTACTAAGTCCTTCTAACACTTCTCGTGAACGTAGAAATACACCTAACCTCCCAGAAGGCATAGCTTTTACTTTAACTAAATGACACTAAAGGAACCTTTATAGAAAGGCTTCACAAATAGCACATCCCCCCCAACACACTCAGTCAGTTGGTCAGTCAGTCAATCACTGACGTGTCTATATGCCTTTCCAGTAAAATGTGGTAAATGAAAATCAATAACAACTTCATGCAGTATATAGATAACTTTACAATAACTGTAGAGAATAAAACAGTAAAAGTTCATGTTAAATTTCTTTAAAGATCTTTTATCACAAAACAACTAATTATAATTGAAGTTGTACATATGAAAACTATTTTCTCAAGTTAATGGCAATTTAGGATAGAAATCCTAAAAATAGTATAACACTAACATTAGCCTTTTTAAACAGTTTTTGTGACACATCTGCTTGCAAACAGTTACTTTTGACAATTATAAACAAATAGTCACTGTGTTAGAAGCAAATGACAGCATGAAACAAAAACAATAAAAAATGTTCTGTAACTACAAAGAAAGATACAAGACAATGTTTTACCATAAAAAAAATAGAAAAACAAATAGCTTCGTCAAGAAAAAAATAAAAAATAACCCTAACTCTCACAGTCTAGTTTGCAGGGAATATGTAGTGTTTATTTATTAGTACGTGCTGTCATCTAGAGAGCAAGAACAAACAGAAATTTTGGGTATAAAACTGTGTACAGCTGTAAAAGAAAATTAATTTACTAGTTCTACTTTCACATAATTTTCACATTACCTTAAACAGTGTTTACCCTTATACAGGGTATGTCTAAAGTAATGACAAACTTTAGCAAATGCGTTGCAAAAATTTTAATAAATGTGAGCACCTAGAACATCATTTGATAGAATTCTCCAGCTTTCCTGCTGCTGCCATCTACTGGCAGTGGGTTTAAATTAGAGAAACAAAAACCAAAAATAAATTTCTTATCTAAGTTTGGCATATTTCATGCATTTGGCATCGTGCACTAAAAGGCATCCTTACATGCATCGATAAGGAGTTATTAAGTTCAATCAGGCAACGTAACAAGTGCACCATGAGTGACCTAAAAGGTTTCATACTAAGTTTACGAAATGTACCATTACTTTTTATCCAGGCTGTACAATTAACAGATCTGTCTTATTATGCCTCATAAACAAAGATTCTACGTACCTTCGTTGAACTGAAGCCCAGATCTTTGAGAATATCACATGTGGACATGACGCCGGACGGACTGAAAAACACCATGTAAGTGGGCGTGCCCTAAAACAAATAAACAACAAACAAAGGATGAAATGACAGCTGTTCAGTAACAAAAAACACTATATGTAACATGTCACTTGACGTACATGTCAATACATAAACAAGTTACGAATCGTCATTGAATCAAACAATCATTACATCTGTAGAAACGGACCAGAAAAATTGTAACATAAAAGAAATCTGTCCATAAAACAGGTGAACACAGCGAGCTGCTTTATACATAAACTTTATTTATTTTGAGTGGATTTACAACACAGCAGACTCTATTACTGATCACGGTATTTCCACTGTACCCAATGGCCTGCTGTGCACGTTTGACCATCATTTTTACACGTGCTCCAGTGTTTGTTTATTATTTGCAACACTTTAAAGACACAGAAATATAGTTTGAAATAGATGTTGTCGTGCAAATCAAACACCTCAACACAAATCACCATTCTTTGTGCAACAAAATTAATAATGCAAACTTCAGTCAGTTTCACGTCAGTCTGATGGTTTGACTTTTTAGCTGCTCCGCATTTACCATGGATTTTCAAAGTTATATAATATCAAAGCATAATAGTTTCCTAGACTGAAGTAAAAAACTTAATCAATTTCATTAAAAGCTAAATGCAGTTTACGCATATCATGATGTACTCCTTTTTTGTGTCAACTTGCCAATGCACTTAAAGGAAAATAAGCTGCTTTTCTGGATTCTATCCCATTTTGAATTACAGTAAAAAATATACATTTCATCACCGATAATAATGCTAAAATGTTTCTGATATTACAAATTGGCTTAGGCACTTAGTTAACAGGCAGTGAGCACAGTTAGCGATGATGTCTCAACTGAACACAATTTTCAACCAGCAAAAGTAATTGGGTGGGGGGGGGTGATGCATGTGTTTACAAAAGTAAAAATTGAAATACAATGCAGCAATGACTATAATTTACACTAACTGGGATGCTGGTGCCGGGTTCATCTAACCAGCGAATGGTGAAATGCAAAAAACTAAGGAACATGAAATTAAACTTCCGTGGAAATGATTTGTTCGTGTAAATCATTCTTGAAGAAACAAATATTTTTCTTTTCAATACTTTATACATTCGATCATTTGAGCTACAGTTTAAGGTTGGATTCGGATTTTGTTTAATGCTTTCTGTAAAACTATGCATTAGTCCAACAATCACCAGATCCTGCTATATTAGAAGCTTGTCAGCATAACATCAGGTAATTAGAAATCAGGATTTGATATGTGAAACTCGTGGGAGAGTGACAAATTGTTGTCATGGAAGTTCTGAGGAGAATAATAGGAGAGTTATTTTCTAGAAGTGGTAAAATATTACAAAATGTATAAGATTATCTACATTATTAGGAAGTGTTCAGACTTAGTATACACTACAAGCTACATAAGTCAGTATGCCATTTACATTTTTGATATTTTTTAACCAAATAAAGCAATATATTTGCAAACTGGATGAACTAAAACCTTGGAGAATTCTTTTAGTTAAATTAGATGAAAATCTGAAAAGAACTACTACACTAGTAGTCTTTTTTATCTTCACTACCTTCTTCAAAGCACTCCTGCTAATGATTAACACATGTATTTTCAACACCAGCAAGCTTTTCCAGTCAAATGTTTGCACAACAATCTCTAATTGTTATTTGGAATTCATGAAGGACGATTGAAGGTGTCTTGGCCTTTTCGTATATAAGCGTTTGCAAAGATTTGAAGGCTGTCACAAATCAAGGCGCCAAAATTTCTGTAAAAAGAGCCCCAGTGACCATTCCAATGGCAAGTCAGGCATCTTACATTGAGAAACTCTTTCACACTTCTTGTGAGTAGTGATGAAGGCCCTTTCACTGCATTGCTAACAGTGAAAACGTAGTGTGGTACGCATACTGTTCTCAATTTCTTCTATACTTTAGTTTATGATCAAAGCCCCCTTCTTGTCGGACTGACAGGCGGATATTTTGCATCTCGTTCTCATTCCTAACTCTACTGTCGTCACCATAACAAAGGGATTCAATTCAAAATTCAAATAAAAAGAGTTGTCAAAGACCGCTTTTGATTGACGCCCAATTTCATCAAGACTGGATGTAAAGCTAAAAAGAAAATCAGAAATCAAAGTCAATACTGACTTTTGAGAAACCCTGTATAATAACATTTTTAAGGCATCTTAAGGTATATTACAAAAGCTTTGTTTAGTAGTTAATTAAAAACATAAACATAGTTTATGATAATAACTAGTAGATTATACCTTAGTTATAATAGTTCATCATCTAGTTTATTTTATAATGTTTGTCTACTATTTATATAGATTTAATATATATATTATATTGTATTGTATTGTGTATTGTATTATAATATAATATAATATAATATAATATAATATAATATAATATAATATAATATAATATAATATAATATAATATAATATAATATAATATAATATAATATAATATAATATAATATAATATAATATAATATAATATAATATAATATAATATAATATAATATAATATAATATAATATAATATAATATAATATAATATAATATAATATAATATAATATAATATAATATAATATAACATAACATAACATAACATAACATAACATAACATAACATAACATAACATAACATAACATAACATAACATAACATAACATAACATAACATAACATAACATAATATATAGATTTTATAAATTGTTGACTTTATTTAAAATTACTGTGCTATGTTCAATCCCTGCTTGCAACATTTTTAATTCAACACTTTTTATTATAACACATGTTAGTATAACATAAAATATTAGTAATCAGGTCCATACTATATTACATTACAAGCAGATATCAGAATTTATTATGTAATTCTTACTGATTTTTCAAGCTTCCGTGTGTAAATTTAGGAGTGCAATGGGCGTGCGGGCAGCAGATGTGATCGCGTTGTGAATATGGGGTAAATAAAAAAATCAAAAACATGGTTGCTGCACTAGACGAGCAAGCTTGTTGTGGCCACTTAAACTTTACACACAGGAAATTTTGCATGACTTCGCAAAGTTACATTACAAAGTCAAGTAACGCCTCTTTTTTCTTTAATCTTGCTGAGCCAATCACTCAATTTTACAAAAAACTGTGTTAGGTGAATTTTACACAGTTTTTTATGTTAACTTTCCTTACCGTCTCGTTTTTCACTTTTTCAAGATTTTCCCGTATCGCCTGATGTTCTGCAGTTTGATAAACTGTAACGCATGTCACAGGCACACCTGCAAAAGCAACAGGTTACAATTTTTCAGCATTAAATCGACTGTGCCTGGTGCAAACTTCAACCTTCTACTACCATTTTGTTTTCTGCTTTTTTATTTTTATTTCCTTTAGTGAAGAAAACACTTTCTTCTTGGTTTCAGCATTGAAGAGATTGAAGTTAAGTTTAAGATTTGTAAAAAGCTGGAAATAAGACTATTGCATGTGCTACAAGCTACAATACACACATTTGACAAATTTGTGACAAGGTGAAATTTTTTGTAAGTTTCTGAAAAATACTCTGCAGTCCACGTTGCAAAGGTCTAACCAATCACTAAACAACAAAACAATATAAACTAAGTATGACTTTCAAGTATAAAAAACGCCCTTTCATAAATAAGGCTTAAAAAATTCATCCTGAAATTTTATATCACTTGTATTTTGTAAATTATTAAAAAATTTTTGCTCCAATTACATAAAGTCTTTCAAACACGTAAGCGTAATGCTAAGTAATATAAGTTCGTAAGGAAAGTTTTTTTGGGATATACTTTAAAATTCCTGTTCTTTCCCATTAACTGGTATTTATAATTGAACAGTTTTCTTTACTATAAAGGCAAGTTTACTAAAGTTTTTAAAAGAAGTCACAAATGAGCCTAATGATAATTGGAAAGTTGTAAACAAACTCATTGCAAATAAATTGGCAGATGATCCTAGACATAAAACAACAATGTAATTATGCATAATCCAAGTTCGAAATCGATACAACAGTACTTCATCAGCACTTGCATTATGACAAATATAAAGAATGTTAACTTTTTACATCATGATTCTGCTATTTTACCTGAATCTTCCAATAACCGTGGTAACATTTCCATTTTGATATTGCTGCATGGGAAGAGGAGAGGTTTTGAAGATTTTTCGTCCCCCTCCTCCGCTCCTTCCTCTTTCTCTTTACTTAAGGCACCCACAATGGCCTCAGCGAGTGTCTCCGCTCGACCCGCATCTTCCCCTTGACACTTCAATCCCAGCTTGGCTTCTAAAACAGCAGGCAAAATAAAGACTAGGGTAGGCAGGAGCAAGCTTTTTCAATAAGTTTTCTGCCATGGGAAAATGCAGACGTAAATGAGAGAAAAAGAACGGTCCTATCCGACGTACGAAGTCTTGACACGCAAGTAAGACAAGTAGCTAACCTGTCACTTGACCATCTTTCTTCCATCAGTATATAAGTACATGACAAGGTACTCAATTAAAATTGAATAGGCAATAGTCTTAATGACCAAAAAATCCCCAACACGAGTGAGATTCGAACCCAGAGCTCTAGACAGGCAGCCAAGTATTAAGTGAAAGTGAAGGTACTGTGCCACTGTACAACATTCAGTAGCATACATAAGAACTCAGTAAATTTTTGAGTTAAAAATTTAAATTTCAACTTTACTGTTGTGTTCATGCATGAGCTGTCAAACATGTGTACTATTATATCACAGCTGAACCCATATGAACCGAGAGGTACAGCACCTGATTTTCTGCAACACACTTCCGAGATGCATGCTCTACTGCCCATTCTAACTAGCGAATGACAAAATGTATGTATCAGCGAAGAACGTGCCACGAGAACATGAATGTACCGTTCTGTAGCAATAATTCTTTCACTTAAGTCATTCTTAATAAGACAAGTTCCCTCTCAATATTTTATAAATTACATTGTTTTAAGCTATAGAAACAAAAAATGACATGCTTGCACAGAAACACCTGTAAGACTAGGAAGCTCAAACTGAATTAAAATGAAATTTACCCTCAACCAGACCAACAAATGAGCAAAATTGCACTTGAAAGCCTGTTAACAAAAGCTACATGCTACCAAATGGCATGAATACACCATAAGGTTTTTAGTAAAAGATAAACTTGCAGTTTGAAAATGGTTCACTAACTCACCCCCCTCCATACCTGCAATACTTTTTGTAGCCCGGCCCACAACAAAGACTGGTACTTTGTTCCAACTTTCTGTAATGTCGGCTACCTGAAAAAATACAAATTTCAGGATGAAGCCTGTGCACATGTGTTAAAATACATTGCTGTGCAAAACAACATTGAAAGCACATGATTAATCCAACTAATAATGAGGGAATCAAATGCTGGGATTAATTCTTCTATCATGGGAATTTTCTTGATGAAGTTCAGCGATACGTTTTGTGTTCCGACTACACTTAAACAAATACGAATTCAAACATCAAAATCTCTTGCCCCAAACAATGGTGCATAAAAATTTCAAGAAACAAAATGTTTATAGTGTTTTTTATATTTTTCCCAGAGTTGCTTCTACATAGAGAAGTTAAAAAAAATGAAATGAAACAGAATAGAATAAAATGAACTAGCATAGAATGAAACAAGCGGTTCTTAAACACACTTTGTCTTTAGCTGCTCTTGCAATTGCCTCGACGCTTCGTTGACTTGTGAGAACAAGACCGCTGTACGATTCCCGGGCATCCAGATGACCGACCAACTCCTCCAAGTTCACGTAGACGAAGTCAAGAACTGGAATGCTGATAGCTTTCAAGCCGTTGTTTATCAGAACCTAACAATGACAAAAAGTATGACGTTTCACTGACAGAAGTAAAAACAGAAATGATAGAATCAATCCACATTGCTGTTTGTCCAACAGACTTTTTTCACTCATTGCAAAAAAAGGTGAAACTGCAATGCAAAAAAAAAGAATAAAGCAACAGCAAACATGCAAATAAATAAGCAACAAGCATTAAGACATCAATAACAAACAGCAGAAAATGACTTGAAATTAAATCATTACATCACTACAAAACCAAAGTAAAATTTATTACTAAATAAAGTTTCTAATCCTCAAAAAGGAGCATGAACGAATGCATGCCGACATAAAAACACACATATGCACGCACTTTAAACAGTTACAAAAAAAATCAGTAATTTACCACGATTGTGACAAAACCCAACAAATAAATTATCACAAAGCTCTATATAAAAATAAGCAAAGAGATGCACCTACAAACTTTTGAAGATCTGTATAGCAAACTTCGAGCGAATTTTCAGAAACAAACACAGACAAATTGATCTATAACAATTGCATACTGAACACACAACTATAGGTATCAATACAACTAAAAACAGCATTTTACCTCATTCAAAAAAGGCTATCTAATGCCTCCATACTAGAGCATCCAAGCATGTTAAAAAACAGGTAACATTAAATAATCATGCTGTCCAATCTTCACTTCTGGCTTCACTTCACAGACACCATACCCGGGAGGTAGCATAACAATTGTTGAATTCTTAGATCAAGCTTGCTTGAAAGAAAGTAAATGTGAAAAATTGGGACACAAGTCTAGATTTGAACTAGAGGCCTCTCCCTTATAAGGCGAGTCTCGTGACTGCTCCGCTGCCCGGCCATGTCCCAACTTTTCTAAATCTCCTAATTTTCCTTTCTTTCGAACAAGTTCATTTTCAAAATTCAACAACTGCGGGTTATTCCACCGTTAGTAATAAAATTGGAATTATGACTAAAAAGAGTTTTGGCAATTTTTCAACCAGTTGTACAAAAAATATCACCAAGACTGTGAGCCAGTTAGTGGCAGCTGCAGTTTGACTGTTGAACAAACCGTATATAAGACACTGCTTGAAAAAACACCAAGTCAACTCCACTAAAAAAAGCTTGTACTTTGGTAGTTACACAGAACTGAATTTGCTGAAATCAAAGTTACTTTATCCTGCAATAAATGCCTTCAAATGACAGGGGCAACCAACTTCAGAAATGGAACTGGCCAGGTCTGGAGCACCTAAATTTTGGTGCAACTAGAATTTTTCTGGTAAGATTTCTGAAAACAAGCAGAATTTCCTTCACCATCACCATTTTATGATTTCAAT
Source organism: Tubiluchus corallicola (assembly GCA_030141605.1). Lineage (NCBI taxonomy): Eukaryota > Metazoa > Priapulida > Priapulimorpha > Priapulimorphida > Tubiluchidae > Tubiluchus > Tubiluchus corallicola. The sequence goes on from JAQGDQ010000225.1 coordinate 304,928, forward strand.
AATTAGTTAATTTTTGCAATTTCAATAACTTCAATAAACTGAAAGGGTTCACAATTTATTTTAGATTTTATGCACAAAAGTAGGTGCTTCAAAACTGATTGTACATTTCATGACTTCTCGAACCATAGTGCCACCAAAATTTGACCAGTTCCATTATCAAGGATAACTTCTTTATTAAAACCTTGTCTTTTTACATGTAACTAATCAATGACTTGATGATAAAATGTTGCATAAACGGCTTTGCAAACCTGTTCGTAGGGATCGGGACCACCATCCTCCTTTGCACTGCGCAAAAGTACGGTCGTGGTCATGGCAGACGGCCCAGATAATTTAATCTGCAAAAAATTAATTTGTAGTTTTGATACACATTTTGAAAGCTTTCACTCAATTGCATAACTGCAAATATTGCGATGTCTTCCATACTTTGAGCTGCCTCAGAAACTAAGCAATTCTATGAATGGAAATTATTTAAAAACAAATGAAACTTTTCACCATCTCTGTCTTCAACAAACATGGTAAGCAACATCACAAGATCAAACAGAATAGAGGGGTAACTCCTACGTTAAACTATGAAAGCATGAATGCATCATATATACATTCGCGGCCATTTGTAAACAACCTCTCCTATAATTTTAGAGAAACAACCAGACACAGGCATTACCCACAGAGCTAAAAGTCTAGCCAACCACCAGTCAGCAAACCAGACACCTATTTTTAGAAAGTTCCAGAAAAGTTAATCAGAGAGAGAGCGTAACATACCCAGCCACTGATTGGTGTTGCTCTGAATAAATATTTCTCAACTGTGGCAACAATCAGCAAACAGAGAAAAGTTACAAAGCAGGATTACTACCAAAAATATCAACTTTGCTTAGAGACTAAAAAGGCTTAGTCATGATAAAAATGACAAAAGCAGAATTTAAGTCAACGGGTTGCTAATAAACTACCAAGAAATAAGAAATTTAAAATGAAGAAAGAAAAAGTTATAAGCCTTACAGTGGTTATTCTAAAAACAGGATAATACAGAAATGGCAAAAATATTTAGCTTTTAAAAAGCTAAAAGAGACAAATTGTAACTTTCTGTTTGTCCATAAATAGAAATCAGTAATAATGCAGTGTACTTTACAAGTCCAATCAACTACAAATCTTTAAATGAGCACATGACTAAACAAATAAAAACATACAGATAGACAAACAACAAATAGATGAGTGAACAAGAGAAAAAAGACAAGAGACAAAATGGACAAGTAAATTAATAAATATTTTAATTATAATTATATAAGTAAATTCTTCATAAAACTAAGGATGACGACTAAAAGAATTAAAACCTAATAGTGTGCATAGAAGCAGGCCTGGTATACTTTTGAAGCAATAAAGTACTTTGTTGAGAAGAAGTGATTCCAAACCTTACAGCAAAAAAGAAACAGAAACTCGCTGCCAGCAAAGTGTATATACTGATGTAACATAAAAAAGGTTCACCTTTGGCAAAAAAAGTTGGTGACGATGCACATTAAAGAATTGCCACAATGAAACATGCAAATTCATTGGAGATTCACTACTATATAGAACTCTAAATAAGAGATGAATTGGAAATTCTATGTTGAGAACTCTCTTACAATTCAGAGAAATAACAGTTTATGTTTATATAGTGTTTCCATGACTTAAGATTTGTATTTGTTGTACTCATATAAAAAAACACAATATTTTGGTTACATCCACTATGCAGTATGCACAGGTGAAATCAAAAATAAAAAAGCAAGAAAAATATCAGTGATACAGCTGTGACATTTTGTGCTTTTTGAAATTTTTCTTTTGTGATTTTTTGCCATTGTGTTATTATAAAAGTGTTAAACATCTGCTTAATACCTGCTTTGAAAATATATGATTGCGAGAAACAATTTATTAAATCAGCTTAGCAAAATACTTCACTTTTAAATATAGTAACTAAACAAATAATAAAAAATCAGAACTTTCTTAGGTTTTATACAAACATTCATTCTTTGAACTACATCTACGTGCAAAGACTAAAAATACGTACCACAGAAGTAATAACTCCAAAACAACTAGTAACAACTAAGAAAAATTTGTGTGACTTCCCTCACAGTTGAGCAACACAGTTAGCAATGAATGGTATGGGTGTGAAGCTTCATGCAGCAGCTGCAAGTCTATCCACATGCCTCCCGGTAGGATGTAAGATGATCTGCTCTGCAAATGGGATGCTCATCCACTGGCGGAGTCTGGTGACACTGCAGTCTCAGCGTGTGTCATATGTGGTGGAGTTACGTTACAGAAATTCTGTTACAGTTACATTTTAATCTTTTACCTGAAAAAAGTAAATGTCATTATCAATGTAATTATTTTCTATAACAATGTTCATTTCCTATAATAATGTTTATTTCCTATAATAGTGTTTATTCCCTGTAATACTGCGAGACTTATCAAAATGAAATAATTATAAACTCTACTTTCAACTACGAAAAAACGTTGTAGCTATGGTTGCTGTAGTCGTTGTTGCTGTTATTATTGCTGCTATAGCTGTTGTTTTTGCTGTTGTTTTGTCATCGTTGTCATTCTTGTTGAAGCTGCCACTGTACTTGTTTTCTTGTTGTTATTCTTGTTCTTTTTCTTGGTGTAGCTGTGGCTATTGTTGAGTTGCTGCTGTTTTGTTGATGTTATTGCTGATGCCACTGTTACTGCTGTCATTGCTGCCACTGTTGTTGCTGTTCTTATTTCTGCTGCTGATCTTGCTGCTGCGGTTCTTGTTGTTACTGTTACTGTTCCACTTGTTTTTGTTGTTATTGTTGTTGTTGCTGCTGCCATCATTGATACTGCTTTTGTTGTGGTTTTATTTCTTATTGTTGCACATGGTAGCTGTCACAGTCATTATTTGGTTGCTGGTGTTGATGCTGTTGGCACAGTTGCTAGTGTTATTGCTACTGTTTTTGCTGTTGCTGGTGCTGTTGTTGTTGTTGTGGTCATTGTTGTTATGGTCGTTGTTGTTGTTATTGTGGTCATTGTTATGTTCTTGTTCTTATCACTCTTGTTGGTCTATTGTGGTTTTGTTCCTGTTTTTGCTGCTGCTATTATTGTTGTAGTGTTGTTGTTGTTCTTGTTGTTGATAAGGATGTCCTTAAGCTTGAACAGTTTCCTGTGCTCCAGTTTAAAGAACAATAATCATGTTATGCTACTTGGTTGGTATGAGACTACGATGATAAGAATTTAATTTAGGTTTCCGCACCTACATTTAAGACATCATATCAAATGCATGCTACTAACACACCAAAAATTCATTTGCAGTAAATATGAAGCAAGTAAGGTAACACCGTTTATGGCTTACTATAAGAAAACAAAGCACGCCATAAAAACCAGTAAATTATGCAGTTTTGGCATTTTGCATTTGAGCTTGTAGCCAATGGCGGCTCTTAGCTAAAATTAGTGAGAGTGCTGCTTCAGAAAATTTTCAGCCATTGTTTTGATATTGTGTAACACGAAACAAACATATAAAAAGAAAATTTATACATAAATTTGATAAAATCCTAAACAAAACATATTTTTTACTTACTAAAAGCCTAAAGTGTTACAGTTCAATTTAAATTAACCTAATTAATTAATTTATTAAAGCAGATTAAGTTTAGATCAATCCATTCATTTAAAAACAAACTCCATTCATCTTGCTTTACTTTGTGTCAAAAAAGAGTAATAATTTCCCCCTTGATCGACACTGCGTGAGCGACAGTGCTCTCTCGACCCAGCGTGCAGTTTCTTATCTACGGCATGTGCGCATGGCTACATGAGCATAACAGCCAAACACCGCATTGCTGGAGCTACGAAGCTCACAGTTCTGTCATGTGCTCTGGTTCCATACAAGTATGTAAAAGTATAAAGGAAGAATTAAAGAAAGAAAGACTCATTTATATTAGTGATAATATCGAGTGAAAATAGAGGGTGCTGCAGTTCCGCAATGCCTATGCACGAGCCGCCACTGCTTGTAGCGTATGCCACCATTGATTTAGAAAAAAGTGACATTGATGCAACAGCCATAAGACATGCTTTTTGCACTTCAACAGTTTCTCTCAGTTTTTTGTCTTAGAATATGGGAGACAATGGATGACTGAGGCACCTAAATAACAGCTTACAAATAAGCCTACCACAAGTCCTTACTTACAGCTTACAGAGCAGATAGGGGTTAAGCATAAATGATCGCTTTTTATCCCTCCAATCTTCTCTGGATGTTTTACTTGTGTTAACAGATGGTGGCACTATCGATACGATCTGATAGATAGTATCATCGTGTACATGTACAAGCGATGAAGCACTATCAATTAACTTACTGTTAATTTAACCAACACCCTTGAGAATTCTGAATTATAATTTGCCTGTGTCTTCTGTTCAGCATTTAAGTGTTATAAGTCCAAAATGTGGTGGGATAGGATTTTTCAGCAATTACTGGAATCATTCTAGTTCTTGTTGCTAAATGCTTTCAAGTTCATAAATCATGTCATGTCTAGAAGTGCTCCAGATCACGTCAGCATAGTCTAAGACAGGCCTTCCCCTTGATTTGTAGACTGATCAACATACCAGTATCCAAATACCTGAAGTTGTGCTTTACTAAAGTCTATGTGCCTTTTGCAATATTTTATGGATGTGACTTAAGTAAGTTAGTAAGTAGGTAAGTAAGTAAGTAAGTGAGTGGATGAATAAATATTTTACTCACTATCAATAAGACATCTCTTTTCTTTTTTGAGATTTATTAGTATTCAACAAACTTGAATTCCAGCTGCCAATTTAAATTACTAATATCAAGTTGTTATGAATGAAGGTATTTAAAAGTGATATTTTAAATGTATACCGACATCTGATTGGCAGCCAATGAAGACTACACAAAGCATTTATTGCAGTATCACATTTTGTAACACCTGTTGCAACTTTGTTTTTTCCCTTTTATGGTGCAATGTATCATTGCATTCAAACAAGGGTGGATGCTGGATGACCGCATGGTCTCTCTCCACCCTGTCTCTTTCTTTCTCTCTGACTTATTATTGATAACACAATACCGTGTAAACTATTATAAAATTGATGTATAAAAACTACAAAGTACAGGACGACTTAATCATTCAGTTCGATTCAAATTTGGTTTTTAATACTCTGCTCATTTCTTTTCAACATCTTGATCTTCTCACATAGGCTTTTCTTCAATTTTTTTCGATAATTATTTTGATATAGATATTCTCCAACCTTTAATTACCGTATATTACCGCTTCCTTATTAATTTTTCTGTTTGCCATGTGCCTCTAAGACTAAGAGCAGAAACCATCTCTGCACTCATTTGCAGTCATTTAATGTTACACCAATTGAAAAGATGCTGCATACTGTAGTAACATTTTTCTGTGATTTTCAGTGTTTCATTTTAAATTTATTTAAATTCTCGGTTTAATGTTTTTGTGGTCTTATTTGACTTATTTCTTATTATATTTGGTATCTTAAATATTTACTGTTTCAACAAAAAGTATTTATCTCGGTGTTTTTCTAGACACAGACATAATAACACGTCTACGCCTTCAGCAACATAAGAAATATTCCTGTAGGGCGCCGAGTAACCCACTAGCCACTTCCGGTCTTCTGATTTCGACCATCACATTAACATTTAAGTGGAAAAAACATAAATACATCTTGCATGCTATTGAACCGTTGCATAAGGCTAAGCTAAAAACTGCAATATTTCTGTTAAATAAAATAGTAAACTTATTAAATCAAATTTAAATAGTTACATGGCTTCCATTAAATGCATGATGCAAGTCTTCTTCCGGTTTAAGTTAAATTCACTTAACATAAACCATCTGTCTACTTGCAGCATCCGTGCATGTAGTGTCCCAATATGTTGCCAGAAAAGCAAAAACCAATGCTGGAATACTGATACCTGATTGGATGAAATACTTGGCCGGCCGGTGCACGCCATACAAAATAAAACTCATTTCTATTTTAGGGCAGCTGTTGTCCTCACGGCCACTTCGATAAATTCCGTGTATCATCTTTGATTTGAAATTAATGTAGTCTAATTTGGGCGGTCGTTTTATCAAGGCCGATGTCGGCCGGTTTGTGTATCTTGGCAGCCGTGTATCATTGGCTTTAGTAAAACTTAATATGCATAAATACCGAGTATGGAGGAAGTCTATTGTCCTAGCCTTACATCCATATTTTCGCTTGTATTTGGATAATTTAATTTCAACATTTGATTTTCCACACTTTATGTAAGCCATTATAATCACCGCTCATATAATAATGTAAGCCCTATAAGTGGTAATTGATTACTACTGCCACTGCATAGATTTTTTTAGGTGTAATGGTAACTGCCATTCACTTGAAAATTATGACTTAACTGGTAGATATCACGTGTTTCCATAAACGCGCGCTGTTTAAACTATTTCAAATTTCTGCAGCTTAACCTAACATTCCTACAAAAATATCACAAAATTAACTATCTATTTTTTTTGTCAAAACAATTTTTTGTACTTTTAACGAAAATTGGTAGTGTTCTGCTGTTCTTTAGTGAATAACAATGTCATTGGTGGAAAAAGAGGCGTCAGAATGGGAAATTAAATGATCACGACTTTAAAGTGATTTTACTAATTACATGAGGCACTTACTACGCTTTTATTACTAATCCTTCTAACATTTTTCATGAACAATGAAATATCACTAACTTTGCAGAAGGCTTGGCCTTTCCTTTAAATTGTAATCTCCATTTACTAATAGACTAGGATCATTTCAAAAATTTTCTTATACTTCAGCAAAGTCTCTGAACGTTGAATGAATCATCAGAGAGGTAGGAAGCACGGGGGCATGAGACTACGTGGTCCCATGCGTATGGTCATTCTGTCTGTTGCCATAATTGGTGTCATTTTCATTGGTGCAAAGGTGTTCTCCTTGTCGCGTACTCGATCTCGCTCTTCCTCCCTGAATTTCCAGGAACGCCAAGCACCAATTTTGAATGTAAGTTATTACAATGTGTACCCTATACACAAATTACGTATTAGTCAAGTTTAATGTAATTATAGTTGTTTCAAGAATATGTACACCGTTGGAGAAAGGTAACAGTTTTTTTACACATGTACAACGATTATACAGGCTTTGAATTGTATTGTTCTTTGCAAAAATATGTCATTTTAATGTGTTTAAATGAAAGATAAGTTAATAAAAACTGCAGATAAGATAAAAATTACAAATGTTTCATTTGAAATTTATTACAAAAATTACATTTGAAATAAGCTGATGCTAAAAAGTTACCACGCTACACAAAATTTTATCAAACTAATCGTCACATGTATGATTAGGCTCAGATGTTTAAACTAATTTATTCAATCCAGGAGCTTCATAAATAGTGACACATTCACGGAGTCTGGCAGTTTTAAATTATAATAAGCAGGAAAGGATGATTTTGTGATTGATTATTGAAAAGTTAAGCAGTTTCAGGTCTAATCAAGAAAAAGTTTTGTTATCACTGGGAAAGCTGCCTTTGGCGAATTTTATCTAGTTATAAAATTGGAAGAGACTGCTAGACTTATGCAAAAAGTGAGGCAAACAATGGGCATCATGATCTAACACAAATTCTGTGGTTTGCTGTTAAGCAAATATAATATAATACTGTTAGGCAAATAATGGGCACCATGTTGTATATAATACAAACTCTAGTGTCTGCTGTTCTTCTCAAAGGCAAACAATAAGTACCATACTGTACAATACAAAAATGCATTTGACTGTTGAGCAAAAATATCCCTTGAGGGACACACACTTTTGTAGCATTGGTTGATAAGCAGGCTAGCAATCTCTCTCCTGCATTTGCATGGCATTTAAATGCTTGTATCCATCACGCTGCCTGCTTATCAGGAGAAGATGTAAATCCTCTTGTTCAGATTCTCTAATGGTACAGCGCCTTATTGCATATAATGATCTTGATTAATTGAGAAATGAACAATAGTACAAGTCCTACCATAAGATATTTTCGTTAAGTATTCCTGCCATTGAATACTACATTCCACCTTATAGTGTGCTAACAGCAGAAGTAGATGGACAGTTAACTGTTGAACCGAAGTTGAATAACCATGATCAGTGCATTTACAATTACTGTTATATGTTAGCAAAAACACATTTATAATTTTTGTTGGATGAAAAGGGCCATTAAAAGTTGCTGACTTTTAGTGTCTTTGACTTTTCAAAACTTTTAAAGGAAGCTATTATTTGTGATGTACGCTGTTTGCAATGAATACCTGTTATGAAAAAGAAAGACAAATGTCCAGTATTTTGAATCTGCAAGTATCTTTCACTCAGCATCTTTGTTTATCGCTCTTATTGAAGGAGTTATTTTTATTACATGAAAAGAAAATTTAAATGTAGAAAGCCTGCATTGTGCTTTTTTCCATTTTCGTACATATTTCAAGTAATATCTGTGATTGTTGTAAAATCATTCGTTTGCTACTAGTTCGTTCTAAAATTCAAATTGTTATAAAATATAATTGTAAATGATTAAATTTAGAAAGCCTGCATTGTGCTTTTTTCTCTCTGAGAATAAACTCACAAGTTTGAACGGTTCGAGAGCTGCTGAAAGTTCTGTCCGACAGTGAGCACGAGCTGACATTCAGCAAATCTCGCAACAGAACTTGAGAGAGAAAGCTCTAGTCTGAATGTGCCATTACTGTCTAGTGTGAATGCCTCAACGAGTTACTCATGACACTTCTCGCAGTGAATAGAGAAGTGAGTGTCAGTTCGCGCTTATTGTCAAAGTTGCAGTAATAGTTGCTTTCTAGTCTGAATGCACTTGCGAGTTAACTGGCTCGCTAGTCTAAATGTGCTATTACGTAACCAATATTAGTAACCGAAGAGCAATTCTTAACTATGTTAACAAACTGCTTGTCCAATGAAAGCCTGAATTTAGACGCTAAAAGTTGACTAATTCACACTGAAAACAAGTTTTACAATATTTTTAGAATAAAAATTAAATAATCGAAATGATCATCTGTTGGCTAGACCTAGTGGCTGTAGATATCGGCATGTTTATATTCGGTGACTTTTTTTTACAGTTGCAAGGACAATCGGCGAAGTTGTACAACCCTGCAAACGAAGTTTACGAAGAACATCAGTTACAAAAACCCTCTGGTAGTATAGAGGAGCTTAAAGGCATGGCTAATAAATATGTGCGGGAGCAACAACAGCAAGATGATGATGAGCAAAAAACTGTGGAACTTTCCGAGGATGAACGTGCCGCACTGCAGGTACGTATCGGATGGTGTAGAAAAAATGTGCTGAAGTTTAGACCACAATAATATTAGAAAGCCATTAGCCTACAAAGGTGAAATTTCACAGCATGATATTACAATACACTAACTTTTATTAGACGTTTATAGTTTTTGTGGTTTTTAAGTTATTGCTAAAAACCCTTTGCATGTTAAAAAATTGAAAGCCAGAACAATGTTAGCTATAATCATAAACTGAAGAACAGCCACGTTGACATATTAAGCATTCAAAACATGGCAGTAAAACAAAAAAGAAATCATCATCACAAAAAAATAAAGCGCTGATAAAAATTTGTTGCCAAAAAAAAGTGGGAGTTAATACACTGGATTATGGTATCTGGAGTACCTTTAAAGAGAAAGTGTACAATGGGCATACAAAGCTGTTTGATACAACGGAACTAAAAGCAAAAGTTGCTGAGTTGAGCACATGTACCAAATACCCCTTAAGGAAGTGAGAAACTGTATTAGAGATTGGAAGAAATAACCTTCATCTAGTTTGCAGTGAAAATGGTGGCAACAAGGACACTTCCTGTAAATTTTAACAATAGTGACACGAAATTTTTCTGGCATTTATTTTTTTGACCTTGTTGACAAAAGTTCTGTATTTTTCGACAAATCTAGGGGAATAAACTAAAACAGTTGGGGTTTATACATAAGTGGCTGTATAACACCAGTATGGTAATTTTCTTATAATATCGTGGTGTCCAAGCTTCGTTACATTATTAGCGCCACCTGACATAATCGCACTCGCCCGCTACGTAATATGTGTTTTTGCCTGTTACTTTTGTTCATTACTGTGTAGTACCACTGCAACTTTTGGGTGACATTTTAAAAGTAACATGTTGTGTTACTCGTTATTTATTTTTTATCTGCATCACTAAGTTTTAAAAAAAGTTTTAAATTTATTAATTTATAAAGCCCACTATCTATAATGCAATATTCCAATGCGTTATACATTGCACAATAGTAAAAGCTGACAATTTATAAAATTGACAAGTAACTATCTATAACTACATAGAGTCTACATGCTTTAATCAGCATTGGTTCTTAATTGCTAAGATGGTTGTTCATGTGGCTGTCCTCTTGTGTGTAAAACTAAATTGTATAGTGCCTGGACACATTCCTTCTGCCTGCTTTTGTGTTCTTTGTGGGGTTTAGTGCCTTTCAAAATGTTTTTAGATGTGAAATGTTTGAATATTTTTACATGTGACAGATAATATTTATATTATTTTTTAACAATTATTTATTTATCACAATTTTCATATTAATCCACAATTATTTGATTTTTCAATATGGATCTGAATGGGGACTTTTGGTTTGTAAGATAGTGCCATTCTAAATTTTTTCGCACTTTCCTTTCACTCTAGTTCGCTTTCAAAATTTCATTTGTCATTTATAGATTCATTGCAGTATCAATCAGTAATCTTCAAGTGAATTTTATAAATGATTCATTTTTGTTTTCCTGCGTATATTTTGATCCAGTCGATCTAGTTGCAGTTTTTGAATTTTGATTCCAAAAAAGTTGATTGATATTTTGATTAACAGGGATTTTTATTTTTCTTCAGGCTGCTAGACGTGATCTGCAAGATGGTTCAAGTAAGTACAGAAGTCATTGTATTTAAAAATTAATCTGATCTAGTAATGAAGATGAAAAATTAATGAAAGAAATTGGGAGAAAATGGCATGTAAAAAACAGCAAATACTTTATATATATATATATATATATATGTATATATATAAATTGCTATGTGGAACTTGTCAAAATATCCTCCTGTAGGCCTGACAATTTGACATTAAAGTTTTAGATTTTTATTTATATGGTATAACATCATTATGGCAAATCTGCTAGGGACTCAGAAAAAAGTACTCTATAACTGAGGTACTCTATAAACATACACAGCTAATCATGTGTATATAACTACTAGATAGATGGAAAAGCACGTAAATAAAAGTGTAAAAAATAATGTACATTGTGTGGCTTCATAATGAAAGCAAAGTACTTTTAGAAGATGCTGTCAAGTACCAGCTACTTTGCAGCATATTCAAATTCAGTGAAAGCATTTTACGTGTCTTCAGTAAACAAAAAGTTATTGAATGTTTCGTATTAAATTGTGTGTACATGTTCAGTAAAGGCAATGAGATTCAAAAAAAGTTTGTCAATTTTATATGCAGAAAATTTCTGTTTGTCCCTTGAATGAAAGTTTTTGCAGTAGCACTTGATGAAACATTTCAGCAGTGCACTGCCAGTGTACGTACATACATTGTACATACATTGATTGACAACTCTGCATGGTGCTTGTCCAACAACTAATTTGCAACTTCAAGAATGATGATGAGTTAAATTTAACTGTAAATTAAATTGCAAATGGTTGGCAAAGGTAAAGTATGAAATAAAAACGTATGAATACATAGTAATGCAAACATTTGGGCCCGACAAAAAGTCTGCAGTACACAGTAGCCTAGTACGCTGTATTCAAAGCTATTACACTAGTTAAATAAATGATGACAGTTTCTTCTTTTTTACGGGTATTGCATTACCAGTGTGTACGCCATAAACCGTGTTCAAAACGTAAAACAATTTCATGTGCTTCGAATAATTCCCAATGAAATCATCCGTGCATTAATACATTATGCACATTCGCCATATGCGACTTTTTAATCATTGAGGTTTAATGAATTTGCTATAAACCATGCATAGAAACTCAGTTCAATTCACTTTTTATTTCAACATTAAAAATCATCAACTCCACTAAATATATACAACAATAAAAATATTAAAAGCTATCCACACCAAATAAGACAAACGCTCACAAAGAAAAAATTAAAGTTCTTTTGCTATATTTGCCATCAAAGCATTGCCAGATTGCACAATTCGAGTAAGCAGATTATAATAAGACTTGTGTTGTATATTTACATAAAATGTGGAAGAGATAAATCTACACACATCCGAGATGCACTGCAATCATATTTAAGTTTTATAAGTAATTCTTAATACCATTGTTGTATGCATCCCTAAGATTCTCTAGAACATATTTGCCAAAATTAACCCATAGTGAATAACAATAGACGGTGCAATGAAATGAGGTTATGCAGTTACTTATACCGTAGCTATTTGACGTGACTGTCTGCATAAGCACTCACGTCTAGTTTTCCACTTAAATCTCTCTGCTTCCCGCTGTTACTTTTCTTGTCTCAAGGCCTGGAATGTGAGTAATACAATGAAACATGTGCAACACTCTCCGGGGAAGAACGGAAAAACTGACAAAGTGCAACGATAAAGCAAAAGAAAATGTTTCTTGTTAGTAAAGCAATTAATTTATATAATGGCTGAAGAAATGAAACAGCAAGGTGCTTCAAAAATTTCTGCTGACAGGTGGTTCTTGCTAACAGGCTGCCAATCTTTTGGGTAATCAGCCCACCCAAAAAATCACTTTCATCCCTTTGGTATCACAACAGCGTAATAAATGGTGGATTGCCTAAAGTCAGGACTTTCAAACTAGACGAACTATTGATTGATTGTATGTGAAATTGATGCATGTTTGCATATTACCTCATTTATAAACTTCTAAACAGCAATTTATTTCCTTAATTAATTTTTTTCTCTGGCTGGTTTATGCTCTTACAATAAAAGTTTTTGTTTTGGGGTCAGCAAAAGTTTTACAGTGCTTTAGATTTTAATTGAAACTTACTAAATTTGGATGTTTTTGCCGTGTTTTACAAACCTTGGTTGACAGCTTTTATACAGCCTACCATTAATGTCAAATATTTGTACATTCTTACATGGCAAATGCCGTTTATCACTTTGCACGACCCCCGCACCCCCAAGTCTTGCATGTTCGAGAACTAAATTGATAATATTTAATTTCTTATGACCTTAATTTCAGGACCAGTGATATATTTGTAACCATTTCAGCAGAAATGTGCCATTTGAAAACCAATGACTTTTGATTCATAAAGCGGCATTAATCAGACATGCAGAATGCGTTATATACTTGTGTATAAACAATATAATAGAAATAGCTGCAGCATTATTGTGGTCCTTGTTTTGCGTGATGCACTCGTGATCATGGTGTAGTGGCATCAAATATTACGACAGTTAATGATTGACGTCAACAAAAATGCTTTGAATTGCTGGTTAATTTGTTGTTGATTCCAAAATTAATGCACCATTTTTAACCTTAATTTTTCAGTCCCGAATGCAATACTATTTGCTTTCTACTATACCAAACCCAAAATGTAATACTATAATAAGGAGTTGTTTGCAGTGAGCCAAACATATGCCAAAACTCAAAGGCAATTTTAGAAGTTTGCCTCCCTTACAAATATAGTTTCAGTGTCAGGCTGAGAGAGAGTGCCAGCTGATCTGTGTCGCCTCAGCTCTCATTTTTTTTATTTCACAGCCACTATGCCTTACTAAATCAGGAAATAAAAAATCTAGGTTTTTACTAGTTGTGCCAGCTAGTGCAAACACTTGATTAGATGAACATGCCAGTTGTGTAGCCCAGTGCCTGGCAGCTCTGTCCCACTGAGGTATAAATACAAGATTATAGGAAAAAGCGTAAAACTGAGATTTACAAAATTGCAACGAAATTTGATAACCATATAACAGCGGAAAAAATAGTGCAATAATACAGGTCTGATAAACACTTACTCTGTAAACAAAGTGAATTTTATGCAATAACGCATTCCGGATACCTGATGAATGCTGCTTAACTATTATTATTTATAACATACTCGAAAGGTGCACTACATAATTATGAGTAAACGGATACATTGTGCACATAGAAACTAACATGTAATACAATGCAGGTGCAAGTGTTGGGTGACAATAACAAGATTACAAACATATAACAATTATACATTTACACACTAATACAATTATTCACACACGTACACTTTAATCAGTAATGTGCAGACATCTACATAGTGTTCATTTATTTACCTAATGCAGAATCAGCAGTTTTTGCTGAAGGAAAACTATAGGCAGGGTACAATGGAATGACATCAGAACAATGCAAAACGTCAGCAATTTCTAACCGAGAATCGCCCGAAATGGAACCTCCAATCAACTCATCGCTGCTCCTCTTGGAGGAGGCATCCTAAAGTGTGACCGAATCACAATGTAACCCTATTCCTCTTTGCAAAGAGCTATATATTTCTTCCAAGACTTGAAGAGTCCCATCAGCTGTAGCTAGAACGTTTTTTCTGTAGGCTGTTTAGTCAAAATTTCTAAAAAGTCCAGAGCTAGGTCAAGGAAAATATCCATTACCTGTCGCTGTGGCTCTCCCGCATGTGTCTATGTCTATGACACCCATAATTGAATGGGCTATCCAACTTTGTTATACAGAGCGCCTCCTCTTATAAGCACATAAGCACCACCTCTGCCACATTTCCATTCTCTAAAAATAAGTTGTGCAAAAAACGGGCAAAAAGGGCCGTTTTAGGAGGTTTTTCATCCCCCGTTCCTCTTGATGGGCCCGATTCGAAAAATAAGTCCCCAATAGGACTACACTAGATTGAGACCTTTTGTTTGATATGCGGATTGCCGAGAATGGTGTCACTGTCAGAGCTGTAGCCTCGAATCTTATATATGTATGTGTGTGTGTGTGTGTGCGTGCGTGCGTGCGTGCGTGCGTGTGTGTTAATATCCCATACAAACGAATTTAATCTATACGATTTCAAATAAATGTGTAGCTTTTGTTGTGCTAATGATAACAATCTAAGCATGATTTCTTCCTCCCCGCTAGATCACCATACTGAACAAGATGCACCAAATATGGACGTACTGGAAGTTGAGAATGGTGCAGACAATGCTTTGTTTGAAAGGGAGAGCAAAATAGTGATAGAAAAACAAAGAGAAATGGAACAACAGGCCGCGGAGTACGACCGTCAGCATAAACGGAAACAACAGCATTCGCAAGAAGAAGAAATGAACGTTGATGATGACATCGGTGATGCTGAAATGCAGCCGGAGCGTGAGCTAGCTGGTTGGGTAAGTAAATGATGACTCTAGTGACATTTGCATTTGCTGTTAGATGTTAAACAGGGTGAGGCCTGGTCACTAAATGGATGGGTGCTGCAATGGCTTTGATTTCTACCTGTGTCTGTGCATAAGTTTTGATTACCGGATTTTTTATAAAAATTTATTTCGACTGGATAGCTTTTTTTACGTAACCCAGCATTCTGTAAATTGAGATTCAAGACTCAGTTACACTGCTTATTTAAATGTATGTGTTTTTGAGACCATTCTTTTAAATAAGACAGAATCGGCAGAGGTAGCTTTATCGCACATGGATTTGCAATATGTCCTCCTTCGGTTAAGTAGGTAAATAACTAGGGATAGTATGGCAGAACCACCGAAGAACAGTTTTCTTAGTGTCTCGATGTTGCTTAACTTCAGTTGCTGAGTGCATGTCGTGACCACTGTACTAGTCACTTCGCCTGATGCACTAAGTTAGTATACATTTACAGTGTGTCTTGCATATGACATGTTACATTTATCCATATTTCTTTAGTAGTAAAAAAGCTTATAAAAATACTAAATGTTAGAGAGAAAAACAATTTGCCATAAACTTGCATTGCCTAACACAGTTTCTATAATTTTGTACATTAATTAATTTTATTTCTTAATTTTTTAAAATAATTTCAGTTTCTTGACTTTAGGGTTAAATAATTGTCACAAAATGAAGAAGCAATTGATTAATGCATTTGACACTAGTAGCCTAGTAGTTTAGGCTTGGTGCTGCACATGTAAAAATTGATTAAAACTTTTGATGGATAAGTGCACAGATGCATCAAAGAAAGACGGTCGGATATGAACAGCTTTTAGGATGAACAGATGGACAGACAGACGTGGACAGTGTCTATACTGGTTGGAAGATTGATTGAAACTTTTGATGGATAAGTGCACAGATGCATCAAAGAAAGATGGACGGATATGAACAGTTTTTAGGATCCTGGAATGGACTGGCAGACATGAACAGTGTCCAAGTTGGTCGGAACTAAACAACGAAGTATCAAAAAATCAATATAATTGCTTGAGATATGTCGCAAATCGGGTTTTTTAACTCAATAAAGTTTACGTTTCTTTAATTTTAATTTATCGATTTTGAGTTTACTCTGCACCAGGCTGCCTCACCGGCTGTGAAATAAAGATTGCGTTATTGTGAAGATATGGTGAAGTATGATGAAAATATAAGAGATGTTGTTGATTATTTATAGGAAGAAGCTGTACATAGAGTGATTTATGAGTCCGAGACCTGGTATCCATCACAGGAGACAGTTTATGTGCCAAACCAAAGGCTTGTTCATCTTGATCTGAAGGGGGCACCACCCACAATAGAGTATCTAAAAAGCGTTCTTCCAATGTATAAAAAATTGGGTGTGTGTTCTCTCTCTCTCTCTCTCTCTCTCTCTCTCTCTCTCTCTCTCTCTCTCTAACTCTTTTTCTCCCCCCACCTTCTCCCTTCCCTCCTTCTCTTTCTCTCTCTCTCTCCTCTTCTCCCCCTCCCCCCCACTCTCTCTCTCTCTCAAACTCTTTCTCTCCCTTCATCCCTTCCTTCCCTCTCCCTATCACTGCCTTTTCTTTCTTTTCTTCTGTTACTAAAATTCAACCACATCTTTTATAGCTTTTTGCTTTATCCTGCTGTTCCTACTGGCACTAATGAAAATGAAGCCATTTTGTTTCTGAATAATTTTTAGGAGCAACCGGGTTGTTGATCGAGTATGAGGATATGTTTCCATACAGCAAAGCCTTGAAGATGATTTCGGCTAATAATGCGTACTCGATAACAGATATCAAGTAAGTTTTTGAATCTCATGCCGGATTCATTTGAGTTTGAAATTTGCTGCTTGCTGCTTTCCCTTGTTTTTTTTTGTTCTAGCAATATCTTATTGTAAGTTTGCTTTCATGTCCAAGCATTCTTGATGGACAAGTACTTTGTAGTGATCTAGCACATCACGAATGTGTTTATCTTTAAGAACTCAAAGAAGTCACAAAGTAATGCGTACTTGCTATCAGAGTTACTCAGTATGAATAAAATTACAGTCAGTACCATTTCAAATAAGCCATTGTATAGCTTGAATGAAATATTTGAACACATAATTTACATGATTTTTCAATGCCGAGGTTTCAGAAATTGTGATGTACTTGGTACTCCTACCATGGTATTAATTCATTCCCAAAATGTTAATACTGCAAGATGAGCGTCATCCTTCTTTTACAAAATTTTATGCTTTTAAGTTACTCGCATGTCCAGTTATCCACACAGGTCACGGTCAGTTTTGTATACTCTAGCCATTCTTGCTACTGAAAGTGTTTCAACATTTTTTAGCATATAAATATAATAATAGGGGACTAGATGACCTATTGGTCCTCTCTGTCCTATTCCATAATTACATTTATTTAATATTGAACTAACATTATTGCTGTATTGGAGAAAATAAAATGTTCTATGTGATTGGTGAAACACAAATGTACTCGATCTTGTAACAGTAAAAAGATCAGAAAATATGAACATTGCAGAGTGAATGACGATCATTGTGTTTTTCTAACCTCATCTTTGATTATGGTTGCAAAAGAAATAAATAAACAACTCGTTCTTGTCGTGTTAGTTTCCCCACATGTTGAATACCAACCGGTTAGTTATTACATTTTCTACAATTTCAAACAGTGAGTTGTTGGAGTTTGCAGTTCATCTGGATTTCATGATCATCCCACTGGTACAGACGTTTGGACACATGGAGTTTGTTCTCAAATATAAAGAGTTACAGCATTTACGAGAAGTAATTTACTATTATTAAGTGTTACTTGATGTGATGTGACTTGATAGGATGTAATGTCATGTGACACAAGTTCATGATATATCATGATGTAATTTTATATGATCTGATATGACATGAGCCAATTTCATGATGTACAGGTCACTTGATGCGTTGTTAGGTGACATGACATGATGTTGTGTGACGTGACATGATAATGTGATGTGATGTAACGCAACATAATGTGATCTGATGCAATGATGGGATATGATGTAAAGTGGTGATTAAGAAGTTATATAGATTTAAAAAATCTATCCTTGTGGAATTTCTAAATACATAATGATTAACTCTACACAATCTTCTATGTGATAATTATGTATTGGACCATTCCTTCTTTACCCTTTATGGTAGGGCAACAGTTTGTAGAACATTTATACTGATTATAGTGAAATTAAGTGAATATTATGCTGGTATCATATTTACTAACTTCACATACATAACAAAATTTCTTACAAAGGCAATATGTTATCTTTAATCTTAGGTAATGTTCACATGTTTTCAGATTACTTAATGTAACGTAACGTCGCCTAACATAAACCCGGTTTGAAAATACTAGACATTATCAGCAAAAACATCTCAATAAAAATGTTTGGGTTGATGAAAGTTGCATTTTATTGTAAAATCTTGTCAACATTGTATTACTCTGTACTTGCAGACTCCCGAATTACCGACCGTGATATGTCCGTGTCAGCAGCTGTCTCTTGAACTTGTAACGGAGATGCTTGACCAAGTGATGGCCGTACATCAGAGTAAGTAGAATGTTCTTGTTAGACAATCAGTCTGTTGCGTTTCTCGTGCATTAACCTAGTTATCAACACTTCTGTGTTTCTTGCATCGTCATACATACTAGCATAGCTTGAAGTGAAATGTAAACCAAATGGCTACTGTGCTGTCTCGGCTCGTGCGTTTTTGGATATGTCGTATTTCTGTGTCACGAAACGGACAATAACAGAAGTAGCCAACCCAGCGGCGGAGTACTGCTAGGGGCGTAGCCAGGTTATAAAGCTAGAGGGAGGGAGAGCAAGCACATGAAAAAAGGCACTGTGACACATACCAAACAAATGTTTAATGCATTGATTATGCATTTTAATTTTGTGTTTAAAATTAAAACATGAGGAAGATACAGTTTTACCAAAGCACGGGGTTGATCCTTGGTTCAATCAGTCAACCTTGACAAATAAGTTGCTTAAATGCATGCTCATTTCAAATACACCGGAGGCAGGTTGGTCATATAAACAAATGAATCCAGAAAGTTCTTCCAAGGTCATCCGATTAAAAGAAAAAAAGGTTCGACTTTTGTCGCACAAGTGAACTAAAGAGTTAAAAATTTGTTGAAAAGATGCTGATTTTGAAAAATGTACTCGGGGAGTGGTTGCTAACTTGGTCTCCTATGTCACTGAGCATTGCTGCTGTGATGAACTTTTAATTTCTCTCTAGTTTTACATAGATACACCCAGCTAATAACATCAGAAGCAAGTTGTCAATGCTGAATTTTTACTTAAATGTTTTTGATACCGTGCCTTTACAACAGTAAGTTAATTGTCATTAGCCAAAAGAGTGATTTTATCTACAGTTAAACAACTAATGGTGGCTCATCTATAGGCACTGTGGAACTGCAGCACCCTCTATTTTCACTCAATATTATTGATAACATTCAGTATAATGAGCCTTTTTTCTTTAATTCTTTCTTTATACTTGTACATTCTTGTAAATCTTTGTAAGGAAACCAGTGCATGTGATGGACCTGTGCGCTTCACCATTCCAGTGACAAGGTGTTTTGTTGTTGTGCACATGCGCCCACATGCCCATGTTATAGATAAAAAGCTGCATGCTAAGTAGAGAGAGCACTGTCACTCACACAGTACCGACCCTGTTGTGCAAGTAGGTTCTTTTATTTTACAGAAAATTTTGATAATTTAATCATGGCGCCATTGCATCCCTACACAATATTGTGTAATATTCGTTTTGCACAGTATTAAAACAATGGTAAAAAATTTCTGAAGCAGCACCCCCACTAATCTTACCTGTAAGCCGCCACTGTAGACAAGATAATCATGCCAAGATGCCATGTTTGAGTTTTGGTTGCTGCTCAAACATATTTTTCTTTCCAGAGTTTGGAGGATCGTACATACACATCGGAAGTGACGAGGTATGGAACCTTGGAACCAGCCAAGCCTGTCTCGAGAAAATGAAGGAGGGACTCACCGTAGATGATCTGTTTCTTGAACACGTTTCTAAAGTTAGTTTAACTCTGATCTCTTTATTTCGTTGCTTATTTCAATGTAACTGTTCATTCAGGCTAGCCAGTTTTCTCGCTAAGTAAACTCGTCAATTAACTCGCAAGGGTATTCAATCTAGAAAGCTTGCTGTCAGTTACTCTTCGACAATAAGCGCGAGCTGACATTTTCTTCTCTATTCACTGAAAAGGTGTCTAGTGTAACTCGTCGAGGCGTTTATGCTAGACAGTAATTTGCAGAAAATCAACTCGCGGCAACAGTTGGAGAGTTTGCAATAACTTGCCGACAGTAACTTGCAAAGCAGTTCACACTTGCAAGTTTGCTGTCACAGGGAAAGTTCGCAACAGAAAACTTGCGAGTCTGAACGCGCTGTAAGTGACAGCGAAGGATAATCGTTTGTTAAACTCAGTGCGTTCTGAGCTGTAAGTGTAGTTATATTAATGATGTTCTTACCACATATTTTCCTTTAGGAATGCAAAGGTAATCTAGAAATAATTCTTAACGTCAAGAACTGAAACAATTAACAAAAAGTCCCACAATAAATAAAAAACACGACCCAAAGTCTGTAGATTATATTTTTGAAAAGACACATTGTTTCAGTTGGAAAAACACAGAAAACAGCAGACACAAGAATGCAGTTACTAAATAAACAGAAGAATTTTCTCTTCTAGTTTTCATTTGCTGTAAATTCTGCCTAATTATTGATTGTGTTTTTTACTTGTAGCATTTTTTGTATTTACTAACAAATGCATTAATGTTATACCATCCAACGAAAAGGTAGTATTTATCAATCGTTTATTTCTCTTTTTCACCTGAAAAAGATGGTAGTCAATGCTTGTGGACCAAAATGTCGTATCTTTTCCTTTTCTTCATTAAGATTCTTTTATTATTGGCTCGAGTTTAAACACGTAGTTAAAAATCATAAAGACATTTGCTTACCACATTTCATTAGAAGCTTTCAACATAATTATTGAGAGCTCTCCGCATACATTATTGCAATCCTTAATGTGTTGATTTCTGTTATTAGTAGTAAGCATATTCCTTGCAATTGTTTTTCTTGCAAATGAACCATGTTTCAGATGAATATGTGCATTTAGGTTGCAGGTTATGTCCGTAAGAAGAAGTTCACACCCTTAATGTGGGACGACATGTACAGGCACGTTGACCATGAGACCCTCATGAAATATAACATAGGTACGGAAATATAACATAAAGTAATTACAGATTTAAATATGATGTTATTTATGTAACTAATAAGATCTTGCTGGCCGAGATGTGGATATAGTTGGTAATTATGTGGCGGTTTGCTTGCTTTCTTGTTTGGTTGTTTGTTTGTCTGTCTGTTTGTCTATATGTCTGTCTGTTTGACAGGCTTTTGGTGGAATAGCTAATTAGTATGTTCCAGTGATGTATGCAGCTACCTTCAGATGTATCTACATCCTCTTTCCACAAAGTAAACATTTATACTGCTTAGAGCAAGTATGCAACCCACGGCAGCCATGCGTCACTCAAATAAAACAGTGTGCCTATCGAACCAGCCATGACCTCTTTCGTAATCATTTTCATACACCCATTGTTACAAAAATTCATTAGCCACATGATATTCAAAATTTCACTTAGTTGCATAATACAGGTCTTAAGTTACATAAGTATAATTCTTAAGATGCATAAGTACAGCTCTTAAATTGCATAAGTACAGTTCTTAAGTTGCATAAGTATAGCTCTTCAGTTGCATAAATATAGCTCATAAGTTGCATAAATATAGCTCTTAACAGAAACGGTTAGGTCACCTTATTGTTGCTTACTAATGCATCTATTCTTAGAATGAAGAAAAGACAGTTTTAAAGTATATTCAAAAAACGTTCGATATAAAAATTTTATTACTTAGCATTCTGGTTATCTGTTTGACAGACTTATGTAACTAGAAAAGAAAATTCTTTACCATTTAAAATGTTCGCGCCATCTGGTAAAATGTCACTGCTTCCTCTTCCCAGTGTGCACCACTGATTTACCAAAAAAATACATTATTGATTTTATTGACACTATAACGCAATTTAGACTTTTGCTTAGTTAGCAAAGAGTTTGCTACGAATGTTTTGACTGTTTTTCAAACTTTAAGGAGAGTTAGATTACATTTATTCTAGAACTTCTATTCTACTAACTTTGCATATGTTTATCGTAAAGTGTTTAGTTTGGCAGCTGCTCTCCAAATCATCCTCAATGGTTTAGTTGGCAAAGTGCTTGCCTTGTAATCAAAAGACATCAGGTTCAGTCCATTTTGGGGAACGAAGTTTTCACTATTTTTTCATGCTAGTCTTGGCAGTTCTTTTCAAAATGTATGAAACTTTCGTCTGGTAACTAAGTCTTGACGACACACAAGCTTAATAGCACAAAATAGTGCCTTTTCTTTCTTTTCCCTGTTTTTAGTTGTGGAATTTTTATTTATTACATAGGCCCAATCAGTGGTTTAATTAATGTCATTAGTATAACATTATAGAAATGTAATTAACATTTGTAAAGATTTTGTTATTGTAGGTCATATAGGTCATGGGTCGCGTCACGTCAGTAGCGAAGAATTTGTATTATCAGTTTAAATTTTATTAATTTGTAGGTGGACTGGTGGAACCAATGATTTGGCAGTACCATCCAAATGTCTTCGATTATCTTCCAGACTCAGTGTGGCAGAATTACGCTAAGGTAAGACTTCTTACGTATTGTCTGGAATCAGGACATGGACAAGTTAACCAGTCAGTCCATTAAAAATTTAACCAATTAGGAACTCTTTAAATTGGTCTTGCTAAAAATGCATGAAAAGAGATGGGTAACTTGATTAGATCATCGTTTTTTAAGTTGAATCTGAATAAATGATAGTAAAGAAGGGTTTCTGTTTTGTGGATGTGGCAACATCTGACAAAACTGAAGGGGAACAGTAATCATGGCAAGGGAAATGCAATCACTGTGGCAAAACACTAGCATGGCATGGAGGCTACATAAAGCTGAAATATCATCTCGAGAAATCCTGGATTGATCACTGAAAACTCTGCATCTGAAGATAATCTCATCCATGTTCTTTTTGGTTCTCATATGTTTTTTATGTTTCTCATGTGATGCCTTTCATGTTCTTTTATGCTACATCCTTTTGACTAGTTATTAACTGGTTAACTTGATTTGCTTTAACCAGTTAGGAACTTTGTTTTTACTGACTTACAGATGAAATTTTAGCTGATTTCAGCCAGGGCTGGATTACCCTATAGGGTGGTATAGGCTGCAGCCTAGGGTCCCTCAAGCTTTGCAAGCAGGGCTGGGTTACCCTATAGGTTGGTGTAGGCTGCAGCCTAGGGTCCCTCAAGCTTTGCAAGCAGGGCTGAATTACGCTATAGGGTGGTATAGGCTGCAGCCTAGGGTCCCTCTAGCTTTGTAAGTAGGGCTGGATTACCCTATAGGGTGGTATAGGCTGCAGACTAGGGTCCCTCAAGCTTTGCAAGCAGGGCTAGATTACCCTATAGGGTGGTATAGGCTGCAGACTAGGGTCCCTCAAGCTTTGCAAGCAGGGCTGAATTACACTATAGGGTGGTATAGGCTGCAGCCTAGGGTCCCTCTAGCTTTGTAAGTAGGGCTGGATTACCCTATAGGGTGGTATAGGCTGCAGCCTAGGGTCCCTCAAGCTTTGCAAGCAGGGCTGGGTTACCCTATAGGTTGGTGTAGGCTGCAGCCTAGGGTCCCTCAAGCTTTGCAAGCAGGGCTGAATTACCCTATAGGGTGGTATAGGCTGCAGCCTAGGGTCCCTCAAGCTTGGGGGGCCAGACTTTACAATGCTGAATAATTCATATAACTCAAAGTAAAAATTCTACTTTAAAAAAGGAGGCCAGGAAGTCTAAAAATCCAATTATAAAGTGGCTCCTTATTTGAGATAAGGGTTCCCTCTTTAAAGCCTTTTATTTGAAATATCGGGCCCCAGCTATGTAAATATTGCTAAAATATATCACAAGTAAAAAATATTCAAGACGAGTGCAAGCAAAATAGAGGTTGACTCCATCTGCGAGGCCCCACATTAACCTAGGGCCCCAAAAGCTCATAATCCAGGCCCTGGTTCCAGCCCTACATGCTATGCTTGATGAGGAGATGTTTTTTTACTGAATTGGGAGTCTGTAAATCGTTTCCTTTGATGGCGATTATGCACAAAGAAATCAGTAAGAGCAGCTGAACGATTAAAGATGGCAGCGGGATCAAATCCTCTGTTGATTTCATGGCTCCCAACAGCCACTTGTTTGTGGTCATGTTTGGATGATGTTCCTTAGTGTGTGGAATCTTGCAACAATGTTTAGTGTACTAATTTAGCGTAGAAATATCAAGATAATTTCTCATTACAAGCTCAACTGCATACTGCTTCTTGAAACCTCAGTAAATCTGAACTTTTGAATATGTGCTTACACTTGTTGCAAAAACTGCTTGTCTCATGAAACCAATTTCCCGAGTATATAACTAAATAGCTGCATTGCTTTTCGCAGGTGTTTCGTAAAGTTTGGGCTGCCAGCTCTTTCAAAGGAGCAACCGGACCATCCATGTTTGCAACCAACATCACCTACCATGCCATGAATCATCTAAGTTGGTTGCGGTTAATGACTCATGCTAAAAACCAGTTTCATTTGGATTTTGTAGGCATCGTGCTAACAGGTACAACTTCAAAAACTACTACTACTACTACTACTACTACTACTACTACTACTACTACTACTACTACTACTACTACTACTACTACTACTACTACTACTACTACTACTACTACTACTACTACTACTACTACTACTACTACTACTACTACTACTACTACAACTACTATTGCTACTACTGCTACTACTACTGCTACTACTGCTGCTGCTGCTGCTGCTGCTGCTGCTGCTGCTGCTGTTACTACTACTTACTACTGCTACTGCTACTACTACTACTACTACAACGATAGTACTGGTGATGATGATGATAATGATGACGATGATGATGATGACAATAAGGTTGAAAACAGTGCTGACGAATTACCTTTACGTTACTTTAAATACCTTTGTGCTTGCTCAAATTGTTTAGTTAAGCTCATGGTGCAATTGGGTCACTCAGTGAAACCCATGACCTTTCACCAAATGCACACCGTGACAGAACTACACATTATTGCAGCTAGTTATTTCTTTGATAAACTTTCGTAAAACCATGGCGCTGTGTTACACCGGATGCACACAATCGCATGTATTGCTATGCCCTGGGAGTAAGTGTTTGGCAAATTTCATGTTGTAAAAAGCTTAGAAAAGTTTTAAAAATGGCATGATATATGATATATGATCTCTACTGTACCTATGGTCTTTTTTAATTTATCTATTTGGAATTTGCAAAATAGCATGATAGAAGTTTTGCAGAGGATAAAACAAAAACAGAAAAGATAATTTGTTTCGACTTGTTTTGCAGTCATTTCGTGCTTTTTTTACTGAGTGCGCACACGGAACGAACATTCCCCGCACCAGCACACAAGAAACAAAAACATGCGAAACTGAATTCTGACTGAATCCCTTGATTCGTTTTCGAACATTCTTCGGTTTTTTTCATTAATCAGCTATCGGATACTGCATGCAGAAGCACTTGTTTTTGTTTCCCAAATCAAAAACAATGTTTAGTTTTCTGTTTTTCTCAATTTCGCTCAGTCGTCATATTACTTTTTTCTGTATGTTTCCTGTCAGTGTGCATCTGGCTTTATTAGTTAGTGTCTTGGGTTGGGTGGCCTTGTGGTTTAGATTTCGGAGTTCGAGACTAGCGGCTGCAAATGTCAGCGCATATACCCTACATGTTACTTGTTGTTTGTGTGTTGTGTCCTTATCTCATTTCATGTGTGTATTTCGCTAAATAGCCATTAGTGTTAATGTTGTCTGTTAACTGAGCGATGGTAAATAAATCTTCTCTTTGTCTTTGTTTTTAACTACCTGCTTGTCACACTTTACCACTGTTACCTGCATCATTTAGTATTCTTTGAAATGACTGGCATAATTTAATGGCAGCCTGCAAATTACTTTTAACCTGCTACATTGTGAATGTGATGAACTACTCAGGCTTTAATTGGGATAGTTTGCGAGAGACAAAAAAAATTGCTAGCCTTTAATATTGTAGACATTATCAAAATTCCTCATTGTAATCTTGGCTAAAATGCAATGCTTTTGAGCATGACAGTTTTCCCAACTTGCACAATACAATGTCTGATAAGGCGAAAAAAGGCTAAGTTTACAGTTCCCCACACAATTTAAATACCCTAACCCTAGCCCTAATCCCAACCTCAACCCTAATCCTAATCCTAATCCGCTTCACGAACTGATTTGTTGTGTATGGGAATTGTAAACTTTACCCCGAAAAGATTGTGCACTACACTGTCCAAAAATAACTACACAGGTTACAACTCTAGTAAATAGACGGGTCATTCCCTACTGTTATTATCTTGATTATTTTTAGGATGGCAGAGATATGACCATTTTGCAGTTCTGTGCGAGTTACTGCCAGCCGGCACGCCATCTCTTGGGATAAACCTTCAGATTATGAGTACTGGAAATTTCAGCACCAAGACAATAATGGACACCTCCGAGATTCTTCAGTTTCCTGAGGAAATGAACATAGAACTTTCCCAGCAAGGAATGCCTTCGGCTCCGCCTAAATTTTCCGGCGGAGAAGTGTTTTACGAAACCTTGACATTGTACAATCTGAGTTTGTGGATCGAAAGTTTCGCGAGTAAAAGTCAGTTTAAGGGTTGGATGACAGATTACAACATCAAGTACAACTTCACAAATCCCATGCACTTTACTAGAGCTCTCACACAGTTCCATCCCTTGTTAGACATGCTTGCAAATGCCAGAGCTAGTATCTCAAAAAGTCTTGGACAAGTTTACGACAAATATACTGTCAGTGAATGGATCGAGCAAGTCCTCGATCCTCTTACCAAAAAAATGGTTGATTTGCATGAAACCGCTAATAGACTAATGAAAAGAACAACGTGGCCAAGGCGACCTCTGGAGGCATCATCTAGCATCAGAGATGTCAGAGCTAGGGTTTCTAATGAGCAGTCGCAAAGAAGACCACCACTTGCTAGGTCACAAATGAAACGAGTGTTGGCACCTAGACTTCGAAAAAAGCCAGACGTTTCTCCTGAACATTATGGCAGAAGTAATGCAGGAAGTGTGGAAGATCAGTATTCTCAGCTCGAGTCAAATGCCGACCAGGATTTGAGTGCAAGGTCTAAAGGATTAGAGAGTAATGAAGACATCGAACATAAGAATGTTGCCATAGAACAGGCAGAAGTAGAGCACATTTCAAGCCAAGACATTCGGAATAATGGAGCAGGCAACCGTGCAGTGGGTAATCAGTTGAATGCCTATAGTGAACATCGATCGGGAAATTTTCCGGGTAATATTGAGAGCGTTGATCCCGATAAGAGAGACAATATTATACAAATAAAAAATGCAGACGAAAATGTTGCTCATGAGAGGGGCGTTGAAGGTCCATATGTGAGGAATTACGATAAAGTTGGTGATAATAGATTTCGGCCCGTGCAATCCGAGCTTGGACTAGTTTCAGATGTGCGCGAGGCCCCTCTAAATGCAAGAATGAAGAATCAAAATAAAGCTTCAAATGCGTATATTCAGTTTGATCGCGCTAAAGATATTCAAAACCTCTGAGTGCAAGTCGTTAACATTCAGTCTATTCAAACCAAATATGGTTGGCAAAGCAGGTCACTTAGCTGATCTCTCATGCAGTATTTCAGACAGCTTGCTTGGCATAAAGCATCTTGAAATGCTACTGTACCCACAGTAAATTACTTTCATGTTTGCTTCTGCATTTTCTGAAACTGTTTGAAGCGGTTTCTTTCCGCTACATAAAAATATATGCCACTAATTTACACATCAATTTGGATTTATATAATTCGCTGCAAACTTTTAGCATGTATGCTTTATGTCAGTGATGTAATTGTTACTATTGTAAGTTGTTTCTTAAGTACAGTGAAAGTTGCCTTAATTTTTGCTGAGTTGTAAAAACCACCTTGTTAGTCAAAGGTGTCTGTTAAATAATTCACCAACTACTTTTGCACATGTTCAGATCTAGTATATTTCTCATCTCAGATTCGGTCATGCATAGGGTAAATCATAAGTAATGACTACATTTTTTTAAGTTTACTTTGAAGTGTGGCAGGGACAATTCATTAAACAAATTCTCTGAGTTTCTTATGACAATTAATTTTTAATACTGGATTTAAAACATCAAAGTTAAAATGTAAAATTACAAAAAAACTCATTCCTTATTAAAATTTGTCAACGTTTTATGATTTTGTTTTTGTGCACAGAAATTTGATCACCAGCACTGTTCGAAGATTATTAAAGTAAAACTAAACTCTCACTGTAATATGAGCTTTTACAACCTAAAATCCTACTCTCATTACGAATATTCAATTTATTTTATTATAAACTTACTGTAAAACTTGTTTCTTTTGATTTTTCATCACTTCATTGTTAGCAGTATTAAATTTGAAGAACCGCCATTTTTCGTTGCGCAAGATGAATGACATTATGAATGCAGTCACGAGGTCACCAAAGATCGGTAAACAATCACCAGTAACCAGACACTTTCTGTACCTCATACGTCACTCCTGCTCACTTGTGCTAAAGATGCGAAACATGGCGATCTTTACAGCAATGCGCGCATTCAAAATTCGCCAGAAAAAGGTAAGTTATTTAATTTATAAGTCTCTTTTGTTTGATAATAGCTATGGATTCTTTGTGTAATCATAATAATCTGTTAAAAACTTCAATGTCTGTTGCGGTTATATAGGCCTTTACTGTTAACAAGGTTCAATTCTTTCTTTTAATCATGGATAAATAAACCTCTGGAATTAGCGAGAGAACCAAGTTATGTGATAATAGAAAACAAGTTTGTAGCTTGTTGACTATGAATTTGTAAAACTCAGAAGATTTGTTATAAACAATCAAAATTGTTTGTGAATCAAATGGTAATCTTGTGTTTGAATATATCTTGGTACATTATAGTAAGCATGTGGAAGTGTGTGTTGTTACTTTTGGATTCACCCTGCATAATGAAATTTTAATAATTTGCAGCAGACTTAGCATGCCACTATGAATCAAAGTGGAGTCATAAATAATATGTAGTTCCTCATTTGTGCATTGAGTTGCATCTACACGTAACTGATTAGAAAAAATGACCATTTTCTTTTTACTGAAAAGTATGGCCTGTGGCCAACGGTCAGCTAACCAATTTAGTCCAATATTGCATAATTGCTGCAATGAAGTATTTACAGTTAGCCAGACAAGAGGGGCACCCGTTGAATTTGGAATTTATTTTTGTGATATAATTGCAATTTTGTGATGTTATTTGCTCCATTTCATTATTTCTTTGTGTTTAGGCATTTTTTGTATATAAGGGTGTACATTGTTCCAAATGTAAACATTTACACGTATTTTGCAATTTATTTAACAATAAATGTTCTAAATATTACATTATTGTAATTTAGCATTATTTAGCATTACTGAGAAATTATCTTTTGTATCATATTAAAATTTGAAACAAAACAAACTACCTATCGATCATAACTTCATTGACTTAGGAATTGTGTAACTTGCTTAAGACTCAGATGTAGATGTCACAGCACATATGTTGGTCAGACTACTAGAAAATTTCATCTTGCAGGAAAACAAAATGTTAGTAAAAATGTAATCTATGAGCATAGCCACTTGTGGCAATAATGAGATTCTTTATTATTTATTATTGCCATTCTGCGTTGCTCAACTTAGAATTTTTTTTTACAAAAGTCAGATCTTATATAGTAAACTTATGGAACATGCACAAAATAAGAAAGTTGAACCTTACAACTTGTAATACCATTTTCCATAGTACCGGAAAACAGTTTATTTATTTCATTATAATACATAGTTGTTGCACAAGCAATATTGTAATTTATTCCCGAAGTTCAGTAGGACAAATATTACATTTGTCCTTTCATAAATTTTGTTAATTAGGAACTAATTGTTTGTTCCACAACTCTTTGTATTTTGCTGATTATAAAGTGTCACTAAAACTAAATTTTGTACTAAAATGCATTGACAGGAGCAAACGTTTCATATCTTTGCATAATTAAGTTAGAATTCCTGGACTAAGGACTAATAGCTCCATACAATATTAGTCACAATAATTATAGGCTTGATCATGTTAGTCACAATTAACAACAATATTTACAATATAGTTTCTTTTCTTAATGATCATTTATACATATACTTACATAACACTAAAACAACAGCAAAATATTGATATCTACAAATGACAATTATCTATCGTAATGAGATATTAAACAATACAAGTAATGACTGTTAATTGTAAGATAAGTTTTCGAGATCTGGAGAAAAACCTAAGTAACTAAATGTTCTTCTACGTCTATAAATTTAATTTTTATTTTTTAAAAGTACCGCAGCTGTGAGTATTATGTTGGACCAGGTAAAGAAACAACATGGCAATAGGTGAGTTTAATTAACTAAAAATTTTTATGATATCGGATTAGTATTGAAAGTGAAGAAGCCTCTAATACCAAGCCAATAGGCTACATCAACCCTAAAGTTGGAACTCTAACATAGGCCTTAAATGTATGGTGCCCTAAAACAGCAAAATTATTATAGCAGAAATTATAATTAATTGTCATAATTCTGAAACAGTAATAATATTGGTCACATAATAATAGGCTAACTCGTTATGCTGACAATATTTATTATAACATTTCAACAACAGTTAATAAATTATCAAGGATAAATATGATGCATTGTACAAATTCATCTCTCCGTTTTGTTTGTGGTCTTGAATTCTTTTGAATATCTCGCTGAAATGGAGAGAAAATCAGCTTTAGAACTTGACTGTGTAGTGTACTTTTATCATTAATTTTTAGTTCTTATATTTACCACTTTATAATAGCACATATACACAGAAGTGAACTGGGAAGGAGTAAAGCCAATGTAGAGCAACGGTGATCTTCATAATAGTATAGTACACGTATATATTATGTTGCATTGTGTTGTGCTAATTGTGCTAATTGTGCTATGCCGTGACGCATTCCAACATAGTGCTAACAACAATTGTGTTGTTTATTATATATCATTATACTGTGCTGTGTTGTTCTGTGTTGTGTTATGTTGCATTGTGTTGTTGCGCTCAGGAATTGCTCCGTGTTCATCGTCACGTGTTCTGTGCTCTAACAAACATAATGCACTCACGTTACCGTATGTGGTGTGCCTATTCTATTGTGTTCTATAGTAGTAGTAGTAGTAGTAGTAGCTTATTCTCATATTATATATGTGTACATATACAATGTATTAAGCTGCACAGTTCGTGCTGCAAAGTTTGACAATTTGGACAGACGATGTTATGTAGTGTGATGTGACATTTTGTAATGTTGTGACGTGTAACAAGGTGTGTAATGGTGCCTAGCAATGGAGTTATGAGGCAGTGGGGTGATAAGGTATGGTGTGTTGTGACATTGTGTGATACCTTTAACAGAGTTCGGTGATAAGATTTGGGAGTTGTGACATTGTGTGATGCGTTTAAGGCAGTTGGATGATAGGGTATGGTGCACTGTGATAACACTGATGTGAATGGCATGCACATTATGTAGAAAGTCAGCTTGTTCTACTCACCGTGCTGACAGTATGTGCCCCAGTAGTTTTTCGCACAAACACATTTGCCATTGCGACATCTTCCACTGTGATAACAAGGTACCTTGCAGGAGGCTTGGCAGTTCTTGCCCAGGTATCCTGGTTTACAAGCACACTTTCCAGGTGAGACACATGCAGAATTAGCTCCACATCTGGGTGTACAAATAGCTGCAATTAATTCAGCTTAGTTAATAAACGTTATAATAACTAAATGCGTGTTCAGACTAGCGAGTTTTCTCGCTAAGTTAATTCTCCAAGTAGCTTGCAAATGTGTGCAGATTAGACAGTAAAACTTGCTGCGAGTTACTCCAATAGTAAGCATAGGCAGACACAAAATTCTCTATTCACTGCCAGAAGTGTCTAGAGTAACTCCCCAAGGTGTTCACATTAAATAAACTAGATAATAAATCAACTTGCACCAACTGTTGGAGAGTGCAATAACTTGGTGATAGTAATTCGCAAAGCAGTTCACACTTGTGAGTTTGCTGTCAGAGAAAAAACTTGTGACAAAAAACTCGCTAGTCGGAAGCAAGAAAAAGTGTGTAAATGTGCATGAAAGACACAAAGAGTCACGTAAAGAAAAAAGAGAAATGTGCCTGGGAAATAGGAGAGTGGAAAATTGGGAAAAATGGATGAGAGAGAGAGAGAGGGAGAGAGGGGGAGGGATGGAGAGGAAGAGAAAGAGGGTATAGGGAAGAGAGAGAGGGTGTAGGGAAGAGAGGGAGACCCTGCTTGATTTCCTCAGTGGAGAATACTTACGGTGTTGACACCAGACACCCTTGTAACCCGAGGGGCACTTGCATCTGCCGTTGTAGCACGTTCCACCATTCTCACAAGCAGGGTTACAAAGTCCTACCAATGCAGAGTTTAGGGCTAGAAAATGATTAACAAAACACATTTAACATGAATTTGACTTCACCTAGGTATTGAAGTGTAGGCCTACGCCCCCATGCTCAACCATGTAGTAGCCTACACCCTACAGTCCACCACATAGCAACCTACATTCTACCATGTAGCAGCCTACACCCTACACTCTCCCATGTAGCAGCCTACACCGTACACTCTACCATGTAGCAGCCTACATCCTACATTCCACCATGTAGTAGCCTACACCTCACACTCCACCATGTAGTAGCCTACACCGTACACTCTACCATGTAGCAGCCTACATCCTACATTCCACCATGTAGCAGCCTACACCCTACACTCTCCCATGTAGCAGCCTACACCGTACACTCTACCATGTAGCAGCCTACATCCTACACTCTCCCATGTAGCAGCCTACACCCTACACTCTACCATGTAGCAGCCTACACCGTACACTCTACCATGTAGCAGCCTACATCCTACATTCCACCATGTAGCAGCCTACACCCTACACTCTCCCATGTAGCAGCCTACACCGTACACTCTACCATGTAGCAGCCTACATCCTACATTCTACAATGTAGCAGCCTACACCCTACACTCTCCCATGTAGCAGCCTACACCGTACACTCTACCATGTAGCAGCCTACATCCTACATTCTACAATGTAGCAGCCTACACCCTACACTCTCCCATGTAGCAGCCTACACCGTACGCTCTACCATGTAGCAGCCTACATCCTACATTCTACCATGTAGCAGCCTACACCCTACACTCTCCCATGCAGCAGCCTACACCGTACACTCTATCATGTAGCAGCCTACATCCTACATTCTACCATGTAGCAGCCTACACCCTACACTCTCCCATGTAGCAGCCTACACCCTACACTCTCCCATGCAGCAGCCTACACCGTACACTCTACCATGTAGCAGCCTACATCCTACATTCTACCATGTAGCAGCCTACACCGTAGACTCTCCCATGCAGCAGCCTACACCGTACACTCTACCATGTAGCAGCCTACATCCTACATTCTACCATGTAGCAGCTTACACCCTACACTCTCCCATGTAGCAGCCTACACCGTACACTCTACCATGTAGCAGCCTACATCCTACATTCCACCATGTAGTAGCCTACACCTCACACTCCACCATGTAGTAGCCTACGTACCACATTTCATCGGTGTTAAAAATGGCACAGGTATAAATAGCACAGAAAAAATGGCACACATGTTATTTTGATACATCTGATTTCTATAATAAAACTAGAATGCGCTCAGTAGCAAGCAGATCTCTGCCAATGCCGAACAATCATAAACTTATTCGTTTGATTCAAAAAAATTAAAACAACGATAAACAAGCATACACACAAGATGTATCTGTATTGGTATTATATCGACTAGCAAAAGATTCATAACGTATCTGTTCATTAAATGGATTTATATAAATAATTCACGAATGTTTCACATAGGGTTTACTACCCTTTTCACAATTAATTTTGGCGATGGTAATAAATTGACAAATACATATGTACCAAGTTACCTTATAAAGCTATACACATTAATAAGCAAAGGCTATAGTCAGCGTTACACAGTTTACAAGCGAGAATTTCTCGAATGTTTGTTCAGGTCGTGATGACAAAAAAGAAGTACTAAAGACTTCCTCTGAGACCTCAACGAAGTGTTTCACGAATGTTTTTTTTTGTATGCGGTGTTTGGTCAGGTTTTGAGAAAAAAGAACTGATGAAAAGATTCCCATTTTGGTACCCTATATCTACCTTTCTTCAAAAAGTTTCTAGGAAATTTATTAGACGGCTTTTGCATAATAGGCTTACTTCCATAACTGACAAAAACAAACAAACTGCGTTAAAGTATAACTTCCTTTGGAGAGGTAAAAACAACTAAAATAATTATGCTCCACTGTAATCCCAACCCTAAACACATATTTTACTAAGTGTGCCATTTTTACCGTACTTTTGTGTTTGTGTCATTTTTTCTTGTGCCATTTTGCACAGTGCCACTTTTTCCTGTGTGGTTTTTTTCTCTGCCATTTTTACCTGTGCCATTTTTACCCATATTCAGTAGGATCATATGTCACCATAACAGTAGACTGACCCACACCCTCACACCACCACAATAATAGGCCAACAACTAACATAGTAGGTCTGCACCCATACTGCACTATATAACGGGCTTCGTTTCAACCTGCACTCCTATGTGGAATATCTCTCTCAAGCATTACTGCTTTGCGTATTTCTTAGAAATGCATACTATAATCATGTTCTATATTTGGTAAGACTTGCAGAAAGTCGCACGCCCACCATTTTTATTCACCTTTACTGATCTGCTGTTTACGTTGTTTCTGCAACATCGTATCGCGTCTACAACACAAAACTCCGCTTGTCCTTCCTTTTTGAAAATGACATCCGGGATGCGTCCCTTTTTTAAGTGCATCTATGCGCCCTTCTGCCAAACACGAATGACCATGACGTCTGTATCTTGTGCAGGATTGTCCTATGCCGGCCATATTGCGACGATGACACCTGCATATTGAATACACGTACGGTGAAGTTTGGTTAAAGGAAAACCAGACGACTGTGTAGACATTAGTTCAAAATAACAAATGCTCTAAAATATTGAAAACTGCAACAGTTTTTTTAAATCAAAGCTTAGATTAAATAATTACTACCTCGGATAGTTAAATTTTGTTAAACTTTCAAAGCTAGGCACTACTCAGCAAATCCACTAAGACGGGCAACATTTGGCGTTTTTTGTCACATTTGCTTGACTTACAAATAGGCGCGGTATCGCGATAAGCATGTTCATGATGATGATTACTAATTTTCATAGGTAAGAAAATGTATAATTTGAACAGTAAATTAAAATTAAATTGAGTCTAATCAATCGTCCAGTTTTCCCTTAACATGCAGGATTTGTACAGTACTTTACCAAACAATGTCTTGACCACATTTGGCCCACTTACCTGCTGCATCCACCACCTGTATTCTCAGCATTCAACGCAAAACATCCGTCTATAGCTGTAGCATGAGCCCAAGTAATCGTCTTCAACAACCTTTTATCATTGGCGCTGAAAATAAAAGACCCATATTATAATTTATAGTGCATTTTTGTCAACCCATAGCATGCAGCACAATGGTGTTATTCTGACGTCATGTACTTTATTGGGAGACAATGGGAATGTTCTTCGCAGTTTGCAGGGCAAATGACGAGTCTCGTGCTGCGGTTGCCTAGGCCACATTAAAAACCATAAGTTAAAAATTAAGGAAAATCTGACGCACTCACTGTGAATGACTGAACCGAAACCACCTGTTCTACAAAAATCATTTGCCTGTTTAGTTGCGGTTCTATACAAATTCGTAAAAATTGACGTTCAAAAGAGCTTTCTGATTTCCAATTTGTTAGAGCTTTAAACAAGTTTAATGTTTATAAACATTTCATAAAATGAATTAATTACGTTCATTATTATTAAGCAAATGCCCAGTTTATAATTTTGAGGTTATGTCAAAATTGTGCTATTTTTTTTCGTTTATTTTGTTGTACCTGCAAACCCTCCAGCTATTGGCGCAGAGATGTTTTGCTCGTTTTATATGTCCTTTCCAAACTCCAGAACATGCGGAAATGTTAGGCAAGAAATAAAGTCCTTCAGACACACCATCAGCACAACCACTCAGCTTCTCATCTAAATAATGGTAAAGAAAAAATCAGCAATAAACAAAACTTTTGATTCCCTGTAAATATATACCGACTGATTACTCCAATGTCATTATTATAGGAAGAAAATGGTTCTTTGTATAATGAAGATCAATCCTTCCCATAACTCATTTCCTTACCTTTAACTGGACAGTTATTTCTACTCATTCAGTTCGCCTATTTTACCCCATTTACCCCAGTTTATGTAAACAGTATCAAAGCGTTTAAACAAAACTAATGAAACTTATCTTTTTACCCAGTTTGGTAGTCTGCAAGCCGAGTTCCAATATTCAAGATAAAAAGCACTTAATGGTTGTGGTGGGACCAAAATCTAGCCCATCATCAATGATAATCATCTGGGTGGCATCTTAGCCATATTCAGAGACATCCTTTCTCTAAGAGAGCAATTCTCAAGGGCAGTGTGACAGACAAAACTGCTGAACTGGGCTCAAGACCTGTGTTGCTCAAAAATATGCACACAGCATGCCTGCATTTTACTCAGTGGGCGGGGGGCGGGGCTCAGGTTCTCGGATATGCAAAGAAGTGTCTGTTATTTGATAAAGTTACCCACCAATAATCTCGACTCTTGTATAAGTTGTAGAAGTCCCTTCAGAGTTTTCAGCGACGCATGCGTACTCGCCACCATCGAACATGTCCACTGACTTGATCTTTAACTTTCCTGTCAAGGATGGAGATGAATTTATTTGTAGAAAAACCTAAATTTGTAGCTAAATCACTTCAATGTCATATATAACAAATAACCAGCATGTCAACTTACAACAAAAACTAGTTAGCCAACCAACCAACAAGTCATTCCGCTGAAACAATGTTTAATTAGTCAGCTCAGTGCCAGTCAGCTAGTCATTCTGTTTAACAAACAGTGAAACGATCAGTACTAAGCCAGTCAAACAAACAAGCAGCTATCGACGTTCTCCAAAAGCAATCAAAACAATCAGCACACCAAACAGCCAGTCAACAGCATAATCAACCACACAAGTTGAACACAACTAAACGACCAACCATACAAAGCAGTCAACCAACCAACTAATTATCGAGCAACCAAGAAACTACTCAAATAACCAACCAATCAATTAGCCAACCACTAACCAGCCAGTCAACAAAGAAACCAACTAAACAACCAAACAACTTAGTAGATAAACAAGCAACCAGCCAGCCAGCTAAGCAGCCAGCCAATCAACCAATCAAGGATCAATTAATAAACTCAGCATCCAACTAGCTACCAATCAATCAATAATTCTTACCTGAACTATGTACTTTTACATTCGGAAGTAATTCTCCGCCCAATGGGTGCCCGTCTTTGTACCAGGTTATGATAGGAGGGGGTGACCCGGAAGCTTCACAGGCCATTAATAGACTATGTGCACGAATAACTTTCATCTTCTTGGGAGGAGGCAGAGTAATCGTTGGTTTCACAGCTATAAAAACATTCAGATTTTTCATTCTCACTTTTTCCTTAAATACAGTTCTGATAAAATTCACTGTTTTATATACATAAAAATCCGCTTTTTACACAAATCACTTTATTACCGTGAAGCCTTATTACTCACGGTAAGGGTTACTATATAACGAGTAAACATCTATGTTGAGATTTTTATGAAATGGGCGAGTTGTTTAGTTTACTTACTTAAATTACTTATAACTTATTAAAGAAGTCCAAAATTTGAAGCATTAAGTTACTTGCACCCTTAGACATATGTAAGTTTTACTTGCACATAAAATGTACAAGCATTAATAAAATGCCTGCATACATCGTTTAGAACACCATTTGCCGAAATTGCCATGGATCTATTTCTTGTGGAAATCTAGAATACGCATTGTTGCGTCATGATGCGTAAGCAATTGTCAAGTTTTGTGTGACATGAACAAGAGAACCCCATCACGACGAAACAAAATTCTTTATAGGGTTACTGCGCAAGCGAGTAACCCAAAACGGGAAATTTCTAGTAGATAATAAGCCTTTTCATAGCTCCAGCGATTGATGATGATCGTGAAAAGGTCAAAAGTTAAGTGTACCAGGCAATGCATTTGTGTACACTTGACAACGCCACGCAGTTCAAGCTGTTGTAATTGTAACAGTCTTAACAGTTAACTAAAACCTTGCCTAGTTCATTTTTCCTTGTTCCCCTGCAAAGTCCTGCTAGTAAATCATTCTACGCACAGACTAATGCATAATTAAGATAATTCTGTGAACACTCAAATTTTTGTTTTAGGGCAGTCTTTTATTTCAAACACCCAGCGCTTTAAATAGTATTAACATTGTTACTCTTGTTACATAGTGATGTTCATATTTATTGCAACATTTTTTGCAGATTGTGGTCACCATTGTTCTGCATCTGTCTAGCGTTTCGCTCTCACTAGGGAAGAACATATATCAGTTGCAAAACTGTCTGTTTCAAACCTAGATGTTACACATTTAATAAATTATGTTCAAACCAATCAGAAAGAAGAGAATGACACCTGGTAATTTGCAGCAGACCACTCCTGTAGTGACACCTTCTTTGAACTGGCACGCTGTGTGAAGCAGTGCGTCTTTACAGCAGCCAGCGTCAATTCTACCTCCAGTAATACATGAACTTTTACCAAACAACTGGTGCGGACAACCACGACCTATTGCACCCATGTCATCCTGAAATAGAATTTGCTTCCAGGTAAAAGAAGAGTAATTGTTTAGTAGTAGTAGTAGCAGTAGCAGTAGTAGTAATAGTAGTAGTAGTAGTAGTAGTAGTAGTCGTCGTCGTCGTCGTCGTCGTCGTCGTCGTCGTCGTCGTCGTCGTCGTCGTCGTCGTAGTAGTAGTAGTAGTAGTAGTAGTAGTAGTAGTAGTAGTAGTAGTAGTAGTAGTAGTAGTAGTAGTAGTAGTAGTAGTAGTAGTAGTAGTAGTAGTAGTAGTAGTAGTAGTAGTAGTAGTAGTAGTAGTAGTAGTAGTAGTAGTAGTAGTAGTAGTAGTAGTAGTAGTAGTAGTAGTAGTAGTAGTAGTAGTAGTAGTCGTGCCGTCGTCGTCGTCGTCGTCGTCGTCGTCGTCGTCGTCGTCGTCGTCGTCGTCGTAGTAGTAGTAGTAGTAGTAGTAGTAGTAGTAGTAGTAGTAGTAGTAGTAGTAGTAGTAGTAGTAGTAGTAGTAGTAGTAGTAGTAGTAGTAGTAGTAGTAGTAGTAGTAGTAGTAGTAGTAGTAGTAGTAGTAGTAGCAGTAATAGTAGTTGCAGCAGCAGCAGTAGTAGTAGCATACTTTGTATAAAAACAATAAATGGTACAAAAACTGGGGTAGCAGAAACAATAAAATAAAATTTATTGTCCATTATTCCTTTCGTTAAATACCTCAAGTTGGTCACACTAATATCTAAAATAAAATATTCTAATAACTTTATACTATTGAAAACGTGGCTATAGTTCGATATTTTAAGTGAACAGCAAATATTAACAAAATTACTCCTTTTATTTTTGAAAAAGTTTTTAGAACTAGACAGC
Source organism: Tubiluchus corallicola (assembly GCA_030141605.1). NCBI lineage: Eukaryota > Metazoa > Priapulida > Priapulimorpha > Priapulimorphida > Tubiluchidae > Tubiluchus > Tubiluchus corallicola. Next base: position 345,055 of record JAQGDQ010000225.1, read on the forward strand.
AAATTTCAAATGCACGTTTGCTCTCTAAAATAGTAGACGGTTCAGAAAAGTCGACACTGGCGCATTTTCTTCTAATTTCACAATTAAGAAGTAGCTTGTCAGTACATATTTTTCTGTCTGTACCTAGTCTTTGGTTTCTATGTTCACCGTGCCATTTACCGGTCTCAAATCTTAAGTGATGCGCTTGTAGCCTCAGTATTCTCTGGTATATAAGGGGCTTTCAAGTCCGAGTTAAATTTTTGGTAAACTAAACCATGTTTGGTAGAGCTACTGTTCAGAACTTTCTCCTTTAGTAAGTTGTGTTGCTGTAAACAGTGCACAATAGTTAGGCTCATTTCACACAGAGGGCGCAAGGAAAATGGCGCACGAAATTGTTCTCACAAAATCTGAAAATTTTCAGAAAAAAATCAATTTGTTCACCATAACTCAAACAGCAAGAAATTTCCATTCACAAAGAAACCAAATAGTTTTTTACGTGCATCCAACTAGCTCCAACATTCAGTGCTTTTACAAGGTTGCAATTTGCACAAATTAAAATTATTAGATTGAATCAACAGAAGAGCTGTTCATTTTTATACTTGTCCACTAAGCACTTGCATAATAAATGCATGTGTTATTTATTTGCTTACACTAATATACCGTCGCAATTGCCTTAATAAAACGAAAAATCGTTTGCATAATAAAAGACGGTTTAAAACTTATACATTTAAAGAAGAAATTAAGCAGTTAAATTTTAAATGTAAATTCTACGAGAAATCTTCACGAACATGGAACATGTTGCAGTTCTACCAAGTGCCCCACGTAAGGAGGATGCATAACTTCTAGGTGGCGGAAGAATTTTTCTCGAGGAAAACGTTGAAGAAAAATCATGACAAGGCGTCTTCCATTTTCGCGAGGAATGCCGCAAAAAATTTTATCTCGAGGAATTTCGCCGCTCGCTTTCTGGGTGAGAGATTTGTGTTTCATGTTCTGTGGATATAAATATACTTTTTTCTGTGGACATAAAATCGGCCCAAATGAAGCCATTGGGTGCTCGAGGTACATGATTACAACAGAAAGCACATAATATTATGATGACAATTATGCATTTAATTTTTATCATTCTTTTTTGTACATTTTGTACCCGGCGAAATAAACCTCTTTATAAAGTTACATCGCAAGTGAGTAACAAAAAAACGGGAATATTCTGGTAGACGTTTCCACAGGTATGCAGCCTGAGGGAAAAACCGGTTTGCACACTAGTGCGTAACAACAGTAATATGTTAGTAGTGTTAGTGTATTTTTGTCTTTAGTTCTACCGTTCATTGAGCATTTTTATGTACCGAAATAAACTTTAAATTTAAATTTAATCATATGGGTATAGAAAATTGTATTCTTATTGACAAAACGTATATGTTCTTGAAAAACTAACTTAAAGACAATTCTCTTGTAAAGCATTCCACAAAGAGGTGGCGGTAAAAAACAGAAAAAGCATCTCGAGGTCCCAATAGTTAATACGTTAACTCCCTGTTGAAATAATAAGAATACTTACTTCTTTAAATGAAACTCACTAATCTCATGTGGATGTAGCTTTGCTAAAAGGGAGACATTTAACGTAAAAAAGCCAATTAAATGATATCGACGTGCAACGCGGAAACATGGAAGCTATCCAACATTGAGGACATATTTCATTCCAAGAATGCGACACACATGTGTTCGTCAAAATCATTACGTTTTGTAATGGCGAAGATGATAGTTCTTATGAGCAAGCAACAATGTAAACTGCTTTGCTTTGGCAAAAAACACAATGTACAATGATGCCCATCACCCATCAATGACCAACAATGTGCAAGCAATTCGAGCTAACATTGCAATGGCGTGTGTCGTTTAACAAATCTCCGCCTACATTTAAAAAACCACTGAAAAATTTTCCTACGCAACATTTAAAGAGAAAAAAATCAACTCTTACCGTAAACACTTATAGCTTGCAATAAGATACACAATGCAGATTTTACCTGATCAGGCGAAATCGTGGAACATTCCCTGCACAAGTTATTGTCGTGCGACGCGTCGTACGCGAAGCAACCGTCTACCGCAATGGCTTCGCTCCAGCTGATGCGACGCAAGAGATGCTCATCCTTCCAACTGCATACCTGGAGAAGAAAGGCAAAAATATGTGGGCCTACAGACTACATAATGTAAAAGACCCAATAATAATTATAAGTAGAGTTTTGGAACAAAGCCAGTTTGGAATTCTACCAGTAGATGGAGCAACATGTTTTTGTTCTTTCTCATCTTCGGCTATGGAAAACTCTTTGGAGCTGCTATTATTTTAGTTGTGTGGAAAATCAAGAATTTAATGCTCTTAATCTTCGGTGAAATTGAAATCGTGTTTTAGTCTATCATATGTTTCGTTTTGGCATTGAATCCCTTCTTACTTATTATGTTATTTAATAATGGAAGTGAATGACATCTCTAAAATGGGCTCTACGCTTATAGTCGATGTTATTTAATCCATTTATAACAAATACTTCAATAATCAGTTCACGTTTGAATTCGATATTGAACTTGGTCGATCTTGGTAACTCCTTAAATTAATAATTACTTGTGCCGGAGCTGAATTACTAAGACATGCTAAAGAACAGATCCATATATAGCTGCTGGTATACCCATATATAACATAAACATACTGAAGAATTAGTAGACCGTATTCGCCCAAAAGTGCTCTAATGCTGGAGTTTAAAAATCGAAACGAACTACTAAATAAAAATTTGTTTCTATTCGAGAGCCACCAAGAAGTATAAGTTAATTTTTGAAACTACCTTCCATCCATCTGCACAAAGATTGCTTGCATTGCTCACGTGCCCTATCCACGATCCTTCACACGCTGCGAGATATTTTTGTTGTTCTAAACCCTCGGCTTGAGATTTGTCACTGGCACAACCGTTATCTAAAAAAAACCCAAAAATCAGCTAAATTTAAACGTACTTACAAAAGTGAATGTCAGCAAGCGCGAACACCCGAGATCTTCGCGCACACTACGGCTTGGCATGCTAACAAGTCATCAATGATGATTAAAAGAAGGATTTTTAGTTTTTCGACTAAAAATACATTTTTAATTTTTTCAAGGTTTCAAAGTTATTTTGAAATTCTGGAAACTATAACTGTTTCGTTTGTTTGAGGGAAATTGATGACTTTTTAACAATGATTCAAAAAATAATAACAAAAATATTATGATATAATTGTTCTGTTTTGTTGTGTTGTGTTTCTCTGTTAAGATAAGATAATATAAAAAACTTTTTTCAACTATTTTGGAAAATTTGAGCAACTAAAATAAATATTTTGCCAAATTGTGCAACTAAAAAAATGCTCGCTCTAATGATGATGTTTAATGTTGGGGGCTTGCGACTGGATTTCATAATGATTGTAAAGAAGAAATGTTCCTTGCAGCCCTAATAGTAGTCATAGTACATTAATGAGTTGGTAACACTTTATTGGATATTAACATCCAATAATTGACCTACAACTGACATTGCCATAGCTAGGCAATAGGCTTTATTAGAAATCTGGTAAGAAACAAAATTACAATGATACAGTTGTTACAATTTATAAAGGAAAAGGCACGTAAAATTGTTGACTATAATGGATCATAATCACAAGACAGTTTTCTATTTTACTCAGCTACTCATACACAGAAACTCATGCTCATATACTCATGCGATTACTTAATCCACCACTAATTTAAGCGCTCGCTCACTTTCCTACAGTCTGAACAGGTTAAAGAGTGAGTACGTGAATGGGATTAGTAAGCAAGTGAATGAGTAAGTAACTGAGTGCGCATGTGTATATGAACAGTATCAATTTGTTAATACGAGGCACGAGTAATGAATACAACTGAGTGAGTAATACACTGAAAAACTTCAACAATATTATATGGCTTCTCCTTTTACTATTACGCACGTTAAAATTATTTTTAAATGAAAGAATTGTAATTTTGTGTTGTACTGGCTATATATCGAAAAGCACTGTGGCATTAAAATGTTTAGACAAGAAAAAACAGCAAGATCTTCACAGAATCGATTGCATGCTAAATGCTTAATCGAACAAATGAAATGCTTTTATCTATTTGTCTGCGTATTTATTCCAAAAAGAAGCGGCCAGGTAATAAATAGTAGACAACTGATAAAACAAACATGCAAATTTCAACAAACTGCCTCTTGAAATATTGGAATTCTACATTCAGGTGAACTTGTTGGCTCACGCCTTCTTGTGTCCTTTAATTAAATGTCTTTAAATGTCTGATAAAGCTTTCAATGAAACAAAAACACATATATTTACATTGATAATATGTGTTTAAATTTATAAATATGTATTTTAGTTTTATTACAACTTGTGCATTAACAGTTTAATTAGAAAGATTAAAACTGCACATTAATTTTTTGTAATTTTAATCTGGTTAAAGAATTTATTAACCGCGGATTTTTATCACAGATAATTTTTCCCCAGGTGAAAATCCACAAGCTTCTTCTCCGCGTAACTCTCCAGTAACCACCTTCCCTAAAACTCCCCCCATTATGTCATTTTCATACCGCTTTCCTTCTGCTCATTGTGATTGAATCCTATCTCGCTGCGCTGAACTCAGCAAGAAACTTTCCTGATTCTAATGACAATAATTAGCTGCGCAGCCTCTCCACTTAATTACTCACTCAGCTCAACCAGCACTTTGCGAAGTCAAGATCTAATAATGCGCCAGTCGCTGAAATAGAGTTGCCAATAAAACCACTTTAGTCTCCTTGATAAACGCACTGAACAAGCACTCGATAGAACTGAACAGAGATAAGAGTGGCTCTCCTTTTAAGATAAAAGATTTCTTGAAATTGATGCGGTGTGATGTTACAATCCACGAGGATATCATGTCAATTTTATCGTCAGGCAAACACGCTCGATAAATTTTTATTTGTAAAAGTTTTGCCAGAAATAACTTGTGGTGTCTTGCTTGCCAAACACGTTCTCAAATTTTTATTGCGGTTAATTTGTTAGTAAAACATGCGTTCGTATTAATAATTGTATTATTATGTTTAGATAGATACAAATCATGTGACATGGGCGAAAATTGATATAAGTGCCTTATAGTGATGTAAGGCACTAGCATATTGAAAGTTACAGGCTATACAATATACAGAGGAAATTTCCGTGTAAAAAATATAAGTTGTTTATTTATAACAACTTGCCTGTGTCTCATAAACAATTTTCTACTGGTGTGAAAAGGGAAGCTTATATAGTTTACATAATCAGTGATCAACACTTATCATTCATTCACATATCTAATCCTCTTATGTATAACGTGCGTTTGCATGTTTGTTGCTTTTTGTTTTTCATTTTTTTGTGTTTTTCAGAGTTTTTTCCTTCTCTTACTTTTTAAAATGTATTCCTGTAAATGGCAGTACAATGGTTGAGTGATATACATAAGAACACTGACTATAATTATAGTGTTATTTTATATCTGGCAAACATGCACAAACATGTCTTATAAACATTACTCGATTTATTTCGCTAAATGTTCGTTTAGATCAAGTTGGGGTTTTTGTTAAAACGATAGTGAACTATAGTCATGGCTTTTAGATGAACAACACCCTTGGAATTTATCTGGCAAAATAAAACAGAGCTATCTGCTAATTTCAAGCAAAATACTCGAGACGGCGAATCTACAAACAGTGAAGTTAATGTCTTGCAGTAGAACTGGAGTGTAGTATTTCTCTTAGCAGAGAAGTCAGGTCTTGCAAAACAAACAGAAACTTGCGTAATTGGAATGAAAACAGAGCAAAAGGACGTTATAATCGAGCTTGCGTTACGCACAACACGTGCGTCGCACATTTACTCGAGTGAGCCCTATTCTCATGGTAGCCTCCGGGCGAATTCCACAGACTGGTAAAATTCAGGCATCCGTATCCAGTTTCCTGATTCCAGAGCATAAAAATGAAACGTCACAGTGATTTAATGCACCCCCGAGGTGAGCAGCCAAATTTATGATGAAAAACCCACAATTATTGATTCTTTTTAAGCCAAACTCGACAGAAAGAGCAAACAGAGAAACGGCAGAATTGAGGTTGGATTTGAACCAAGGGCATTTGGATTACAACACTGATGCCATTACTAATAGATTATACACTTCTCTGAGGTCATGGCGTTAGGCTTGTAATCCAAATTGGACTCTAATTCGAATCCACAGTCCGGACTTTTTCAGTCAGGACCAAACTAACAATTGCACCAGACCCTAGAGTATAGACCTTAATAAGGAAAACTGTCTCCGATAAGGTTTTGAATTATAAATGAAGCCCTGAAGCTCTGAATCAAGAATTGCATTATTTCCGAGGGTATTTATTTCTAACTTAGTTACATAATATTATTGGAAGTCTTTAATAATCGGAATAGTTATTAGAAATTAGAATTGCAGTGTTAGATTTGATTGTTGCTTCTAGTTTAACATAAAAATTTAAGATACCCAAATAATCAGATATAGTTTTTTTGTGATAATGCACAACATATTTTTAACAGTGACAGAGCACTGGAGCGACACATTTCGCCAAATGTTGTACAGTGAGTCTAGAATAGATTCTATGTCTAACTTATTACTATTATAATTTTAATTTAAAGATTGCCGTGAAATAAATGCGCAATAATTAAATTTGGGGATCTTATCTTGGCCAGAAAGAATGTGAAATGGAGTACAAAGCTGCTACATAACAAAGATCCTATTAGTGAACGAATGAGTGGATGAGTGAGCGAACAAGTGTGTAAATGAGCGAGTGAATCGGCCAGCGATTGAACGAATCATACAAATGAGAGAATGAAGAAATATTTGAATGAAGAAACGACTGCACTAACAAACGAACGAATCCCTGTCAACAAGAACTGGTTTATTCTAGCTGAAGATATTTCTGGCATCTTCCCTCTCTCTCTGCATCCTGCTTCCTTTGTCTAATTAGAAGATGCATTATTAAAAACAAACGTCCATTAGCGTAGCTGGATGCTGCGGCTCACACGTTGGCATGATTAGGCATCATCTGTTAACAGCGCATTACGAGGAAGACTAAATATTTTTATTATCACAGCTAGAATAATTGCGCTAATATATTATAACATTAGATGGTAACATTATACAGCGAATTATGAAATCACGTTTGTTTGAAAATGGCTATAAAATGATTTAATTAATGCATTAATGCAATGCGAGCGTATTAACCCTGAGCAGATCAAAACTGAGTTTATTAGAAACAAGAAATTATGATTTTTTTGGTTTCTCAAAGGTAGCTATAACAAGCAACTTCTCTTTTGGTTTGTATTTTGTTATTACTGTACTTCATGTAGGGGAAATTGGGGTTTGAAACAGGCAGACGCAGAACTTGTAAATACTATTGTAGCTACTTCTGCAAATGCATCTCAGCACGTACAATCTGTATTTATTGCCATAGTCTCGAAAGTATGGATTGCAGCCATACATAATAATTTTAAAGCCATCAATAGAATTTGAGGAAAACAAAAATACTATTAAATTAAAGTCTCGCTCTAACTCGCTCAAGTTAAAATTGTTAATGTCACCAAAATTGTTCACTAATTTGCCACATACACAAGTAATTTAGCATCAAGATATCACATAACATAAAACTGGTCATGTGGAACTTTAATTAGTGTTCAAACAAAAATTTCGTGGCGGCTGTTTAAAGTCATTTTTGCAACAAAATTATGAAGCTTTTAGTTTAAATATTGTCAAAATTATAATGCTAAGCTATGCTTGATATGGTACTGTCATTTATTGTGGCTTTTTCTCCTATAATTCAGAGACGAAAAGCTCAATTTTTTTATAATAGACAACGTTTCGCGAAATTGATAAAAATTTATAAATTGTGAAATTGATAAATCTAATGCAGGCGCTTAACTCTCTCAATTTGCAATAATAATTGCAATTAGCAGTAACGCTGTACAAAACTTGTAAATTTAAACTCCCGTGATGACAGTAGGCGCAACCTTTTAAACGGTAAGTCATTTGAACAAGATTAGATATCACTACGTAAAGTTCGAAAAATAATCAGAACATTCGTAGCATGCTGTTTACTAACTAGGCAAAAATATAAATTATATTATAATGCAGTAACATGAATAATGTGTTTTTTGGTGAATCAATGGTGCACACTGGGATGGCGATAGTGTTCCGTTCTACCAGGTGGCGCGAATATTTCAAATTATAAAGTTTTTTCTTTTTCTTGTTACACAAGTCCTTCAAACGAGTAAGCGTAATGTTAAGTAATATAACTTTGAATGTAAAGTTTTTTCGAGATATACTTTAAAATTCCATTTCCATCCAGTTTACTGTGTGCAACTTTTGTGCATGCGCTATCAGCCGGTCATAGTACACGCAAATGTGACAAATGAACAACAAGCTGATATTGCTGTAATTAAGATGAAATTATCATCCACTGATTGCTGTAATGATTAATAATTACCGATTTCAACGTGTGCTTACGATTCCTTAGAGCGCCGAATGGGATTGCAGCTGAAAACTACTGTTCTACATGCACACCGAGACCTCAATCCCTTTTCTAGCGTAAAGCTGTATTTTAAATAAAAGCTATACGTGCTTAAGTGTAGCAGTACCCCGTCTACTCAGACTAAATGTTCTTGTAAAATTATTTCTTCCTTTTCGTTTTTTGTACTTAACTTTTCTTTTCTTTTCATTTCACTTCTATTATATTTTTTCCTTTTCTTGCTCCTTTTTCGTTCCTTTCCTTCAGATTTCTCTCCTTTCTTTTCCTTTCTATTTTATTTCGTTCCGTTAAGCTCAGATCCTTTCTGTCCTTTTTTGTCTTTTCTCCTCTTTTTCTTTCTGTTTTTTCTTCCTTTCCCTTCCCTTCTCTTTCCTTCTCTTCTATTCTCTTCTCTTTTTCTCTCTCCTCTTTTATCTTTTTTCTTTTCCTTTCCATTTCTTTCCTTTCCCTTTTCTTTCCTTTCATTCTAATCTCATGTTGTTTTTTGTTTTTTCACTCATTTTTTCCGTTTTTCTTTCCTTTTTAAACCACATTTCTTTCCCTTTCTTTCCGCTTTTTCTTTTCCATGGCTTCACTTCCTTTTCTTTCTTTCTTTCGATCGTTTCCGTGCCTTTTTTCTTTCCATTTCCCTTTGTTTTTGTTTTTTGTTTTTCTTTTTTTTCCTTTTGTGAAATAGAAGTGACAGCAGTGAAATCCGTTTTGTCCGTGGCGTTTTGCAATTTAACAACAAAGCATTCAAACCAAGTATTTCAGCAAAGAGATACCCGCAAGCGACGACTCTATTTAAAAATGTTTAAACGAACAATAATGTCACTAACATTTTCACAAATTGTCAGTGCAAAAAATTCGAGGAAGTTAAAATTTTGCAGCATCGTGTGCAGCTACTAAGCATTTGAACAAAAATTATTTAAACACATTTCAGAAGCCATTAAACGTTAGGCGAAGCACACAGACGAATTATGTAAGAATGTCTCCCATGCCTTGCATAAAATTTTACAAGGCAGTATTTAAGTCAATAAACTTAAAGGGTATCGTTGGTTGTACAGGTATCATGTCTATAATCTTTCCCAGTCAGTTCATCTATACCTCCTTGCTCACGGCGTATATCTTCTCCAACTGGTGGTCCATGTTAATTTCGTTACACGGATTCACAGGGGTTAATGAAAGCCATCAGGATGGACACATCCATTCTAATCAAAGGGGGCCCGTGAGTTCGATGAACATTAACTCGCAGCTTTAAAACAGAATTAAATTTTACTTTTAAAATACATGTATTCGATAGCCTTCAAACGAGGAACTTGCGCGTTTGTATCTTGGAGAATTGTATCCCGTCAAGAAGCACCGTGCTGCGTTCTGAAGAAAAAATCACTGTACTGCCTGTGCTTCTGGCGGTAGATAGGTTGCACCGCTTTTGCTTAACAAGGTTTAAATTGACTTAGCAGTTGTTAGCATGAGGTCTCATGGTCTGCAACGGTCGAGACTTCACGCTGAACTGATTTAGAAAGTAAAGATCTACATTTGGGACGTAATTACTGCAAGCAGCACTCTCTTGGTTAAGTATTTAGGACTACACACATACTGCACATGCCCATCTTAGCGTGGGTAAAAACGATTATTTGAGTTAAGTTCATTTTAGAGTAGAAGATGTGAAGGCTACGTTTGCGCTATTATATATGAACGATTAAAGTAACTCAAGATACGGTCTTACGTCACTTCGGTTATGATAGATAGTGTTTCAATATATATATATATATATATATATATATATATATATATATATATATATATATATATATATATATATATATATATATATATACATACATATAAAATTCATAATTGCCATTGTCATATATATATATATATATATACAAGTAATTGTAACACTCATTACTGTAAGCTCTTTATTCCGTTTCTTTTACATTTAACTGTTTCAGTTTCGGGCAGAAAATTTGATTATCCTAATCGACGAAATGCTGCCCTCAATCACACGCTTTTCGTTTCTCAATAAGCAGTTAATCGCTCTTTCAATAATTCTCTGCTGTTTTGCACATTTATTAGAATTTAAAAGACCAGACAAAACATTACTGAGGCATTAGGTTTTCTTGGCAAATTACAAATCATCAACACATGAATAAAATGATCAATGGAATGCTTACATTGCTAGAACAATGGTATCATTGGTATGTAGCATCAAGTAAATCATCTTCAGGGAAACTGGTCTGCGCAAAAAACTGCTACGCTTGAAGCCAACTGATTTATGGCCCCCAAAACTGCGACGAGACAAGGATAAATTCCTCATTCCCAAAAGATAAGAAATCTTACAAGCCGCCAAATTTTCTATAACGTTTGGTATTAATTACAGTTCTTCGTGTGGTACTGTCGCTGCTGGTGGTGATGGTGCTACTGGTGCTGGTGCTGTTGCTGATACTGATACTGATGATGTTAGCGCTGGTGTGTAAGGTGTTAATGCAGTAAAATAATCCTTTTTGGAATAATAGCAGAAGGAACAACAACATCAAATTGCAACAGCTACAATGATGACCATGATGGTGGCAGCAACGACGACGACGGTGACGACTACAATAGTAGCAGTAATAATAACAATGGCAACCAAGAAGAAGACAATGAAGACGGCAGTGACGACAGCAACAACGACAATAGTGTTCTCGACGATGACGACGATAACAATAACGTATTTAGTTTAGTTATTTAATCAAATTATTTTTCTTAATATGCTTTTGTGTCTTTATGATTTGATTATCTTAGTTTCAGGGTGTAGGGTACATTGTCTTTTGTTTTATATTAGTCTAAACATTTCCAGTCTAAACATTTTAAAACAGAGAAAAATAAAAATACATAAATATTATTAAATAGCACTAACAGTCGAGGAAGCAGCAGCAGTCATAGTAACAGCAGCAGTAACAGTAGCAACAACAACAGCAGCAACAGCAACAGTTGCAATAGCAACAATAGCAACAGTAGCAGCAGCAATCATACAACTGCAACAGCAGCAGCAGCAGCAGCAGTAGTAGCAGTGCACTCATTTCTCTACTCAAACATTGTTTAGATCAGTAGCTTATCACGACTTTATGTATACTGACGATATGCGTTTGATTACAAACGTGCTATGATAGCCTAGCGTGAGTGAGATAGCCATCATAATGAGGTGTGCATAGTGACTACTGTCATATAGATAACGCCACGCAGCTTATAGCTGGCTGCTATGTAAATTGTTTACAGAAGTGAATCGTTGATGCTGCATCCCAGATGCCGGAGGTTGGGATAATTCCTGAAATTCGGAGATATCCAATTCACGCTCAGCTTCCGCCAAGAGCGGTTTGTTACTCACCCCGTCGACCTGTTCCCTCCTTCACTTGTTAGCAAAAAATCATACGTTATCTCGTACAGACAAACTGTTTTCAAATAATCATGTTCTTCACTCAGACTGATAATTCAAAAATAATAATGAATTTAATATAACACTTGGCGATAAAACAAAGGAACGCATAAAAAATCAAAAATAAACAAAAAATACCTGACACAGCAACAATGAGCCATCGAAACGGACAAGTGATATTGATTGTATTACCAAGCAACTGAGAAAAGAATTTAATCAATAGGTCATGTAAAAAACTGAAAAAATTCCTCTCCCCCTCCCCTTCTATCTCTCCTCTCTCTCTCTCTTCTGTCGCTCTCTCTCTCTCTCCCTCTATCTCTCCTTTCTTTCTCTTTCTCTTTGTCTCTCTCTCCATTTCTTTACTCTACCCTTCTCTCTCGCACTCCCTTTCCCTCTAATTATTGCTTTTCTGAGTCAAAACCGACAAACATCAGAATCACGAAGTGGCTTCACAATTTCGCCCAAGTGAGAGCTTGATGAAGAGCCTGGTGATATCTGTAATTACTTATAATTGCTGCATCAGTGCTTTCAACCTTTTCGGGCAATTGACTTCCATCCTCCCCGCTTGATCACTTGCAGCCTTATCTCGGAGACAGTCTTCCTATTAATGGCTTCTTCTATACACTCAAAAGCGTGATTACTCTTATCGTCTGGTTTCGTGTTTCTTAATACAATAGCGAAGCCAGATATGTGTAGAACACGTGCTTTTTACACCCTGGTTTTTTACTTTAAGAAATGAAATCAATGAATTAATTAATCAACTTAATTAACTGGGTTTTAACTCAACAAATGAGGCAGAATTAATGAGTTCAACGGTTTACGTTAAACAACAACACCTAGCTAGCTGCTAATGATTTAAAGAAGAAAAAAACAGGCAAAAAAACAAAACAATCGGGATTTGAACCACTAAACTCAGGCACCTATATTCTTTCACGCTAGTCTGCATTTCAAATGATTACAGCCCGCGAGTTTTAAGCATAAGGTCTTAGGTTCAAGTAGCGATTGATTTCCAATTGTTCAGCATCAACTTTTTTTAGCTGAATAGCTCTTAACCAGGGCTGGATTATCCTATAAACTAGTACAGACTTCAGCCTAGAACACCTCAAGCTTGGTGGGCCCTCAAGCTTTGGTAAGATTTGGTAAGATTTGGTAAAAAATCTGTTTTTTTCACCACCGTTGTGTTGAAATGTGCTAATTTGGTTTGCAATAAATAGTAAAATAGTAATACTTCTTAAAAAATATTTTTATTGACAAGCAAGAGATAGTTATACTAGTTTATTTTAAAGAATTTTCAGTAAGTTTACTTCAAACTACGTAAATGTCGCTAAAACATATCCCACGTAAAAAATATTCACGACGGGTGAGGGCGAGTTAGAGGATGGCGCCGTCTGAGGTGGCCCATAATTTCATAATTTCAGCCTAGGGTCCCCATATTATCTCCTGTTTTATATGGTGTCTATATTGATGGTCTTTTGGTTAAATTACGTGATTCTGATATTGGATGTAAGGTTGGCAACATTTGTACTGGGACCCTCGGCTACGCAGATGATTTATCATTGCTCGCTAAATCTTTGCAATATATGGTGACTATATGTGAAAATTATGGTAATCATTTCAATATGAATTTCTCTAATATGCAAAATAATAAGGTAAAAAGTAAATGCATTATTTTTAGAAAGAGTAAATGTAAAAAAAAACACAGACCTCTAATTTAACTAGAAAACAGGCCATTTTGCAATCACGTTACTCACTTGGGCCACATTTCAACTTTTGATTTACAAGATGATGATGACATTTCTGATAAACCCTGTCATTGTATATACCTAGCTAATTATGTTATTGCTAATTTTTCTTACTTATACACAGATTTAAAATCACGTGTCTTCTGTAAAATAACTGTCACAGTTACTACAGAAATCAAACCTGGAAACTCGATAGTAAAATTTCTAAACTAAGTACTGCTTGGAATGTTACAATAAGAAAATTTTGGAATTTGCCGTTTAGATCACACAAATACTATCATCCATTTAATGTGATATTGCTCCCCCACTTAAACAACTACAAAAACGATTTGTTTTAATTTTACCATAGTTGCTTATATAGTGAAAATCATATATCCAATTTCTTTGCACATAATTCTCGATTTCATGCTTCTTCTATAATGGGTTATAATTTATCTATTTGTACATTAGATGTAATGCTAGCGATGAACTAATACCGACTGTAAATTCCATTAAAGAAGTTATATGTAATTGTTTTGATTTTTTGAATGAGTTGTACGCTATACTAACATATCTTACTCTCACTTAATTGTATATTTTCACATTGATTGCTAATCTTGTTATTTAATGTTATTTTGCTTGTTGATCTGTTTGTTTATTTGATGTGATTGAGTTCGAATAAAAATGATATATATATTATATATCATAATCTGGCTCTGCCATTAACCATAACTTGTTAAGTCTAATGTTTCTATCTTATAAGCGCTTAAAGTCCATTGTGTATTTAGAAAGTAGTGACAGAAAATGGTTCTTTTTCTTATTAATGGATGGCGCCAAAAACCTTGCATAATAAGCCTTAACTGTTGACACCTGTGCATGTTAGGTTATTTGTTTTTATTGATTTAGCACAAATTTCTTATAAGATAATTACTGTCTTTTTAGTTTAAATTTAATGTGTTTAACCTGAAAATCAGATTCTTATTAATTTCAATAATGCGTGTGAGAAAATGAGTAGCACAGAAACTATGTGGAATTCATCATATACCACATTGCTTCCTCGAAATTATCGTTCAGGTATTGTATAAACATCGAAGAAGTAGGGATAATGACTCTGCGCATGCGTGGAAATATGATGGAAAGACACGATGTTCGAGAAAGGGCCATTGTTTAGAAAGATTATAAGAGGGATTATGTGGGATTTAATGATATGTTTAAACGCCTCCACAAGTGAAGTGACTCTAAAGTTCAGTAGTTTTCCGAATGATCAAAATTCCGCCATCTTGCCACCAACATCGTGCATCAGCCGAATTAACAGAGCCAGTCATTTTGTTAATTATATATGCAAAAACACAAAGAAAACTGCGTGTATTGTGTTGTTAGGCCTATCTGATTTAACAAATTACAACAGTTTCAAAGTTGCGAATGTTTTGACTATAACTTAACGTATAGCAGAGTGCCAGACCAGATTCCAAACGTGTCTTTTCTCTAGAAAACCAGCAGCTTATTTAAGAAATGACATAAGACGGTTAGAAAAATATGAATCCAAAACGCTCTCGTGGAGAAAACACTTTTCTCTGATGTTGTAAAAATCCGTGCGCAAACAACCGAATGTTGTACAGATGCTTCGCCTCAATAAACAGGTTTTTAAAGGTTGCCATCAAAGTTTTATGCGTGCGCCATACCACCCAAGCTAAATAAACACAAATATGGCCCTATAATGAAGACACATGTCTGACAAACCGCTTTGAGATAAGCAGTTGATGCAACGGAAGTACTTGGACCGATAAATGGGCAGTGTAAAATTCAAAAATGGTTTTCAAAAAAGAGGCAGTTGCATTTGACAGAGTTGATGTAGTGCCTGCTGTTTTATGATGTTAGCCGCCTCTAATGAGCTGTTTTACAGAGGAAGTGGGGAAATCTAGTCTTCATCTCGTCTTAGTTTAATGCATTTTCCAGCCTTCACAACTAATATTTTTCAAATGTTTTTGTGGGAATTTTTCTTTATCATGCACAAGTTAGCTTTTAAACACTGACTACCTTCATCATAGTCACTTATGCATTTATTAGTCAGACGCAGTTAATTAATTTTCAACACCCAGTAACTTGTTTTCTATGAAAGATTGCCTGCCGTCAGATTTTAGTCAGCTAAGTATTTATTCCAGGATTCTAAGAAAATAAGCTCTCCGCTAGCTCCCGTTTATTCAGTTATAATTTAGTAGAGGGCGACACGGTGGCTGTCAACATGAAACAAGGCTGCACAACATGGGCTCTGTTTAAGCTAATTATAATTGCAATTATTTATTTAAGTTGATTATGATAATCATTTCATTAGTCCACCAAAGCTGACTACATTTTCCTAAAAGGTTTCGCGCTAGTCTCTCGCATTCTAAACTAGATAACAATCAGTTTACATGTATTACCATACTTTTCACTCTTATACATACCTTACAGTTTCAGTCTAAGTAGACTTTGTCACATACATTCATGTTACATTCCTAGCAAAGGCGCCCTATTAAGACACTGCGTGTAATTAAATATTTCCTGCACCACCACCTGGAGGTCGTTTCTTTAACTACTATTCACGTTTTACAACGGCTTCACACGGCTAACTAATAGGCCGTTCACGCGATCATTCAAAAAACTGTCATTCTCGAGTTTGTCAGTGTTGAAGCACCGTGCTGACATAAGAATAACAGTGAAATTTTGAATGTCATTAAAGTTTGATGATTGCCTTTTGTATATTGCAAGCAGACACCAACTTCACCAAAAACTACGATTTATTTACTTCTAAATATCATAAATCTCTTACCCGGTAATCCGCAACTAAACCACGATCAAAATGTTTTCATATTTCAATTAGTGCAGAAATAGCTTAAGGAGACCGAAGATTTCCCGCAGAAATTTGTCAATATTCAGTTTCAGTACTTTAGCACTTTAAATTACTTAGAAATTACCTAACTTACAGTGCATAAAGTATTTTGCCAATGCAAAGTCTCCCTTTCTTTATTGTCAATCAATTTTGTACTTTGTAATTTTCGATTTACGTGCAAGCCTCTGGTACAAATCAATTTTATTTTGACTGTTCGCATTAGGGCTTTCTAATATAACAAATAAAATACGTTTATAAAAAAAGTTTGATGATATCAAGCATGTCTTGATTTTCGTTCTTGTCGGAATTCCCAAAAAACCGCGCTGAGAAAAAAATTGAAAATCGCTTATTTGTTTTAAAAAGTGTACGAGTGTCATCAAGACAAACTGGTGTGTGTGGCAGCGCTGAGCAGGGAATTCATAATTGGGTTTATACACATGTACAGAGAGACAGAAATTTAGAGAATGCTTATTGAAAAATTTTTCTGAAATGATATG
>JAQGDQ010001813.1:5000-24608 GCA_030141605.1 Tubiluchus corallicola
GATTTTTTTGGTAGTTTTCTGAATTTTATTGATTTTTTTAGAGTTTTTCTAGATTTTACGGATGTTTTTGGTACTTTTCTCGATTTGGATTTTTGGTAATTTTTTTAAGCTTTTACGGATTTTTTTGGTAGTTTTCTAGATTTTACGGATTTTTTGGTAGTTTTCTAGATTTTACGGATTTTTTGGTAGTTTTCTAAGATTTTACGGATTTTTTAACAGTTTTCTGAATTTTACGGATTTTTTTGGTAGTTTTCTAGATTTTACGGATTTTTTGGTTGTTTTTTAAGATTTTACGGATTTTTTTAACAGTTTTCTGAATTTTACGGATTTTTTTGGTAGTTTTCTATTTTACGGATTTTTTGGTATTTTTGTTTGTTTTTTTTTTTTTTTTTTTTTTTTTTTTTTTTTTTTTTTTTTTTTTTTTTCGATTTTTTGGAGTTTTCTAGATTTTACGGATTTTTTTAACAGTTTTCTGAATTTTACTGATTTTTTTGGTAGTTTTTAAAGATTTTACGGATTTTTTGGTAGTTTTCTAGATTTAACGGATTTTTTGGTAGTTTTTTTAAGCTTTTACGGATTTTTTTGGTAGTTTTCTCAATTTTACGGATTTTTTTGGTAATTTTCTAGATTTTACGGATTTTTTTGGTAGTTTTTTAAGCTTTTACAGATTTTTTTGGTAGTTTTCTCAATTTTCGGATTTTTTTGGTAATTTTCTAGATTTTACGGATTTTTTTGGTAGTTTTCTAGATTTTACGGATTTTTTTGGTAGTTTTTTTTAAGCTTTTACGGATTTTTTTGGTAGTTTTCTCAATTTTACGGATTTTTTTTGGTAATTTTCTAGATTTTACGGATTTTTTTGGTAGTTTTCTCAATTTTACGGATTTTTTTGGTAATTTTCTCGATTTCACAGATATTTTTGGTAGTTTTCTAGATTTTACGGATTTTTTTTGTAGTTTTTTAAAATTTTACAGACTTTTTTTGGTAGTTTTCTAGATTTTACAGATTTTTTTGGTAGTTTTTTTAAGATTTTACAGATTTTTCTGGTATTTTTTAGATTTTACGTTTTTTTCTACTTTTCTGGATTAGGGTTAGGGTCGGGGTTGCGGTCGGGGTCAGGGTCAGGGTCAGTGTCTGGGTTAGGGTCTGTGTCAGGTTTGGATTAGGTTTGAGTTTGGGGTTGGGTCGGGGTTGGGGTTGGGTTTGGGGTTGAGTTGGGGTTGGGGTTGGGGTTGGTGGGGGTTTGAGTTGTTAATTGCATGTTAAATTGCTGACCAACAAATTATACACGGTTAGATAGAGAAGATTTCTGGCTTTCAAACCGTGTATGACACGAATAAATTCCGTTCGATGCTGCACTAATAATGGCGGTTTAGTTTTTGGTGCAAGTATCGTGGTAAATCTTATTTTGTGCTTTCCATCTAGGGTTTGAGTTGTTAATTGCAGGTTAAATTGCTGACTAACATTCTATGTATCGTTAGATAGAGAATTTTTCTGGCTTTCAAACCGTATATTACACAAATCTTGTGCATCCAAAAGGAAAAATCTGTTCCTCAGCACATACACAAATCTTGTGCATCCAATACCAAAAATCTGTTCCTGAGTACATACACAAATCTTGTGCATCCAATGCCAAAAATTTGTTAATCAGTACATACACAAATCTTGGGCAACCAAAATGAAAAAAACTGTTCCTGAGTACATACACAAATCTTGTGCATCCAATGTCAAAAATTTGTTAATCAGTACATACACAAATCTTGGGCATCCAAAATGAAAAATCTGTTCCTCAGTACGTACACAAATCTTGTGCATCCAATACCAAAAATCTGTTCCTCAGTACATACACAAATCTTGTGCATCCAAAACCAAAAATCTGTTCCTCAGTACATACACAAATCTTGTGCATCCAAAACCAAAAAATCTGTTCTTCAGTACATACACAAATCTTGTGCCTCCAATGCCAAAAATCTGTTCCTCAGTACATACACAAATCTTGTGCATCCAAAAGGAAAAATTTGTTCCTCAGTACATACACAAATCTTGTGCTTCCAATGCCAAAAATCTGTTCTTCAGTACATACACAAATCTTGTGCATCCAATACCAAAAATCTGTTCTTCACAAATCTTGTGCATACAAAACGAGAAATCTGTTCCTCAGTACATACACAAATCTTGTACATCCAAATCCAAAAATCTGTTCCTCAGTACATACACAAATCTTGAGCATCCAATGCCAAAAATCTGTTCCTCAGTACATACACAAATCTTGTGCATTAAAAACGAAAAATCTGTTCCTCAGTACATACACAAATCTTGTGCATCCAAAATCAAAAATCTGTTCCTCAGTACATACACAAATCTTGTGCATTCAATGCCAAAAATCTGTTCCATTAACATACCGTTACTTAAAGTGCTTCTGTGATGAGGCTAACCAGCTAATATATAGCTCTCATGCATAGCACTGGAATTAGCATGATAAACAGAAGGTGTTTGGTTCGAATCATGGTGACGAGACAAAAATTTCACAGAATTTCTAATTTACTTTGGCTATTGTGCATTTAGGGGAACAGTTACTTAACATTAATCAAGTGCAATGACCTTTTGTTAACAATAATTGGCTCGTTGTCACGTTGAAAAAATTTCAATAACGTATGCACTCACGTCTAAAAATAAAAAAAGTTCGTAAGTTTGCTGGTAATTATAATGTCGTATTAATTATGTGCGTGCCTGCAGCAAGTATACTTTGTAATTTCTTAATGAACTTTTGCTTAAATAATAAGATCTGGCAGTGCTCAATTGTTTAGCAGCCTCATCCTTAAAACAACCCATTTTAATGGCACTCTTTAAAAGTCCTAATAGTGGAAGCCTTATAATGGTTAGGCTGCGTTAATCTAAGGAGAAATGAGAGAACGTATTTGAAGCCAGTTGCTATTGACAGCCGGCTGCAAATTGAACCAGATCCAGCTTTTACATGATAAATTTTACACAATTTTGCGGTTTTAATTTCAAATTTGTAATTATGAATAATAAGACTTTGTTCTGTTTTAGTCACTTGGGTAGCAAAATTTTATGTAACCGTTTAAAAAAGCACTTTCCATACTAGAATGAGAATTGGTTTTTGCCAACTTAATTATGATTTGTGCTTCAGAAAATGTAAAAATCACGATGGGTCGCTAGTGTCACCCAATTGTCAATGTGGTTCTACTTACGAAACAGTCTGTCATTACTTATTTAGCTGCCCTCTTTACCACCAGGCCAGACACGACTTATGTACAAATCTCTGCACTCTTTTCTCAGCTTTTGACATCAATGTTTACAGTCTTGCAACGAATGAACTTGTACGTTTATTCCTGCACGGAAACCATACACTAGATCATTCTGTGAACACTCAAAATTTTGTTTTAGTGCAGTCTTTTATTTTTTAAACACTAAGCGCTTTAAATAGTTTTAACTTTGTTATTCTTGTTACATATTAATGCTTATATTTATTGCAACATTTTTTTTGTACATTGTGGTCACCATTGTTCTGCATAGTTCTGTCTGCATAGTTCTGTCTAGTGTTTCGCTCCCACTAGGGGAGGACATATATCAGTTGTAAAACTGTCTGTTTCAAACCTAGTCTGATGTTACACCTTAAGTAAATTATATTTAAACCAAAAAAGGAATTGCAAGTAGAAAGATGAGAACAACATTTGAAATTGAATTGTGCTTCACTCACTACTGTTGCTGTTGCTGTTGCTGTTGCTGTTTTCATTTACTTCTGTTTTTGTTCCTGTTGGTGGTTTTGCTACCAATACTATTTTTGTTGTTTCTACCACCACTACCGCCACCGCCACCGTCACTGTTGCTGTTGCTGTTTTCATTTACTTCTGTTTTTGTTCCTGTTGGTGGTTTTGCTACCAATACTATTTTTGTTGTTTCCACCACCACTACCGCCACCGTCACTGTTGCTGTTGCTGTTTTCATTTACTTCTGTTTTTGTTCCTGTTGGTGGTTTTGCTACCAATACTATTTTTGTTGTTTCTACCACCACTACCGCCACCGTCACTGTTGCTGTTGCTGTTTTCATTTACTTCTGTTTTTGTTCCTGTTGGTGGTTTTGCTACCAATACTATTTTTGTTGTTTCTACCACCACTACCGCCACCGTCACTGTTGCTGTTGCTGTTGCTGTGTTCATTTACTTCTGTTTTTGTTCCTGTTGGTGGTTTTGCTACCAATACTATTTTTGTTGTTTCTACCACCACTACCGCCACCGTCACTGTTGCTGTTGCTGTTTTCATTTACTTCTGTTTTTGTTCCTGTTGGTGGTTTTGCTACCAAAACTATTTTTGTTGTTTCTACCACCACTACCGCCACCGCCACCGTCACTGTTGCTGTTGCTGTTGCTGCTTTCATTTACTTCTGTTTTTGTTCCTGTTGGTGGTTTTGCTACCAATACTATTTTTGTTGTTTCTACCACCACTACCGCTACCGTCACTGTTGCTGTTGCTGTTGCTGTTGCTGCTTTCATTTATTTCTGTTGTTGTTTCTGCTGGTGGTTTTGTTACCAATACTATTTTTGTTGTTTCTACCACCACTACCGCCACCGTCACTGTTGCTGTTGCTGTTGCTGCTTTCATTTACTTCTGTTTTTGTTCCTGTTGGTGGTTTTGCTACCAATACTATTTTTGTTGTTTCTACCACCACTACCGTCACTGTCACTGTTGCTGTTGCTGTTGCTGTTTTCATTTACTTCTGTTTTTGTTCCTGTTGGTGGTTTTGCTACCAATACTATTTTTGTTGTTTCTACCACCACTACCGCCACCGTCACTGTTGCTGTTGCTGCTTTCATTTACTTCTGTTGGTTGTTCCTGCTGGTGGTTTTGCTACCAATAAAATTTTTGTTATTGTCGCCGCTACCACTGCTGCTGTTGCTGTTGTTCTCACCTTTGTTTTGCCGGTGCTGTTATTGATCTTGCTGATTCTTCGTTGACACTATAAAGTACAGCTAGTTGTACTCGTTCCCTAACTTTATGTGAATCACTCACTGCCGGCATCAATAAATGCTTTATGGACATGAAAAAAGTAGTGTGGTTGATTTAGACTGCATTTCTTACAAATCTGCTACTGATTTAAACGGTTTTTTCGTTCGTTCGTTCATCCGTTTATCCGTTCATTCATTGATTTATTCTTTCATTCATTCGTTTCTTCTTTCCTTCATTTTCGGTCTGATTTTCTCACTCACTCACTCGTTTACTCGTTCCTTCATACATTCGTTCATTCCACCTTCGTTTGTTTGTATGCTTCTTTTCTTTCTTTCGTTTTCTATTTTTTATTCTCTCTCTCTCTCTCTCTCTCTTTCTCTTACTCTCTGCTTTTTAGCTCAGATCAGACGTACACTAACACCGGATGCGATGATAATTATAATAGCGTTTCTTCTAAATTTAGACCAAACATTGTCCCAGTGTTCCAGGCCATCCATGTTTCTTCTTCTTCTGTCTCTAACTTGGTGTAATGTCATAGATATCGAGCCTCCCTTTTTAGAATAGTTTAGTGTTCCCTGTCTGCAACTAAAGTTCTCGACTCCTGCGAAGTTATTGTTAACTTTAGTCTTAGAAGCTGTAAGTTTATTAATTATGCATGTTGTTTTTGGTTTGTCAAGAGGTTTAGCAGGTTTTAGGGCCCATCTTTCTGGTGTTGTTTCTAGCAATCTAATTAAATGAACCCATCTAAGTTTTTCTTTGTTCAATTTTTTTAGTACTCCAAAGTTCAACTTTGATTCTGTTATTATACAGCTACGCATTCAAATGACATACGGCGATTTGATTTTTAAGATTTTTCTGTATAAACCAAAGAGCTGCAAAATTTAAATTACTTTGTCGGCAACAGATGGCACTCGGGTCTAATTTCCTAATTTCAATGGCGTGTGTTCGTTAAATATCTGTGTTCGGCGTCACGAGTGAATTAATTGCATGCAAGATATGTTTATAAAATTCCCTGTAAACTCGCTTTTTTCCAGATCTTTATCTGATCAATTGATAAGGCTGTTAGTATATATCTGCCTTCTTCCCCTTATTCCCTACTTCATGTAAAACTGCAACATGTGATACCCTAATTAGCACCTTCATATTCTTTTTTCTACTTAGCTTACTGAAACTTATTACCTCCAATGTGAAAAAACAATTATTTCTCATTTCTTTTATGATGTGCATGTGCGTGTGTGTGTATGGGTAGGGTGGCTAACGCGCGCCGCCATATTGTAAGAGATGCAGATCGAACATTATTTTGGGCGCTATTACACTTTCGCACCTCCTAGTTTTTTCTAGGTTATTACTCGTTTCTAGGCTCGTAGGTCGTTATTCTATTATTCTCACGTCATCAGTGAATGTTTCCACTAATCTTGTGGTAATTTACTCATATATTTAGTGTATAATTACCAATAATTACGTTGTATTCACAGTTCTACACTATACAGTTCGTATCGCCATCACGTTTGTGTGTGTAGTCACGTGACGAATTTCGTACTAGTTTATGCATTATCAGGGCCTAGCTTAAAAGGCACGTGACACACTTTTATCTTAACCGCATTTACGAAATAAAGAAAAAACTTTACTTTTATAATTTAATAAGACTACAGTAATAAATAAAATTAATGATAAATAACTGTAGTCGGGTCATTCTCCACAGAACGTACAATTTTTGTCCCAGGATAATTTTTTTTAAATAACAAAGTTTCTGGTGCGATACTGTCTCATGACTGGTAGACACCAAAGAAAGAGACTTATTCCAGTTGTATTTGTTGCCAGAAAAGTAATTTGGACAGTTCTACTGAAGCTGAAATCAGTTCCTGTGAAAGTTTTTCCTGTGTCCCCAGTGCCCATTTTCAACTTTTCCATTACGTTAGTTTTGGCAGAACGTATCCTTTTAAAAATTTATTTGCAGTATTTTATTCTCAACAGCACGCTAAAAGTGAAAATGCTCTTCCCAAATACTTTCAGAACTAGCAAATATTCATGTTGCTTAATTTCATGTGTGTCTCCGTGTTCATGTGTCATTCCTGTTACTTTGGTGAAAAAGCCGAGGCATGTACCACTGATTGACTCATTTGTTTTAAATATTTGTTAGCAGAGAGCACCACCTATTGTGATTTGGCAAACCTTTTAACGGTGGCTTTTCCAATGTTTTTTTAAGTTTCCTGACAAACGTTTTGGTTCATTTAATGTTAATTCATGGTCATTACTGTTATATATCCTGTTATTAAAAAACAGAACGTAAAATGCTCATAATCATGTCTGAATAATTTTAGTAATTTACTGTGTTGAATCTAATTGTTTGGAAAGGGTGAAGTAGCATAGTTAGTCCATGTGAGCAGGTTGTTTGCTTGACATTCATTCCTGTTGCTGTCACTCCTGTTATAATCGTTCAAGTTACACTAGTGACAACAGTAACAGCAATGACACGTAAGAAGATATTTTGATATTTCATAAGTATTCCTGAAATTTGTGTTCCGATGATTGAGTTGATATGAGCTGCTGTTTCTCATCGTCTGCAGTTTCTTTAGCAGTTGCACCATCATCACCATTATGCTTCTCAACTGACATCGGCACTTCTGTTTTTGCAAGCACTGGTTTTTTTCCCTTGAAAGTTTTACAGTTTGTTTTCAAATCTTTCCTTTCCTACATGGTTGACTCTCGTTTTCATTTAGCCAAGAAGAACCTTCACATGTCACGAGAACGAAAAAACATTTCACAGTGGTAACAATAAGAACGAAAAGATGAAATAAGATATTTTTATGGTAAGGTACGAAGGATAAATTCAAACAATAAATTTTGAGTAAAGTAGACTTGACATGAATTTTAAAAACACGTTAATAAGATACAAGAATTTTAAATGCAGTCTTTTCATCTCACCGAGCATCATAATAGTGTTTTGCCAGATAGATAAATAAAAATAGTTAAAATTATTAAATCACTACACTCTCCAAATTACTACAGTAGTCATAGGTCTTACCTTGTTATCACATTAATTATATTAATATGAAAAAATTAACTTTTATACTTAATGAAAACAATGAAACCTGTGCAATAAAAATTAAATTAGTACTAAAAAGGAAACTGCAAAAAGCTAACATGATTCTCAACAATGGATTTATGAAACAACTGCATATTCAGAGGGTGATGGTCACTCACATTAACCCTTTCTTCTTAATTAAAAAGATCTACCTTTATTAAAAAGGTGTCACTAAAGAGTGACATAACACAGGTTAAGCACAACAGCACAGTTAAGTACGTCCGTTTTGATCTACAACATACAAATATATAATACATCAAGAAAAATAAACATCGTGTAATTTATACGACATACTAAATATGCGCTGTACATAGTTATTATCTTATTACGAAACGCAGAAATTATTTATTGATGTTCTGATGCTTGGCAGCGATGAACTATCAAACTACTGCCTAGGAAACAGTAGCAGCTTCCGGCTATGAAAAGGCTCTCAATACAATTAAAAACAAATGTTCCTAACATTGATTAAAATGCAGCAGCTATATGCAGTAAAATAATTTACCTATGAACAAGAACAAGAACAACAATACAGTTGGCTCTGTTGTGACTTGCTTGCACACTTTACAGCTAGAAGTCCTTAATTAATGCTTAGAATTTAAAATAGACTTTCCAAAGACTACATTGCTGTGACAGGCATGATAACTGCCCTGCTTTTGTGTTGCAATGACGCAACACGACGTAACAAGGTTAAAATGTAATCTCACATCCTTTTTGGAAATCATTGCATATTAGTATATTGCTTAGAAACACAGAAAAATATTGTGTGTAGTTTTATCATAGTGCATTGTGTGTTTGTAGTTTATATTTTATTCTTGAATTTCTAGTTGCACTTATAGTTTAGCTTGAACCAGACGCATTTGCCCAGAACAGTTTATGTTTTTATATGAACTAACACTGATTGTCTGTCTTTTATTATTATTATTATATGGTATTATGTTTTTAAAAAGGTAAAATAAAGATTATACTACTACCACCACCACCACTAGTGTTACAGCTTAGCTACATTTTATATGAGAAGTGTCAGTACGAAAAATATAGAATGTTTGATTAACTTTAAAAAAGGAAAAAACTATCTTTCTGACACGATTTGACTTCAAAATGGTGCTGCAATATTGTCAGTGAAAATGCGTTACGTCACTTCACATCTCCACATATATCATCATTACGTATCATATCATATCAGACCGATCATCCATATAGATATAGGTGATCCAATGATGGCGGTCTTAGGGGGCAATACTGCATTTTGGTACATCAGGCAACATTAACCATAAAGATTAAACATTTTAGCAGAGCACGCTATGCAGGCGACGTAAGTAAAAACTATAACAGATGATTGTAACTATGACTACGATGTAACCATAATAGGCAGCTGTAACTACAAAGTATAACTAAAACAATAAATGTAACTGTACTATAACTATAATTATAATAATTACCATGATTATATTAGCAACTATAACTATAATAATAATAATAACTATGATTGTATTAGTAACTATAACTATAATAATAATAACAATAACTGCATTAGTAACTATAACTATAAAAATAACAATAACTATAATTGTATTAGTAACTATAACAATAATAATAATAACAATAACTATAATAATAACAATAACTAGAATTGATTTAGTTACTATAACTATAATAATAACAATAACTGTAATTGTATGAGTAAGTATAGCTATAATTATAGCTATATATAGCTATAACTATAATAATAACAATAACTATAAATGTATTAGTAACTATAAGTATAATTATAAAAATAACTATAACTATAATAAAAATAACAATAACTATGATTGTATTAGTAACTATAACTATAATAATAATAACAATAACTATAATTGTAATAGTAACTACAACTATAATAATAACAATTGCTATAATTGCATTACTAACTATAACTATAATAATAACAATAACTATAATTGTATTAGTAACTATAACTATAACTTTAACTATAATTATAACTATAACTATTATAATAACAATAACTATAATTGTATTAGTAACTATAACTATAACTTTAACTATAATTATAACTATAACTATTATAATAACAATAACTATAATTGTATTAGTAACTATAACTATAACTATAATAAAAAAAAACTATAACTACAACGGCAACTGTAATTAGTGAAACCGTAGTTTAAAAAGTTTTTTAATTTAAAAAAACATGAGTATTTGTTTAAAGAAACATTAATACAACAAACACATTGCCAAATCTAATATACAAAAACATCATTTTATTAGAAACAACAACATATTGGTCACTGCTCCACATATTAACAGAAACAAGTGTAATATTATTATAACTGCAAATATAATAAAAGCCTGTAATCTGAGAAAGACTCTCATTATTTACATGTAAAAAAGGAAATATAATCAGATGATTTGACACTAACACTGACCTTGTGACCTTAATTTTGACCTTTGTTACCTCTCAAATGCAAATTTTGCTCTCAACTTTTGCTCACAAATGGCAAATTGTCAGGTAAGAGTTTCACCATTTTTAAGATTATTGTGAACAAAAATAGTAAAAAAGGAAGCAATTAGGTTGCAGAACACCTGAAATAATTTTTCTTCTTGAGCATATAGCTGCCAGAAACTCAAGGGTAGTCAAGGACTTGGTTTGCTCACGATTCTTAGTCCCACTGGTAAAAATATTCAGTACACCCCATATGGCAAAGTTGCAAAAAACTGCATCTAACTGACAGTCATCTTTTTCATTGTCATATCTGTATTCTAAATTTGCCCTTGCAGTATTAAAATCTGACAAAGACATGATGCGCACGCAAATAACAATACTACCAACATCGATATGACACGATGTGCACGCAAATAACCATACTACTGACATGATGTGAGCACAAATAACAATACTACCGACATGGATATGACACGATGCGCATGCAAATAACCATACTACCGACATGGATATGACACGATGTGCACGCAAATAACCATACTACCGACATGGATATGACACGATGCATGTAAATAACCATACTACCGACATGGATATGACACGATGCGCATGTAAATAACAATACTACCGACATGGATATGACACGATGTACACGCAAATAACAATACTACCGACATGGATATGACACGATGCACACGCAAATAACCATACTACCGACATGGATATGACACGATGCACACGCAAATAACAATACTACCGACATGGATATGACACGATGCGCACGCAAATAACAATACTACCGACATGGATATGACACGATGCGCACGCAAATAACGTTACTACCGACATGGATATGACACGATGCGCATGTAAATAACCATACTACCGACATGGATATGACACGATGCGCACGCAAATAACCATACTACCGACATGGATATGACACGATGCACACGCAAATAACCATACTACCGACATGGATATGACACGATGCGCACGCAAATAACCATACTACCGACATGGATATGACACGTTGTGCACGCAAATAACCATACTACCGACATGGATATGACACGTTGTGCACGCAAATAACAATACTACCAACATGGATATGACACGATGTGCACACAAATAACCATACTACCGACATGATGCGAGCACAAATAACCATACTACTGACATGGATATGACACGATGTGCACGCAAATAACCATACTACCGCCATGGATATGACATGACATGCAAGCAATTAATAATACTACTGACATGGATATGACATGAGCTTTCCATGTGATGCAGCGTGTAGACTTTTACTATTATAATGTGATATTCCTGAATTACATTCCAGACTCTTGCATGAGAATGACGAAAATCAGAAAAAATGAAGAAAAAATATCACATGGGCAAGTTTATGCTAGCCTATTCATATTTGTACTTATCCGGGTTTAAATAACACACCACAGTACAAAAGAGAGACCAGGGATCAACGACCACAATGGTTATGGGCTCCTTCCATCATGATAATTAATCATTTTTAAAATAAATTTTCAAATCAAGTGGAAATTTAAAATGATGCACGTGAACAGTAGATGTACATAGTAGTAGACGTAATAGTAGATTGATTATACATCTAGAACTACATGAATCTGAGACAACCGAAATGGCTGCAGTGACAGGGAGCCACTTGACTATAGAAAACAATGAACAATACAGTAAGTCCTCGCTTAACAACTCCCCGTTTAGTGACGTTTCGTTTTAACGACGCTGAACGTTTGACACCTTTTCTCACTTAACGACACACTGTTTCGTTTTAACAACAATTATTTTCTTTGATCACAGCCATTTTTCACTTTATGAACAACTTTTTTACATAATTTGAAGCACTAAAATGGTACATATTGCGTTATTCTGTTCGAAAAACACATGAGCAACTTAAATAATGCAACTATTACAATGCTTTTGCTTCCCGACTGACTACCCACTAAATTCTAGCTGTTTGTATCAAGAGACACCCAAGTTTAACCTTTATGCCAAGGAATTTTGTCTGTAATCTGTTGCTATAACAACCAGATTAGTTTTACATGAAATTGTCTCAAGGTCACTCCATGCAGAGCTTGGCTTTCACTATCTAGTGTTTAACATGCAGTGTTTAGACGGGAGGAGAAACCGCTAGCACGTCTAACTAGATTGGTGGCTTAAGCAAATAGGAAAAATTAATCAGTAGAAATATGAATAAAACTCATAAAACATTTAATTTATATGTTTAGAGCAGCATTGATACATTGATTTTTGGTTCTGGAATGTATCTCATTTCACTTACATTACATTACTTCCTCTGAAGGTTTTGGTTTCGCTTAACAACGTTTCGCTTAACGTCGCATTTTGCTGGAAAGCATTAGCGTCATTAAGCGAGGACTTACTGCACTGGCATTCTTCTGCGAGCGAAATGGCTAATAAATAACTTAAATCACATATTTACGATAAATTTGTTAATAGAAACTCTATAAGTAGTAATTGGCATACAAAATTTAAGAGATCCTAATGACTATTTTACAATTGCAAAGTATTAAGCAAATAAAATAAACAGATCAACTTAACAAAAATAAGTTCTATATGTATGACATTAACACAGGCACAAATGCTTGTAACAGTAACTACAGGTACAACGAGTTACCACCCACCATTAATGAAATAACATTGAAATCTTTTACAATGAACCTTAGGAAACATTATATATTATTCTGTCATCTGGTAAGTAGTTACACAAAAAATCTATGGTGGATACTATGCAAGGTGAATACTAGGGCCCTAAGTAAGAGAGAAATTCCAGGGGTGCTGCAATTGAACACTCCAGTCCCATAAGAAACTTTAGCAATACTTCAGAGAATGTGAAATCTAGTTTCATATTTTAAAATATGAAAATTAAAAGCATTTTTCAAAAGAAAGGTTCTCAGTTTTACATGATTTGCACGATTTTTTGCTTTTGATCAGTGCAATAGTCACACGATTAAGTTAAATCTAACAAAAACATCAGCTTGTGAAAAGTAAATCCGAAACATTTCACCAGCTTCATCATTTTCAGAACTCTGGTCTTGTTGCATATACTTCATTAGAGATATTTTATACAGTTTCATTTAATTAAAGGTGTTGTGCACTTATGAGGCAACTGCATATACATTATGTTATTAGGTATTCTAAGCTTAAAAATTAAAGAAGTGCTTCCAGAATTTAGCACTCTAGGCAGTTGACTAGTTTGCCTAGTGGTACAGCCGGCCGTGTACTCAGACCTAAAGATGGACAAACACATTAATGTGATAAATCCCATAATCACAATTATTGTATGCCAAATTTGCTAATCACATCAATACAATTAAATATCATTATAAAACTTATTCAAAAATTTCTATGACTAGTCATCCGTAACAGTGCTACAGAAGAAATTTATATAA
Organism: Tubiluchus corallicola; assembly: GCA_030141605.1. Classification (NCBI taxonomy): domain Eukaryota; kingdom Metazoa; phylum Priapulida; class Priapulimorpha; order Priapulimorphida; family Tubiluchidae; genus Tubiluchus; species Tubiluchus corallicola. The sequence continues at coordinate 18,943 of JAQGDQ010001813.1, forward strand.
TCACATCACGTATACAAATCCAGGTAAGTACACAGGAAAATATAAATAATCCTAATCCCAATCCTAACCATAAGATATCAACTAAAAACGTGATTTTTTCACATAGATATACTGTCAAAATTATAAATAGTGTTGTCAATATGTACATTCTCATCTCTGTTAGATCTGGCCTGCAGATGGAACGAATTCCTTAAGAAAGCGCTTGCTTTGTGTAGAACATATTAGATGATCACATTTTGCAAAAATTTCTGCTTCTGGTCATGGCGACGATGATGCGCGGAACTGGACGGCTAAATCCCATCCGGTATACCACCCTTCCTCCAATCAGAGACAGCGGAGAGTTGACCGTTGTCCGTCACTTCGATGGCCTGAACGACGGACTCGCCAATGTCGTGAACTAAGATCTCGTGGCCTCGAGTGACCAAAGTTTCTACATAATTCTGTAAATGTGAAACCAGAGTAAGTTTTTTGGGACATACTTTAAACTTTCCTTTCTTCTCTTTGAACAAAAAGTCATTAAAAATTGTCGCTTCCCAGGGAGAATCCGTCTTCGTATCGCACTTGATTTGGCAGCAGTTGATGGTGCAACCGTTTGGCATCTATGGAGTCAGCGAGATCCATACCTAACCATTCTCTATGCAAGTAAACCTGAAAGAGACAGCAGACAATTATGCAACTGTGAATAGAAGCAACAGCAAATACAACAGGCAGCAAGACCAGACATATATATATATATATATAGGATTATAGGATTATATATAGGATATATAAATCTCTATGGAAAAATATAGTTTCCATAGAGACTTAAACAAAGTTTCAGACGAGTTAAACACTCTTAAAAATTGGAATACAAGATCAATTTCGATTACTAACAATGATATGGATTTTGGAATATTTTTAGAAAATAATGGTAGATCAATTACAAATTTTAATTTAATTAATTAATTTACTAACACTCAATTTCAATTTACAGACAGTGTACGTGCATATGTACACTACAATACAATATAAAATTACATAGATATTTAATGACATTTTCTGCAATAACCATCTCCATCAATTTGCACGTTACACTTAGTCAGCGATATACTTGTCCACAGTTGTTTAAATCAGAACTTTTGCCTTGCTTAAAATACTAGGTTTATATTTGTCAGTTTCCATAGTGTAAGTAAAACACCATCACAGGAAGATTTTTCAAAAAGTAATTCCGAGAGGGTACACATAATACACAGGCAAGTTTTTTGTAAAATGTGGCATGAATTTCATCAGGAGATTGACTTTTACTTTAAAATTATTATTAATACTGTTACAACTATTACTCCAAGAAATTAGGAACGAGTTAATTCTTTACAAATGCAAATATAGTCTAAACTGGTGATTCATAAGTCTGTTTAAATGTTAAAAATAGATTCTTTAAGGGCTGCTACACACTACGGTTTTCGTAATTTTAGTGAATGCACTTTTGCGATTTCATTTTTACCGTTTACACTTAAAATAAAACAATGAAATTTGTTACCCTCCGTGTGAAAAAGAAGAAAAAATAGTCCCACACCACTGACAGACTTCAGGTTTTACTGATCCCCAGTTGATTCTAATATCCTTTATTCAGATTAGATTTCCAAATCCAGGTAATAAAGTCACAGGTAAAAAAGTTACAGGTAAAAAGACACAGGTAAAAAAGTCACGTGTAAAAAAGTCAGCGGTAAAAAGTCACAGGTAAAAAAGTCACGGGTAAAAAGTCACCGATAAAAAGGTCACAGGTAAAAAAGTCAAGGGGTAAAAAAGTCACTGGTAAAAAAATCACGGTCACGGGTAAAAAAGTCACGGGTAAAATAGTCACGGGTAAAAAAGTCACGGGTAAAAAGTCACAGGTAATAAAGTCACAGGTAATAAAGTCAAAAGTCACAGGAAACAAGATTCACAGGAAAAAAGAAATAATCCCAACCCTTGTCACCAGATTTCTACCTAATAAACCATCACTGAAACTATTCCATAGTTGCACATACCAATAATGAGGCCAGATTTCACAACTAAAAATACAATACACACTTATATGACATTCATATCCCATGACGGCTAAAAAAGTTTATATGTTAATTTTTTAAATTTATTTCAAATGTCAATTTTTTGACGTTTGTGTGAGTTAGGGCCTCCTGAGTTTGTTAAGCCCGTCTACAGGAGACATTTTCCGCTACCTCGAGCATAAAGAAGGGTATTTCATTAATAAACAACCTACAAGTTCAATAAATTTTATAATTTTTTATTAAAAATCAACGCTTCAACAAACCACACTATAGCAGTCAACTTTGGGTAATAAAGAATGATTTAAGAAATCTGGAATAGACCAAAAACATGACACAACTATAATTTTATTAGAAATGTTATAAAATTCGTTGATATTCTATGCTCTTGATCAAAGTGATGCCAGTCTTACTAGAAATGTTAAAAAATTCGTTGATATTCTAAGCAGTTGATCAAACTGATGCCACGCCTATTATTCAGAATTTAAAAACTCCAAGGGTCTTTCTTCTTCTTCTTCTGTTAGAGAATCTGCTAGCAAATGACAAAGTGCACACAGAACATCCATTTCAAGTAGTTCACTCACATTGTTTCACATTGTTCAACCGTGTGTGTACCACTTCAGGAATGTTGCAAAGGTTTCCGCTCAATCCCAAGTAGTTCACTCACATTGTTTCACATTGTTCAACTGTGTGTGTACCACTTCAGGAATGTTGCAAAGGTTTCCGCTCAATCCCAAGTAGTTCACTCACATTGTTTCACATTGTTCAACTGTGTGTGTACCACTTCAAGAATGTTGCAAAGGTTTCTGCTCTGTCCGAAGTAGTTCACTCACATTGTTTCACATTGTTCAACTGTGTGTGTACCACTTCAAGAATGTTGCAAAGGTTTCTGCTCTGTCCGAAGTAGTTCACTCACATTGTTTCACATTGTTCAACTGTGTGTGTACCACTTCAAGAATGTTGCAAAGGTTTCCGCTCAATCCCAAGTAGTTCACTCACATTGTTTAACTGTTAAAACGAAACAGTGTGTCGTTAAGTGAGAAAAGGTGTCAAATGTTCAGCGTCGTTAAAACGAAACGTCGCTAAACGGGGAATCGTTAAGCGAGGACTTACTGTACTTTCATTGTTTTCTATAGTCAAGTGGCTCCCTGTCACTGCAGCCATTTCGGTTGTCTCAGATTCATGTAGTTCTAGATGTATAATCAATCTACTATTACGTCTACTACTATGTACATCTACTGTTCACGTGCATCATTTTAAATTTCCACTTGATTTGAAAATTTATTTTAAAAATGATTAATTATCATGATGGAAGGAGCCCATAACCATTGTGGTCGTTGATCCCTGGTCTCTCTTTTGTACTGTGGTGTGTTATTTAAACCCGGATAAGTACAAATATGAATAGGCTAGCATAAACTTGCCCATGTGATATTTTTTCTTCATTTTTTCTGATTTTCGTCATTCTCATGCAAGAGTCTGGAATGTAATTCAGGAATATCACATTATAATAGTAAAAGTCTACACGCTGCATCACATGGAAAGCTCATGTCATATCCATGTCAGTAGTATTATTAATTGCTTGCATGTCATGTCATATCCATGGCGGTAGTATGGTTATTTGCGTGCACATCGTGTCATATCCATGTCAGTAGTATGGTTATTTGTGCTCGCATCATGTCGGTAGTATGGTTATTTGTGTGCACATCGTGTCATATCCATGTTGGTAGTATTGTTATTTGCGTGCACAACGTGTCATATCCATGTCGGTAGTATGGTTATTTGCGTGCACAACGTGTCATATCCATGTCGGTAGTATGGTTATTTGCGTGCGCATCGTGTCATATCCATGTCGGTAGTATGGTTATTTGCGTGTGCATCGTGTCATATCCATGTCGGTAGTATGGTTATTTGCGTGCGCATCGTGTCATATCCATGTCGGTAGTATGGTTATTTACATGCGCATCGTGTCATATCCATGTCGGTAGTAACGTTATTTGCGTGCGCATCGTGTCATATCCATGTCGGTAGTATTGTTATTTGCGTGCGCATCGTGTCATATCCATGTCGGTAGTATTGTTATTTGCGTGTGCATCGTGTCATATCCATGTCGGTAGTATGGTTATTTGCGTGTGCATCGTGTCATATCCATGTCGGTAGTATTGTTATTTGCGTGTACATCGTGTCATATCCATGTCGGTAGTATTGTTATTTACATGCGCATCGTGTCATATCCATGTCGGTAGTATGGTTATTTACATGCGCATCGTGTCATATCCATGTCGGTAGTATGGTTATTTGCGTGCACATCGTGTCATATCCATGTCGGTAGTATGGTTATTTGCATGCGCATCGTGTCATATCCATGTCGGTAGTATTGTTATTTGTGCTCACATCATGTCAGTAGTATGGTTATTTGCGTGCACATCGTGTCATATCGATGTTGGTAGTATTGTTATTTGCGTGCGCATCATGTCTTTGTCAGATTTTAATACTGCAAGGGCAAATTTAGAATACAGATATGACAATGAAAAAGATGACTGTCAGTTAGATGCAGTTTTTTGCAACTTTGCCATATGGGGTGTACTGAATATTTTTACCAGTGGGACTAAGAATCGTGAGCAAACCAAGTCCTTGACTACCCTTGAGTTTCTGGCAGCTATATGCTCAAGAAGAAAAATTATTTCAGGTGTTCTGCAACCTAATTGCTTCCTTTTTTACTATTTTTGTTCACAATAATCTTAAAAATGGTGAAACTCTTACCTGACAATTTGCCATTTGTGAGCAAAAGTTGAGAGCAAAATTTGCATTTGAGAGGTAACAAAGGTCAAAATTAAGGTCACAAGGTCAGTGTTAGTGTCAAATCATCTGATTATATTTCCTTTTTTACATGTAAATAATGAGAGTCTTTCTCAGATTACAGGCTTTTATTATATTTGCAGTTATAATAATATTACACTTGTTTCTGTTAATATGTGGAGCAGTGACCAATATGTTGTTGTTTCTAATAAAATGATGTTTTTGTATATTAGATTTGGCAATGTGTTTGTTGTATTAATGTTTCTTTAAACAAATACTCATGTTTTTTTAAATTAAAAAACTTTTTAAACTACGGTTTCACTAATTACAGTTGCCGTTGTAGTTATAGTTTTTTTTTATTATAGTTATAGTTATAGTTACTAATACAATTATAGTTATTGTTATTATAATAGTTATAGTTATAATTATAGTTAAAGTTATAGTTATAGTTACTAATACAATTATAGTTATTGTTATTATAATAGTTATAGTTATAATTATAGTTAAAGTTATAGTTATAGTTACTAATACAATTATAGTTATTGTTATTATAATAGTTATAGTTATAATTATAGTTAAAGTTATAGTTATAGTTACTAATACAATTATAGTTATTGTTATTATAATAGTTATAGTTATAATTATAGTTAAAGTTATAGTTATAGTTACTAATACAATTATAGTTATTGTTATTATAATAGTTATAGTTATAATTATAGTTAAAGTTATAGTTATAGTTACTAATACAATTATAGTTATTGTTATTATAATAGTTATAGTTATAATTATAGTTAAAGTTATAGTTATAGTTACTAATACAATTATAGTTATTGTTATTATAATAGTTAT
>JAQGDQ010001906.1:0-21474 GCA_030141605.1 Tubiluchus corallicola
TTGTTAGAGGTATTAAATTTGCAGAACCGCCATTTTTCGTTGAGCGAGATGAAGGATGTTATGAGCGTGGTCACGAGGTCACCAAAGATCGGTAAACAAAGACACTTTCTGTACGCCGTACATCATTCTCACTCAGTCGCGCCGAAGACGAGAAACATGGCGATCTTTACCGCAATGCATGCGTTTGAAATTTGCCAAAAAAGGTCATTTCAAATCTGGTAAACCCTAGCCAAGCATCGGTTCACTTATGCCCACTGTTCCCCATAATTAGGAACACCACTTTTAATTACAATATTTTTTGTTCTTATTTATGTTATTTTGTAATAATAATAATGATGGTGACCCCAACGATGATGATGATGATATTAACAACAACAATAACAATAGTAACAACAACAACAGCAACAAAATTGAAATTTGCCACAAAATGGTAAGTTATTTAATTTAAAACTATGAATTCTTTGTATAATCATAATAATGAGTTAAAAAATTCAATGTCTGTTGTGTGTTATAATCCTTTAAATGTTAGACAGAAAAAGAACAAAAGAAAATATTAGTTCCATAGTCGGTGTTTGAACCTTGAACCTTTTGTTTGTAAAGATCGTCTTATTTTTAAAGATTTGCGAATGTAATTACAAATGTTTTTGTAAACTCTTTTGCAAATGAGAGATTACAATAACAAGGAAACAACAAGATGTGGGCCAGCCCGTCATGAATGCCTGTAATCAAAATGCGCTCATATATTGGTTTGCCGGACAATAGTGGGGAGACCGTTCAGTCTGAATTTGCCAATTGTCCGAATTTACCAATACTAAACTAATACAGTAGGCGCCGTGTATTAGACTCACGGTGATGTATAATCAATCACCTAATTGTCTCAAAAATGTCTGGTACGGGCAGCTCCTATGCAGTATATAAAAACTGTCAGCAATTGACTCAAATAACTCTGCATAATTGACTATAAACCACTTAAGCATGCTGACGTACAAGCTACACAAGTATCGTTACATGCTGCTTGGATGTAAACAAAGTGACGACCCGCCAACTAGCGGTCAGCTCGCGAAACAACATACTGTGTCCGTAGTATGCGGGACTTTTAACGGTCCAGAGTTTGTCCGAATTTTCCGATACCCAAGAACGCGAGGTCCGGCAAAGCGAGATATATGAGTGTGTAGCATTCTCGGATTTGAAAATTTATTAATTTTTACTAGACTGGTCTCAAGCGTGTCCGATGTACAGCAGAGGTTGGACAGCAGAATTCAAGTAAAACCGGTCGATTTTGACGCAGCGATGAAACTACGCGAAGAGACTCATCACTTGGGTATGTCCTATAAGTGTCGTCCTCTCATAAGTGTTTGTGGTGTGTTACCCATTTTGGTAACGGTTTTTGTACAATTTTTGATTCGATCAATCAATCAATCAATTTATTTCACTCCAGCAATACAATACATCAACATACAATATTATTTAAAAAAAAGAAACAGTATAGGTAAAAAAACGTTGATGAAGTCAAATTAACCAAATAAAAGAGTTGCTGTATGACACCTTGAAAGCTTGGCTTGTTAAGGTGGCACAAATGAGTGAATGAAAGAATGGTTAGGGTTAGTAGACATGATGGAATGGAAAAAATAGTAAGATTAGGGATAGGAAGAAGGAAGGGAGGGGAGGATGAGTGAATGAAAGAATGGTTAGGGTTAGTAGACATGATGGAATGGAAAAATAGTAAGATTAGGGATAGGAAGAAGGAAGGGAGGGGAGGATGAGTGAATGAAAGAATGGTTAGGGTTAGTAGACATGATGGAATGGAAAAAATAGTAAGATTAGGGATAGGAAGAAGGAAGGGAGGGGAGGATGAGTGAATGAAAGAATGGTTAGGGTTAGTAGACATGATGGAATGGAAAAAATAGTAAGATTAGGGATAGGAAGAAGGAAGGGAGGGGAGGATGAGTGAATGAAAGAATGGTTAGGGTTAGTAGACATGATGGAATGGAAAAAATAGTAAGATTAGGGATAGGAAGAAGGAAGGGAGGGGAGGATGAGTGAATGAAAGAATGGTTAGGGTTAGTAGACATGATGGAATGGAAAAATAGTAAGATTAGGGATAGGAAGAAGGAAGGGAGGGGAGGATGAGTGAATGAAAGAATGGTTAGGGTTAGTAGACATGATGGAATGGAAAAAATAGTAAGATTAGGGATAGGAAGAAGGAAGGGAGGGGAGGATGAGTGAATGAAAGAATGGTTAGGGTTAGTAGACATGATGGAATGGAAAAAATAGTAAGATTAGGGATAGGAAGAAGGAAGGGAGGGGAGGATGAGTGAATGAAAGAATGGTTAGGGTTAGTAGACATGATGGAATGGAAAAAATAGTAAGATTAGGGATAGGAAGAAGGAAGGGAGGGGAGGATGAGTGAATGAAAGAATGGTTAGGGTTAGTAGACATGATGGAATGGAAAGAAATAGTAAGATTAGGGATAGGAAGAAGGAAGGGAGGGAAGGATGAGTGAATGAAAGAATGGTTAGGGTTAGTAGACATGATGGAATGGAAAAAATAGTAAGATTAGGGATAGGAAGAAGGAAGGGAGGGGAGGATGAGTGAATGAAAGAATGGTTAGGGTTAGTAGACATGATGGAATGGAAAAAATAGTAAGATTAGGGATAGGAAGAAGGAAGGGAGGAGAAGAAACGGCCACAGTAACGACCATTTGTTGACTGATTGTAATTTAATCATTATTTGCATCATTATACTAAATGATTTTTGGCAATGTTCATATAGGGGATATAATTATCGTTTTCTGTTTTGCAATTGTTGCATTTTTGTCGTTCTATGGTTACTGCTGTAGCATTCATTCCCCGAACGCTAGCGTGTTGTAGAGATTGCTGGCATCTATTAGAATTACATAGAACATTGTAGAATGTTCCGTTGAAATGATCGTCTTACCGTGTGGAATGTTCTGGAACTTAACTTCTGGAAGCTTCTCGGGCGCGCTATATAAGGTGAAGCAGGCCGCTGACAGAGACACGCTGATTCACACAGACGTCACTTACACATTCTCTTGTATACTTGTATTTTCAGATACACTTAAACGTTTTCCAGATTTTCACGTTTACTGTAAACATTTCGCGTTCCTTCATACTTTTGTGTTGTAGAATTCTCGCTTAATAAACTAGTTTAATTTGACGAAGTGTTTTCTGGTTTTCTCTGCGAGCCTTCCGAGAGAAACAAAACATAGCGTCTCCAAAGCGCACCAGGACTGCACCAACGGCTTAACGGGGAGAGAAATGGAATTTCCGACAACATCGCAAAAAATCTTCCACGCAAAGTTATCTTACTGAATATTACGCTAACGCAGTGGTGTGCAAATTAACTGACTAGCTGGGCCACGTTAAACATTCATGCAATTCCTGTGGGCCACAGGCAGTTTGATCAAGGAGTCAAGTACAGAAAGGCCTAACACCGATTTTTTTGCATCCGACCTGAGTACATCATTACTACTACACTCAAGAAACTATTTTAGAAGTTATTAAAATTTATATTACAAATCACATATTTCTACTTTCAGGACAGATAGTGGTAATTTCATTACAATGCATATTAGTAATGTGTATCACACAGTCTGTGTAGTACAGTGACATTAAGCTACAACAGTCTTGTAAGGGTTAATGGCATCCGATCTAGTAGAAAAAACTACCCGCACTACCTTTGCGATATTGGTGCAGACTTTAGCTGGATCGCCCGGGCCGCACTTTCATTACGTTGCTTAGTTAGTGATGAGTGTGACAGGTTGTTTCGTTCAAACTTCATGCCATGTTGTCTAAACTTGTTTGCAAATGACTTACCATTAAAATGGCTGCGCCTAACGGTCATCGCGGGAGATTAAATTTACAAGTTTCGTACAGGGTTACTGCTGATGCAAGCCCTGCATGCAAAAACACCGCAAGTAAGCAATTCAAAATTTCAAGGTGAATTCTTAAAGGTTTATTTATGAAAAGTGTTTCCTGTGCTTCTAGTTCTGTTGCTACATACTGTTTAATCTTTTGTTTAGCGCCTTACACACCAGTTGGCAGCACTGAAGATCTGTTTCCCGGCACATGGTTCTTGACTCACGTGGACGAGAAGTTTCGACGCAAATACGAGCGGAAACCGCTGCGGGCCGTGGGTGCAATCTCATTGTATGGAAGAGGCGATGTATCAATGCAAGAAAAATATTCGGTAAGTTTCCTAAGCGTAAGAAATCAAATGGAAAAGCTTTGATTGGATTATTTATTTTATTTTTTGTTCCAAACTGTTTTTTAGGCAAAGTGGAGGTTGGTGTGCGTAGTCTAGCGGTCTAGACACTTAACGGTTCTCTATGGGCTCATGAGCTAATAGAGATGTAATACAAAAACAGCTAATGGAGCAGGGGTGTGCAAATTATCTGACTGGCCGGGCCACATTAAACTTTCCCACAATTCCTGCGGGTCACAGGCAGTTTGATCAAGGAGCCAAGTACAGAAAGGCCTAATAACGATTGTTTTTTGCATCCGACCTGCGTACATCTTTACTACTACACTCAAGAAACTATTTTAGAAGTTATTAAAATTTATATTACAAACCATATATTTCTACTTTCAGGACAGATAGTGGTAATTTCATTACAATGCATATTAGTAATGTGTATCACACAGTCTGTGTAGTACAGTGTTATTAAGCTACAACCGTCTTGTAAGGGTTAATGGCATCCGATCTAGTAGAAAAAACTACCCGCATTATCTTTGGGATCGTGGCACGGACTTCAGCTGGATACACTCAATTAATCGCCCGGGCCGCACTTTCATTAGGTTGACAAATTTCTTCGCGGGTCGCACAAATTCTCTCGGTGGGCCGCAAGTGGCCCGCGGGCCGCAATTTGCACACCCCTGTAATAGAGATATAATACAAAAAGCATTTGCAAATGATTACTGATGACCTAATAGAGATATAATACAAAAGGTATATAAAATTTCCATGCATGTTCGCAATAAATGATTTAGCTATGCAAAAGGCAACAGGTATGTAGTTGTGTTATCTACTTGTTACCTTACTCTACCAAATGTGCAACTTTTCAAAGTACCGGGTGACTTGTTGGTGGCGAGTAACTTTAAAAATTGTTTGTTGTAGGCCAAAACGACCGAATCGAAGGCTGCTAAGGACATTAGAGTAGACGGCAGTGACCAGACCAACGCCTTGACCTAGAAACAATGCCAGACTTTGTGCATGCAGAGATTTCCCATATTGTCGTGTTTGTAATCACGTGCGGAAGAAACCGTGGTTTAAATTTCTCGAATACGCTGCTCTGTGATAATAGAATTATGTTGTTTTATGCTTCCAGAAATTGTGTTTTGTCCAAGCCCTGGTGGCTGAATTTGTAACTAGGCAGAATGATGTCATATCAGCTGTTTGAATTTCTACTCCTAGTGGCTGAATTTGTAACTAGGCAGAATGATGTCATATCAGCTGTTTGAATTTCTGCTCCTAGTGGCTGAATTTGTAACTAGACAGAATGATGTCATATCAGCTGTTTGAATTTCTGCTCCTAGTGGCTGAATTTGTAACTAGGCAGAATGATGTCATATCAGCTGTTTGAATTTCTGCTCCTAGTGGCTGAATTTGTAACTAGACAGAATGATGTCATATCACCTGTTTGAATTTCTGCTCCTTCTACACCTCGCTATTCAAAATAAATCTTATAAGGCCTATGAGTTTTCTGCTACTGTATGAGTACAGACATAACTAAATGATTACAAATTAGGTACTGTTCTATTCAGGAGAATCTCTGCTATCCAATCATGCTATTATTGAGCATTTATAAGTGATTTAATTGGATAAAATTAAGAAAAACACGCCCTTTTCAGGCACTTTAACTTACCCTATTGAATAGTTTAGTCTGGTGTACACTTGCGTGATCGTACACACTATTTTATTGATCACCTACTTGCTACAGCCCAAACTGTGCAGTGTTCTGCTGCTATTCCAGGAAAAACCAACCGATCAGCCAAGGACAAATTAAGGTCGTCTCATCTTTTAGCAGGAATTTCTCCTTAAAAATAAAGTAGACTTGAGGCTAAAGTTTATCAGAGTGTTGTGTCTGGATAGTTGAAATTTTCTACATTAGCTGATTTCACACAAGTGATACTGTACATTGTTACAGTGCAAACACTGCAGTTACTGAAAGTTTTTTTCAATTTTTAATTTGATCGATTCTCAATTTCTCTAAAGTCAGCAAATTCATTTTAATATAATTTTACATGAAAATCCATTGTGTGAGGAGTAGAAACCTACAAAAATTATCAAATATAATGTAATCGCTGCTTAGTGAGAGCAGTTTTTCATGAAGCCCTGCAAAATGTAGCAAACGCTTACGGTCCCAAAGAAGTTAAATTTCTTTTTGCTGTAAATAAGATTAATTTTCTAATTTCTTTAGTTGATATGACTGACACCAGGGATCAAGAGGCTTTAAATCTTTTTCACTAATGAGATTTTTCCTATTAAGTTTTCTATTTTGGATACTTAGTTGTTTATATATAGACGGTACGCAATTGTTACTCGTGTTTATGAAAAAGATATTGCATATTGCCCGTAGCGAATGCACATATAGTGCTTTGCTGTAACTGTAATGATTATCGCACACTGTCACAGGGTATATCGTGATGTTTCGTGTTACTAACTAATGTCATGTAACATGTAACAGTTTAGTATACGTACTTTTATAAGTTACATTCTGTGTTTATATACAGATAGTTGTCTACTTACGACCGCAATACTTTCCTATTGATTTGTCGTATGACGAATTGAACCATCTGACTCGTGTATTCAAGTGGTGCCCTCTACACCTAAGACGTGTGTGTACGCGCGCTAAGTACAGCGCCATCTACAATGAACTTTCCGATGAATTTGGCACCATCATACCTTACTGATCTTTTGATATACCGTAACGTATCCCAAACACTTCGTTCTAATGCTAATGAACTAATTAATTTACATCAGCCAATTCTTAATACAGTCTCTATAATGAAAAAGCTTTTACCTGTCTGAGCTCCACGTCTCTGGAATAACTTACCTGTTGCTACACGTTCTACAAATTCATTAGACTGTTTTAAACAACATCTCAAGACACATTTGTTTAAATTTTACTTTTTATGATGAATTATTTTTAATTTTTAATGTCTTAAATTTTATGTTTCTTATGAAATTTAAATTTATTTTATTGTTTAGCGAGGTGAGATTTTGAATGATGTAGTGTGATATATAAACGAATTTCACGTTACGTTTTGTTATATCTAAACAAACAGAAATTTAAAGTTAATTGGCTAAAAAAAGTCGAGGGAAATGTGAGTTCTACACCGCCGGGCCGGAAAAAATCGTCCCTCATATCCGATGTCCGTTATAGCCGAAGTTGATTCAGACCAAGGGTGTGTCTAGACCTGAGAGCTCTATATACCTCATCTGGTAGCCTAATGCCCAATGAACAGTTTGTAGCAATGTATGTAATATACTGATTTAATGCAGGCTTCCATTCATCTTGAACTGAACACAAAAATTGATGTTTATTCAAAGTCGGGCTCGTGCGGGGTCTCGGCATAGGCTTGATTATATATATTTGATCATAGGGTCCCTTATATGCGAGGTAATTTACCTGGGTTTCTGTTATGCGGGACCTGAAGATATCGTCCCTTATAACCGAAAGCCCTTATATCCGAGTATCTTATAAACGAAGATTTTTACATAAGAAAAACATTACGAAAAATCGGGACCGGTGTTGGTGGTCTATTGTATGCGACTACCTTATACCCGAGGTTGACTGTAGTTGGTTTTGTATAAGCAATGAAGTTGTGATCGGGTCATAAAGTCGGAACAGTCGTAAGTCGCGTAGGTCATAAGTTGACAGCTACCTGTATATTAAATTTTTGATGAATTACTGAATTAACTCATTATTACCAGTATTATGTTAAAACCTAGTACGCCGTCTTAGTAGAACTTGTATCTCTCGGTTTGTCGATTGTCCGTATTGACCGATCAGTCGCCCAATTGTCTCAATAAAGTCTAGTAGGACTGCTGTAGTTAAAAAACTACAACTCTATTAAAACTTTTAATATACATAGTTAAAAATCATGTCAAACGTTTCGACAGAGCTACTGCTGTCATCATCAGTGGTAAATTTTTACAAGCATACAACCAGTTTTGTATACTGTACTAAGCATACAACCAGTTTTATATACTGTACCATATATAATGTATAAACGTACTACCAGTTTTATATACTGTACCATATATAATGTATAAACGTACAACCAGTTTTATATACTGTACCGTATCTAATGTATAAACGTACAACCAGTTTTATATACTGTACCGTATATAATGTATAAACGTACAACCAGTTTTATATACTGTACCGTATATAATGTATAAACGTACAACCAGTTTTATATACTGTACCGTATATAATGTATAAACGTACAACCAGTTTTATATACTGTACCGTATATAATGTATAAACGTACAACCAGTTTTATATACTGTACCGTATATAATGTATAAACGTACAACCAGTTTTATATACTGTACCGTATATAATGTATAACTGTACAACCAGTTTTATATACTGTACCGTATATAATGTATAAACGTACAACCAGTTTTATATACTGTACCGTATATAATGTATAAACGTACAACCAGTTTTATATACTGTACCGTATCTAATGTATAAACGTACAACCAGTTTTATATACTGTACCGTATCTAATGTATAAACGTACAACCAGTTTTATATACTGTACCGTATATAATGTATAAACGTACAACCAGTTTTATATACTGTACCGTATATAATGTATAAACGTACAACCAGTTTTATATACTGCACCGTATCTAATGTATAAACGTACAACCAGTTTTATATACTGTACCGTATCTAATGTATAAACGTACAACCAGTTTTATATACTGTACCGTATATAATGTATAAACGTACAACCAGTTTTATATACTGTACCGTATCTAATGTATAAACGTACAACCAGTTTTATATACTGTACCGTATATAATGTATAAACGTACAACCAGTTTTATATACTGCACCGTATATAATGTATAAACATACAACCAGTTTTATATAATGTTCTATACTGTAGGGACTGCCTATATAAACTGGTTGTACATTTATAAAAATTTACCACTGATGATGACAGCAGTAGCTCTGTCGAAACTTTTGACATGATTTTTAACAACTACGTAAATTAAAAGTTTTAATAAAGTTGTGGTGTTTCGACTATAAATATTTTGCATTCTTAATAAACTGCATGAAATGTAGATATATGTACATACATACATACATACTTAGTGTACGCAAAATGTACTGTTGTTTACTTTTGTGTATAGTGAAAAAAAGTTTACAGAATTATGGAATTTAGAGTAACTTCAGTATGTATTTAGTAATTTTGTTAGTAGTTAATTAGTAAACTGACCTGTTTCTGCACAACAGTTAATTTTATAACCACATAGCTGATTGGCCACCGAAAATGTATTTGCCAATTATGTAAAATGAGCCACTGGCCCAAGTGTGGTTACACCGTGACTTCATTATGCTCCAGTAAAGCAATAGGTATACAATATTACAATGTCTTACAATATTAGTATGCTTTACAATAGCAATAGCAAATAAGAACTGAAAGTTCTTGTTTTTAAACACATGTTTCTTTTTTTAACACCCTGTAGGTGTATTACGTAAGAACTTGTCTAACACATTCTGTGTTGAAAAATACATTTTCCACCTTTGATATTTTCTATGTAAATAAATTTGTTGTTAACCGCACAATGTGTTGTGTATTTTGATTTTGCTGTCGTGGTTAAATAAATTAGTCTGAACAGCTTGCTGCAATGACACCTGCAAATGTGAACGAGCCTTTAACATTTAATCTAAACATTCTGTTAGCTGTGCTTATTGTAAATGGAACAAAACCACTTCTTAGGAGGTACTGGTACCTAGTACATTTCTGTCACAGTAGGGAACATTGTAATTAAACTAGTGATCTTTGCAAACAAATCATTTTTTACTGGTTCTCTACATTTAACATGTGGGCCTGCATGCTGTAAATGACTGTAGCAGGACTGGCATCTTTTTCATTGCTCTACGATGTCCGAAGTGTGGACACTGGACTGTCCAAAGGGTTTTAGCCATATGTTGTTCCCATCTCCGTACATCTCCTAAGCACACAAAGAATATTTTACTCTGCTTTTTATATTTAAATACATTAACAACATCAGCAGACCATTCCAGAATAACAGATTTACCTTTTTTCCAAATCCTATCGTTAATTCCAGAACAAGCAATCTAAAACAAATTAGGACAAATACCCACTGTGGAACGAACTCTGTAATCAAACAAGCAATTCTACTTTGGAATTCTCTACCATTACAGGTTAAACAAATCAAGTCCCTATCAGCATTTAAACCAAAATTAAAATCACTAATATTAACCAGATATGAAATACCATCACAACAGTACGACGACATACACACTAATTCAGAGTTCATATATCCACAGCCATATTAATTAAATCATAGTTTTTTTCATTTTTTTGTGCATAGTTGTAAATACGTTTGATTTTATTCGTCGTTACTTTCCATTACTGCACAGTAGTTTAGATTGCACTGACGCATTTGCCTTTAGCAGTGTAAGTTTTTATTAACTAACACTGATTGATCATCTCTGTAAAGTTTTTATCAGTGATTATCAATGTATTTTAATGGCAAATAAAGATTATTATATATATATATCTTTCCTCAGGAAAGTTTCCAAGAATGCAGTGGTCCCCATTCATCCAATTAAGCTAAGTGTTGCTTAACTTCAGTCACTAAGCGCTCACTGTAAATCGCTCATACGTTATTTGAAACACGTTACCAGGGAGCCAGACTATTGCTGATGCTATTAAAATTCGCGTTGCATTTGCACTTAAGCGCTTGTAAAAATCTCACAGTGCCGCGCATGCGCAGAGTGGCGTGTAAATCTACGAAAACCCACTTGTGTAAAAGTCAAGAACTGCTTAAAATGCTGGTCGGCATGTTTTCTGCTAATTCGCAGACTGATTTTAATGGATTTTAGTGTTGTAAAGTACTCGATAACATAGGAATGTAGGACCTGCGGCGGGACCGGGACCTATGTCGTTGTCGACTCAAATGTGTCAGTCATGTTCGGATGGACGTCTGCCCTCTGCAAGAAATCAAGCCTTTTGACAGTTCCAGCGATTGATGGTGATCGTGAAAAGGTCAAAGGTTAAGTGTACCAGTCAAAGCATTTGCGTACGACAACGCCTCACAGCCTATGCTGTTGTAATAGTAACAGATTTAACAGCTAGCTAGAACCTTACCTAGTTCATTTTTTCTTCTTGCCAAGCAAGATCCTGCTAGTAAATCACTCTACGCACAGACTAATGCATAGTTAAGTAAAGTCCACCAAAACAACTGAGGTTACTGAACTGACGGCTTTGTTTTACACACATGTCACGTGACTTTTGTATGAGACGCAGATGAAACCATTCAGGAGTAGTTTTGCAAGTGGACGCCCATCCATTTTAGTACACCAGGGTTGACGTTGCTTAACTTCAGTTACTAAGCACGCACTGTGACTACCTAGCTATGCTGTCTTAATTCATTTTCCACCGTGCATTACTTTTTTTTAAAATCACAATAAAATCTTTTGCCAAATGCGATCATAAAAAACTACATCCGACGTATTTATAAAATGACAAAAATGCAAACTTGTCGTAGTATGGCTCGTGTAAATGTGTGGGCTTTCATTTTCAGGATGTAAAGAAGCCTATCATTTTCAAGTGAGGCAAGGAAACCTATTACTTTTATATTGTATAGCACTGCAACTTCACACTAGTTATGGGTTTTTGGTAGATCAAAACCTTTGGTTAGATCAAACCATTGAGTAGATCAAACCTTTGCGTAGATCAAACCATTGAGTAAATCAAAACCGTTGACTAGATCAAACCGTTGAGTAGATCAAACCTTTGGGTAGATCAAACCATTGAGTAGATCGAAACCGTTGAGTAGATCGAAACCGTTGACTAGATCAAACCGTTGAGTAGATCAAGCCTTTGGGTAGATCAAACCGTTGAGTAGATCAAACCTTTGGTAGATCAAACCGTTGAGTAGATTAAACCTTTGGTAGATCAAAACCGTTGAGAAGACCAAGCCTTTAAGTAGATCAAACCGTTGAGTAGATCAAACGTTTGGGAAGATCAAACTGTTGAATAGATCAAACCGTTGAGTAGATCAAACCTTTGGGTAGATCAAACCGTTGAGTAGATTAAACTTTTGGTAGATCAAAACTCGTAATCGGTACTAATGATTTTGAATTTAGCTCTTGTGTATGAAAAAACGCATTTGGAGGGTCCAAACGCTACACATGTATACTACTAATTAATATTGACTGTTAAGTTCAAATGATTCTTAAATACGTGTAGATTTATTCACCGACTTTGAAAACAAAAACCGAAGATAAAGTAGTACCTTTTAACTTTTATTACTGTATCAATAATAAGACATATTTGGAATGTTTGTTTATTTGTTTGTTGTTAAACATTGTTTATAATAAATATTTATTATAATAACATTCACGTCATTGGTATCAGTGTTGCAGTCAAACCTTTCAACTGAGCAATGTATGAAGCCACAATGACTCAAACATGAGTTGAGTATTCGATCACTATGGTTCAAACATGAGTTGAGTCTCAAGTGACTATAATTCAAACATGAGTTGAATCTCAAGTCACTATGGTTCAAACATGAGTTGAGTCTCAAGTGACTATGGCTCAAACATGAGTTGAGTCTCGAGTCACTATGGTTCAAACATGAGTTGAGTCTCATGTCACTATGGTTCAAACATGAGTTGAGTCTCAAGTCACTATGGCTCAAACATGAGTTGAGTCTCAAGTGACTATGGCTCAAACATGAGTTGAGTCTCGAGTCACTATGATTCAAACATGAGTTGAGTCTCAAGCCACTATGATTCAAACATGAGTTGAGTCTCAAGTCACTATGGCTGAAACATGAATTGAGTCTCAAGTGGCTATGATTCAAACATGAGTTGAGTCTCAAGCCACTATGGTTCAAACATGAGTTGAGTCTCGAGTCACTATGATTCAAACATGAGTTGAGTCTCAAGCCACTATGATTCAAACATGAGTTGAGTCTCAAGTCACTATGGCTCAAACATGAGTTGAGTCTCACATCATTATGATTCAAACATGAGTTGAGTCTCAAGTCACTATGGCTCAAACATGAGTTGAGTCTCAAGTCACTATGGCTCAAACATGAGTTGAGTCTCAAGTGACTATGGCTCAAACATGAGTTGAGTCTCGAGTCACTATGATTCAAACATGAGTTGAGTCTCAAGCCACTATGATTCAAACATGAGTTGAGTCTCAAGTCACTATGGCTGAAACATGAATTGAGTCTCAAATGGCTATGATTCAAACATGAGTTGAGTCTCAAGCCACTATGGTTCAAACATGAGTTGAGTCTCGAGTCACTATGATTCAAACATGAGTTGAGTCTCAAGCCACTATGATTCAAACATGAGTTGAGTCTCAAGTCACTATGATTCAAACATGAGTTGAGTCTCAAGTCACTATGGTTCAAACATGAGTTGAGTCTCAAGTCACTATGATTCAAACATGAGTTGAGTCTCAAGTGACTATGATTCAAACATGAGTTGAGTCTCAAGTCACTATGATTCAAACATGAGTTGAGTCTCAAGTCACTATGATTCAAACATGAGTTGAGTCTCAAGTCACTATGATTCAAACATGAGTTGAGTCTCATGTCACTATGATTCAAACATGGGTTGAGTCTCAAGTCACTATGATTCAAACATGAGTTGAGTCTCAAGTCACTATGATTCAAACATGAGTTGAGTCTCAAGTCACTATGATTCAAACATGAGTTGAGTCTCATGTCACTATGATTCAAACATGAGTTGAGTCTCATGTCACTATGATTCAAACATGAGTTGAGTCTCAAGTCACTATGATTCAAACATGAGTTGAGTCTCAAGTCACCATGGTTGCTGTTGCTGACGTGCAAGATCAATGTTAATTGCAACTTGAGTCAGACTTCTGACTTGCGCCGCAAAGACCCAATGCGTGTTCGAGTCAGAGCGACTCAAAACTTGGACTTGAACTTGAACCAAAAGGTTTGCAATCTTTCCTGGGACTGCAACATTGGTTCTTGCAAACATCTGCACGTCTCTTAATCATCTTTGCAATAATACAAAATACTGTAGAAAATTCATTAATTAACAAGGACACAACAATTAACTCACAACAATCATAAAGCATTTGCAATATAAATAGAACAGCACTAATTAAGATCGTAATTAATTTTAACAGACATAATGAGTTGTTTTGGTTAATTAGTCGGGAATGCGAAGCATTGGGTTACTCGTTTGCTGATGACGTGACGCACACACACGCGCGCACGCACGCCTGTGCACACATATGCGCACGCACGCACGCACACGCAAACACACACGCACGCACGCATGTATGCACACGTGTAAATTGTACGAACTTTAGTAACATTCCAGTTTTCAGATGATGCACTTCCGGTGGTTCCTTACCAAGTCGCTCAACAATTTTCCTCCAATAGTGACGTCACAATATGAAAAAGACACACCTCCCCTCCCCACCCCACCCACTTACACCCTTCCACAAACAACAGCAACAAGAAAAAGATTTCGGACAATGTTAAAACTGTATAAAAAGACAAACGCCTGTGGATCTGAGCACTGAGGATCACTAATGCGCAAAAATTCTACGTATTCTTTCCTTTCTGCTCCCAAAATGATGGTATAAATGCGCGAACGTTCTACATAGTTTTACAACAATAAGCTGAGTGTTAATAATTTTTTTCACCATTAATCATTATTATGTTATTTAGAACGCCGTTTTTTACAGTTGTCGTAGAATCCCTTTTTTATGAAGATCTTCCTGTTCTATTCTATTTGCCGAATGAGGATTGTTTAACAAAACTGCCTTATTAAAGAGAATACATTTGCATAACGGCAGCATTGCAAACTGGTTCACAGAGGAAAACTTTCGTGATTTTCAGTTTCGTTCAGTAAAATCAGCGAGGCACGTGGGAAAACTGTGAGAGTTGAGATGCCTCCTATAGATGGCAGCATCGTTACATACAGAACGTACTAATAATACAGGCCATATAATTAATATACATTAAGTAGCTATATCACAGAGTATCATTGCTGTTCAAGCAAAAAATCGTCATGGAGTGAATGGAATTCACAAAAGTAACCCACTCGAACTGTATCACAAGTTACTTGAGGTCAAATTTAAATACTTAATCTGTGTTGTTACAGATCATTTGAGATCAAATGTAAATGCTTAATCTGTGTTGTTACATGTTATTTCAGATCAAATGTAAATGCTTAATCTGTGTTGTTACATATTATTTGTGGTCAAATTTAAATACTTAATCTGTGTTGTTACATCTTATTTGAGGTCAAATGTAAATACTTAATCTGTGTTGTTACATATTATTTGTGGTCAAATGTAAATGCTTAATCTGTGTTGTTACATATTATTTGTGGTCAAATGTAAATACTTAATCTGTGTTGTTACATATTATTTGAGGTCAAATGTAAATACTTAATCTGTGTTGTTACATATTATTTGTGGTCAAATGTAAATGCTTAATCTGTTTTGTTACATATTATTTGAGGTCAAATTTAAATACTTAATCTGTGTTGTTACATATTATTTGAGGTCAAATGTAAATACTTAATCTGTGTTGTTACATATTATTTGTGGTCAAATGTAAATGCTTAATCTGTGTTGTTACATATTATTTGAGGTCAAATGTAAATACTTAATCTGTGTTGTTACATATTATTTGAGGTCAAATGTAAATACTTAATCTGTGTTGTTACATATTAT
The DNA here is from genome assembly GCA_030141605.1 of Tubiluchus corallicola. NCBI lineage: Eukaryota > Metazoa > Priapulida > Priapulimorpha > Priapulimorphida > Tubiluchidae > Tubiluchus > Tubiluchus corallicola. Next base: position 15,981 of record JAQGDQ010001906.1, read on the forward strand.
TTGTGGTCAAATGTAAATGCTTAATCTGTGTTGTTACATATTATTTGAAGTCAAATTTAAATACTTAATCTGTGTTGTTACATATTATTTGAGGTCAAATTTAAATACTTAATCTGTGTTGTTACATATTATTTGAGGTCAAATTTAATCTGTGTTGTTACATATTATTTGAGGCCAAATTTAAATACTTAATCTGTGTTGTTACATATTATTTGAGGTCAAATTTAAATACTTAATCTGTGTTGTAACAAATTATTTGAGATCAAATTTAAATACTTAATCTGTGTTATTACATATTATTTGAGATCAAATTTAAATACTTAATCTGTGTTATTACATATTATTTGAGGTCAATTTTAAATGTTTAATCTGCGTTGTCACACATTATTTGAGGTCAAATTTAAATACTTAATCTGTGTTGTTACATATTATTTGAGGTCAAATTTAAATACTTAATCTGTGTTGTTACATATTATTTGAGATCAAATTTAAATACTTAATCTGTGTTGTTACATATTATTTGAGGTCAAATTTAATCTGTGCTGTTACATACTATTTGAGATCAAATTTAAATACTTAATCTGTGTTGTTACATATTATTTGAGGTCAAATTTAAATACTTAATCTGTGTTGTTACATATTATTTGAGATCAAATTTAAATACTTAATCTGTGTTGTTACATATTATTTGAGGTCAAATTTAATCTGTGCTGTTACATACTATTTGAGATCAAATTTAAATACTTAATCTGTGTTGTTACATATTATTTGAGGTCAAATTTAATCTGTGCTGTTACATACTATTTGAGATCAAATTTAAATACTTAATCTGTGTTGTTACATATTATTTGAGGTCAAATTTAAATACTTAATCTGTGTTGTTACATATTATTTGAGGTCAAATTTAAATACTTAATCTGTGTTGTTACATATTATTTGAGGTCAAATTTAACTTGTGACATAGTTTAAATAGCTTAACTTGACCGCAGTTAACCTTTGACACAGTTCAAGTAGCGCGACCTTGACCTCAAATAACCTGTGATGACCCCACAGAAGAAAGACACTTTAACCAAATTTCAGAACTGCACTGACCGCTGACGTCACGACACAATGTGAATGAGAGACAGAGATATAGTTTAAATAAGTTAATTTGACCTCAGTTGACCTTTGATACAGTTCAAATAGCGCGACCTTGACCTCAAATAACCTGTGATGACCCCAGAGAAGAAAGACACTTTAACCAAATTTCAGAACTGCACTGAATGCTGACGTCACGACACAATGTGAATAAGAGACAGAGACATAGTTTAAATAAGTTAATTTGACCTCTGTTAACCTTTGATACAGTTCAAGTAGCGCGACCTTGACCTCAAATAACCTGTGATGACCTCACAGAAGAAAGACGCTTTAACAAAATTTCAGAACTGCACTGACCGCTGACGTCACGACACAACGTGAATGAGAGACAGAGTCTAGCAATGAATCAAAAGCTTAAATTGTCACATTTGCTATTGTGTGTGACATGTATCATTGCAACCAAGTAACTCCCAGAGCGGAGCGCAGAGAAGAGCAGGAATCATGACCGAGTTAGGAGGTCATCTAATAATGCAAAAGAAGGCAGTAATTGTGATCCAGTCTTTCTGTAATTTAGCAGGCTTTTCTGCTAAACTACGGGGACGTATCCAGAGTTCATGACGCTCTAGGCTGATAGTGAAGTTATGGCAGTTTATGTAATGAGAGGATTAAACAATTACTTGTGGTGTATTAGAGACACTATTAACCATGTTTCTACGTGGTCATTATCAATTACATGTATTTGCATAGCGCTTATAATCAAGCAGGCAGTGCAATTGCTCGTTGTGTAATACCTTGCATCTGTTCGTTATGTGGCACTTATATAAAAGTTGTTCTCAGTAACTGCCTGTGGTGTGTTATAAAACGCGCCCTTTACATGAATATGAAAGTATACACATTTTCCGAGGAGAATAAGAATTTCTAAAATGTGACGCCCCTCAAACTTCGGCGCCCCAGGCTATAGCCTAGTTAACCTATTGGTTAATATGCCCCTGGTTAAGTAGTATAACTATTAGGAAGAAAATAGCTACAAAACATCCACACAATGACTGTGCAGTGGACAGAATCTCCAGATTTTTTTGCTTTAATCTCGGGCCTCCTGTCTCTGAATCCAAACTCACAAGACGTCGGATTTTCTAAGTGATTGCTTATAAGTAGATACACTTAGGTAACTTACTACTAAGAACTACATAGTACAGACCATAGATAAGAATGTAGTACATTATTATCTATGGTGCAGATAAAATAATTTACAGAGACCACAATAATTATTGCCATCCATCTGTTTCCAGAAATATTAGTTTTTGTGGGCGGAGATTTTAGTTGAGAACTTTTTCCTAATAGGTCTACTAATTTTATGAGATTATGCGTCGTTTCATTACTAGATGTCACTGTCATCACAATATCACGCATTTGTTTCGGCGCAGCGCCCCCTGTATCCGCACGGCCGTGGGTTTGTGGCCGTAGTCGATGTAGTCGACGGCTTTCATGATTTCCTTAAACAAGTTAACGATGTGCCAGTTGTACTTGGCGGAGCACTCGATGTACGGACACTTCCAATGTTTCTTGACGATGTTTACCACCTCCCGCCGCTGCACGTCGCGCGAGTCGCGAGCGTCGTGCTTGTTGCCCACCACGAACACGGGAACGTTGTGCATGTTCCGACTCTCCACGATTTGTTCGCGAATGTTCTTGATGTACTGGAACGAGTCCTCCTGGGTTATGTCGAACACCAGCACGTAAGCGGTGGCGCTGCGGAGGCCGTAGAAGCGGAAGTCGGTCCACTCGTACAGCGAGTTGACCGGAAAATACGGAATGACCGGAAGATCGACGATCTTCAGTTCGTATATGTGGTCGTTGATGATGACCGAAGGGTAGTAAGTTTGCTTCTGCGCGGTGGTCAAGTGTTCGTCGTCAAATTCATTGTAGACGAATTGACGAATGATGGACGTCTTGCCAACTCCATGTGAGCCCAACACCACAACTTTAATCATGGCAACACTGGATAAAAGTCACGTCTTCAAGTCACATTTAACACCAATGTTTTGATCACGGCAACACTGGATGTAAATTTTCTTCTTTAGGTCATATTTACCACCAAAACATTGATAATGGCAACACTGCATGCAAGATTACGTTATCAAATCACATTTAACACCTCTAATTTAACCATGGCTACACTGGATGCAAAATTGTGTCATCAAGTCACATTTAATAAGATCACTCTTTGAGCATGGCAACACTGGGTGCAAGATTACGTCATCAAGTCACATTTAAACATCGCAAATTTGACCATGGCAACACTGGATGAAAAATACGTCATAAAGTCACATTTAAACATCGCAAATTTGACCATGGCAACACTAGATGCAAGATTACGTTATCAAATCGCTTTTAATAACATCACACTTTGACCATGGCAACACTGGATGCAAGATTACGTCATCAAGTCACATTTAATAAGATCACTCTTTGACCATGGCAACACTGGGTGCAAGACTACGTCATCAAGTCACATTTAATAAGATCACTCTTTGACCATGGCAACACTAGATGCAAGACTACGTCATCAAGTCACATTTTACATCGAAAACTTTGATCATGGCAACACTGGATGGAAGTCACACTTACCTGGAAGAAAAATGAAATTAAATTTCTGTAGAAACTTTCAGTTTAAAAAGAAAATCTACCGGGCGGTACTCAAGAAACAATTAGGCAACAAATAAATGAACCGTTGCTATTTTACCATTCTTTTGGTGACCGAGCTTAGCATTGCTTAATTTTGGTTATTAAATAACACATCGAGAGTGTCGACCATTAAGCTTGCCAGCATCTGAAAATTCAATGGAGTAAAGACGTCATAAATTTACCTGCTGCTGCTACACGCTAATTGTTCTTGGCGATACTGGGCTACCATACGATTGGCGAAAAGCTTAAAATGGCCTCGCGCACGTGGCGTTTAAGTACGTGGCCTTCCGTCTGCCTTTTGTCCCGAGTTTTAGTCCTCTGAGTCTGAGTCTAACCATATTGCACAGCCTTCCATTTTATCAATATTATTGGAGGTGTGGAATGAGTTTAAAGGACAAGAAAAGGGGCACCTGAAGTAGGTTTCAGAAAAATCACTTTACAAATTACATCATTTTTATGCGTATCGTACTAGCGGTGAAGGATTTTTTGTTTGTTTTTTTGAAATGTGCCTGTTCAGGGCGCCATTACATGACGTCACTATGCACAACGTAAATCAGGGGAAGAAAAGGAAATGCTAAATTATGTCCCAAAAAACTTTCCATGCAAATCTATATTACTTAGCATTTCGCTTACCTGCTGGAAAGACTTATGTGACTAGAAAAGAAAATTATTAATTATTTAAAATGTTTTCACCAATTGGTAAAACGTCGCTGACTCACCCTCCAGGGTGCACCACTCACTAGCCAAAAACGTGTTTTTAATCTCATTAACAAGATGCAGTAATTTAAAATTTTAATTATCAACATGTATGCTACGAATGCTCTGATTATTTTTCAAACTTTACTTAATGTTATGTTAAACTTGTTTCAAAAGGCTTACCGTTAAAATGGCTGCGCCTAATGGTCAGTGCGGGAGTCTAAATTTACTAGTTTTTACAACGTTACTGTTAATACAAGCCCTGTGGACAATAAGACAGCGTGTAAGTGGCACAAATGTTATCAACCTTGTCCGTACACAATTGGTATGTATTCAAAAATGTTTAAAGGACTTAGGAGGCTTGAAATTAAACGTCCTCACCCCCCCCCCGCCTCGTACTGTTAGGGATCGTGGACTTCCCTTATTGCTGAAAATACGTTTGCTGTTATTGGATGAGGAGGTACTGAATACAGAAGAGATTACTTCCTCCCAGGGTATTTGCACGTTGCATTATGATGAAGCGAAATAAAGGCAAAGCGACTGATCATATCAGCTCCTCGCTCCGTCCCTTGATTAAACCAAAGGCATATTGTGTCCATTGAAATCATCAACGCGCCGATATCAAAGCGGACAGGAATCATAGACCGGAAGTAATGAGCTTATGACGTAGATATTGATTTCCTCTTGTAATATATATTCATAATCTTATTCATTATCTTAGCAATAGCTGTATGACAATGTAGCAAAACACATAGCATTTCTACGATATCTCGAAAAATGTATCTAAAAGTGTTTTAGCATACATGTTGGAGACAGAAGTGTTTTACCGTAGATATTGATATCATCTTGTAAGATATATTCATAATCTTGCATGTATTCATAATCTTGCATATACATTCATAATCTTATTCATTATCTTATCACTAGCTGTATGACAATGTAGCAAAAAAATGTATCAAAAATGTTTTAGCATAGATGTTGGAGTCAGCAGTGTTTTGTTACCCACTTTTTTTGTAATTACTGTTTAAAAAATATC
>JAQGDQ010002176.1:0-11555 GCA_030141605.1 Tubiluchus corallicola
GGAGTGATGTATGTACATCATGTTGTACGATGGCTATGATAAGGTGGAGTGATGTATGTACATCATGTGATACGATGGGTATGATAAGGTGGAGTGATGTATGTACATCATGTGATGCGATGGGTATGATAAGGTGGAGTGATGTGGAGTGTTGTGTGTGCATCATGTGATGCTATGGCTATGATAAGGTGGAGTGATGTGGAGTGATGTATGTACATCATGTGATACGATGGCTATGATAAGGTGGAGTGATGTATGTACATCATGTGATGCGATGGCTATGATAAGGCGGAGTGATGTGGAGTGATGTGTGTACATCATGTGATGCTATGGCTATGATAAGGCGGAGTGATGTGGAGTGATGTATGTACATCATGTGATGCTATGGCTATGATAAGGTGGAGTGATGTATGTACATATGTGGTGTGAGTTGTCGATCAGGATTTACAAGGAAAATTCCTTTGCAGGGGGACTAACTAGTGCTTTATTATTCATTAGTCATCGTAACTCCTGGCTTCATACAAAAAAGTTTTTGACAAATAGGACGCACATATTATAACCAAGTCTAGTTTTTGCCTACATTTTCTGCGGATCTAACGGATGCGCGAACATTCAAACATCACATAATCCGCAGATTATGCGGAAGCAGATAAAAGAAAAAGTGATATTTGCATGTGAACAAAAACCATTGATCCATTCGCATCTACTTTGTGTTTCGTAAAAAATGGATGTCAAATCAATCGAGGATCTCAACCAAAAACCCAAATTTTGCCATCCTCATCAAAAAAAGTTGAGAAACTTACCATTTTGCATAGACAGAAGAGAAATTTTCTTATGCAATGTCCAGGTGGTCCAGGATAATCCCGCTAATCCCAGAAGAAGAATAATGAATAAAACTAGTTGAAAGAAAAGCCAGCAAGAACAGCCCGGTTCTTTGACATCGTTGTTGTTATTCGCAACATTCTGTTTCCTGGAAGTAGGAAAAACAATTCAAAATAATTATGTAAGATATAATTCTATCTGGGACATATTAACAAATAGGCTAACTAGGCTATAGCCAAGGGTGCCAAAGTTTGGGGGGGGGGGCGTCACTTTTAGAAAAAATTCTTAATCTCCACGGAAAATGTGTAATATGTACTTTCATATTCATGTAAATGGCGCATTTCATAACACACCACAGGCAGTTACTGAGAACAACTTTTATGTAAGTGCTACATAACGAACAGGTGCAAGGTATTGCACAGAAAGCAGTTGCACAGCCTGCTTGAATATGAGCGCTATGCAAATACATGTAATTAATAATGACCACGTAGAACCTAGATTAATAGTGTTTCTAACACACCACAAGTAATTGTTTCATCTGCTCATTAATAAATCATAAAGAACCATTAAGAAGATGGGTGGGACAGAACTATCAGCCTAGGGCATCGTAGAGTCTTAAAGGGCACTGAATTCCATGTAGGCCTGATAGAAACTTTGCTCTTTTGCAATTTCTTGCAGTTATGAAAGAAGAAAAATGGGAGTGCCGTGAACCGAATTCCTAAATTTTGCCCTAGTTTGAAAAACAAGTGCCTAGACTTCGTTTCTGATTGAAATAAGTATAAAAGCTGCTGTTTACAGTACACCCGAGAAAGAAACCAAGAACACTGGATTAAAACATGTGCATATTATTACAATTCACACTTTGGTATATGCAATGAACAATGAAACTGCATTAATTAATAATTTGCATTTTGTAGGTAGATGCCAACTCCATCAAAAAGTCTATGGTTTATTCATACCTAATACTAGTGGCGGCTCGTGTATAGATACTGTGGAACTGCAGCACCCCCTATTTTCATTATCGATAATATTCAATATAATAAGTCTTTTTTCTTTGGTTCTCTCTTTATACTTGCACGAAACCAGAGCACGTGAGGGTAGTAGCGTTTGCTTCACATCCCAGCACAGCGCGCTCCAGCAATGCAGTGTTTGGCTGTTGTGTGCATGCGGCGATATGCACATGTCTGCGTCCAGGTAGAGAAAGTACTGTCGCTCATACAGTTTGCTGTCAGTTGTCATGTGCTGTTAGTGATGATTAGAGACCGACTTACGTGTGCTCTTATGTCAAACTTATAATATCTACACGTATTATACCTGACGTTTGAAAAGTCAGATGCCGAATTCTGATACTTTTTTGGTACTTTTGCGACATGTAAGTTTGTATATGAGACTGATACTTTTATGTTAAAGACACTTATATTATGAGTCTAGGATGTTATGAGTTTCTTTATATTCTACGATTACTGATAAATTGCGTTTTATCGCTTTTTTACACTGGTCTTCTGTCATTTTGGACGCATTGCACAAAAAACAGGTGCTGCACCTGTCAGTTCAGATGCGTTAGTTTGTGACAAACGATATATGTTCGACAGCTCATTCGTGAGCATAGCGGTAAATTTGAAATTTGAATTTTTATTTTAAAACTTGCCTAGTTTTAGTACAACACACTGAACATCTTACATTAGCACTGTACTTCAATTTTTGCTTTTCAAAAATGTGCAACAAGCTTGTGGAATATTTTTGCTCTTGAAAACTTTAGTTGCTACTTTAGTTTGTGATGTCATCAATAGTTGAGTTCGCCCACCGTTAATTATTAATTATTAATCGATTATTAATTATCAGAAATGCGTTCGCAGATGTAATCGTGTCAATTTAAACGTATACTTTTTATCGGACTTGAAAACGAGGTAGTAAATGAAAAATCTTCCCGTCTTCCTATAAAAAACGATCAGATATCAGTGCACGTATTTACCTAGTCTTGAAAAACTTCTTCTTCTTCCGTGCAGCTGGCGCCGGCCTAAATTGCAAATCATCAACGCTCGAATCACTGCTCAAATGATCAAGCAGGGTAAATTCTTCCTTTTTGACATCCATGGCATAATGCAAATGTTCATAAGCCAGAATTTAGTGACTGCAGGCAAGAGATCATTTTATTGCACGTTTCTGGCAAATTCGTATCTAAGGTAAATAATGAATACATGCTATAGCATCAGTTATTAATAGAGGCTGAAGCTGAGTCAGTTGCTACTACCGGGGATGAGAATGATAAATTGCAAAAAAACTCTGAAACAGGCCGGGGTTTTTGGGGCCACCTAGGCCCCCAATGGGGTTGAGGGGCAAAGCCCTCATCGGAGTTCAAGGGGGCAAAGGCCCCTTGGAGCCAGCAGCAAATTGCTATTTTGTGACCATATAGAACCTCTAAGTGGACTTAAAATATCAGTTACCTTGTTTCATGCATAATTTAAAATACCCAACTATCAAGGATACATGATACCTAATTGTCTCAAAAACGCCTAAGTACTGGCCGCTCCTATGCAAAAGTATATAAAAACTGTCTGCAATTGACTCAAATAACTACGCACAATTTTTATACATAGAGATATACATGTGGTTACACTGATGTACGTGATGTAAACAAAGTGATGGCCTGCCAACTATCGGTCAGCTTATGAAATAATGTACTGGGTCCGTAAAAATTTTCTTAACGAATTTACGCGATTTACAAAAGTGGCACTACTGGTCTTCCAAAAACTCGGAATTCCGCGTATCCGCAAAAAAATTCTCATCCCTGGCTACTACAGGGGTGTGCAAAATATCTGACTAGCTGGGCTATATTACATTCTAAAAATGAGGCATCAAACAGCAAACCAAAGCGACTAACTGCATTTTTAAGTTAAAGTTGCTTAAACTTATCAAATAAAACTTATCCCAAATAATTGTTATTGATTTGCTTTTGCCAGGGTTGCTACTGGAACGAAATTTTTCTTTCCTGTTTGCCAATAACTGCACTTTCGGTTAAGTTTCGGTGAAATTGATTAAATTTCATAGTGGAAATTTCTAATAATTTTCCGAGGTTTTATTAGTATTTAATCCAATTTACCTTTTTTCTCTTAGCTACCAAAAACCGCTGAAAAATCTTGGTTAAATTAGTTCAAATAAAGCAAAAATTTCGTTTACATAACAGTTTGTAAAGCACTTTTACCGGCAATGTGGCATATCTTCAGGACTGATGACTGTGAAATTTTAGGGTCTTCATGCCCAATCAACCGAAATATCAAACTACATTTGAATTTAGTTGAGCAAAATCATGTTTAATTTTATAATTTATGAAACATAGGCGACAAAATATCTACAAAATAAAATTTGTTTATTTTTAATGATGCACTATGATCTTTAAACATTAAAGATACTTAAATCTAAAAACGTTATAACACATTTTTTTAAGGTAAAAAAAACTCCATCAAACATGAGGTTCTATACTATAAAACTTCTGTGTCCCATTTGTATTATAATTTTTTATCAATAATTTGGCACCACAGAAAAATAAAAACAAACAAAACAAACAAAAAAACAAGATATTTTACTTATTTTAGAATTTTACTTTTTTCATTCTTAATAATAGTTGGTTTTGCGCTTTTGTTTCGGTATCGGTTTGTTTCGGTAACATCCCTGCTTTCTGCACCTGAGTGATTCCGCTAGTCCCACTGCCTGCACTTATTTACCTTGTAATAACTAAAAGTTCTGTTAATTCTGTTAAGCTAAAATAAATATTACTGTATTAATTTGTGACGTGTAACTTTCTTATAATATGAACATGCCTATATTATATTTATAACAAGGATGCTGGATTACATATTATAGTGTGAAAACCTGCCGGTGGAGCCACTAAGTGGTGATGACTATCTAATATTGTGCAATTTGTCACAATTACAGCGGAAGAACTATTTGTCTCAAAAGTTATATTTATAACTACTACTAGTAGAGATTTACTACTATTATTACTACTACTAGTACTGATATTAGGCATTACAACTCAGTAAAAGCTGTTATTTTGCAATTTTTGTTAATTATTATTTAGCTGCCTCTACAATGAAGCAAAAAACTCTTGTTCACAAGTAAACGATCATTCCTTGCTGAATTTCTGCCCAGCCAATATTGGGGTGGCTGATTCGATAACAAATGTTTTTCGCCACCCCTTCCCATTTGTTTGGCTTTTTTTATTTATATCTATTTTTCTTTGTATTGTTATTGGGATAAAAAATAAATGATTTGATTTGTCGAGTGTGAAGTGCAAGTATAAAACTATATCTAAGTCCATCATTACAATTTTATCACGTTATAGGCTACTTTTCTTGACACATCGAAAAGATACCTTACAGTGTATTGCTTTCCTGAAAGAAAAAATGATACTTCCTTAGATAAAACAAAAAGAAATGTTGTTAGTTACACGTGTATTATAAAAAAGGTACGACCTTCCATACTCTGTTATGGCTCTGTACATTGCCCTTTAATTCATCGAAATTGCGACGCACCGTCAGATTGTCTGCCGAATATGCACGACATTTGAGACCCTTCATGCAAACGAAAATAGAACTGCGGATTACGGAATCGATTTAGTGAATCAAGTGCGAATAATGCAGTATATTTTATTTCATTTTATATTTTCATTGAATTATACTGTTGTCTGTTGATACTACAAGCATTTTACTAATGTCATTATAATTTTCTTAATTGTATCAGTTCAAGTTTATTTTATTTAATTTAATTCGGCATACTAAAGGCTTTACAAACACTTGTATGCAAAGAGTCACAGTATGAGACTGTGTACAGGGTAAAACGACAATAATAACAAAACTGCCTATTAACCGCTAAGTGCCTTGTATAGCATTTATTTGCCTCACTCTGAAATACAGTAAAAAGTATATACATTTGTACACCTATAATAATGCCAAAGTGTTTCTGATAATTAAATATTAGATTCAAAACCTAATAAACGGCTGCCAAACGTAGTTAGTGATGACACCACAACTGAACATAGTTTTCAACAGCACAAACATTCCCCAAGTCTGATATACAAGATTTGGCAAATTTGAAGTTTACCTCTGTGCTCATGTATGAGCTTTCGAACTTGTGCACTACGTTCACAACTGAATGCCACTAAGTTGAGTGGTACACCATGTGTTTTAGTGTAACACACTTCTGAGATGCATGCATTAGTGCCCATTTAACTGGCGAATGTAGAGATCCATGTTAAAGAAAAGAGAACTAGCTGCTCGAACGTGAAATAGCATTTCTGTGGGAATAATTCTTTCACAAAAGTCATTCTTGAAAAAAATAGTACATTCCCTTTCACTACTTTTGTGAAGTAAATTATTTTGACATATAGTACGTTCAAGATTGTGTCCGGTTTTCCTCTAATTTCGATAATTGTTAAGAGCAGTGGTATCCTGACCACATAGCTAATCATCTCCCCTGTAGCTGTAGATAAATTATGAGACAAATGCATGATCGTTTTACAATATGCTGCAATACACGGACATGTTTTTACTGTAACCATGGAGTAAAGGCAAAGATTTGAATCTATCTTTTAGTCAAACTGAGATTTCTCGTTGATATGGCTGAGATCAAGCTAAAAAAGATGGTCGATAATGTTTTCACCCAGCCTTGAATTTCTTTCTGTCTAAACATACATGTGTTCTATTATTTATCAACCATGACGTTTGGCATTCAGTTATGCATAACTGATTAATAATATCTTAGGCTGTAATGCAAAAGAAATACTTGCTACAAAATATGATGCGTGACGATTGCGGATTAGTAATGAATTAAAATATTAATTCTAAATTAGTAATACTACATAGAATCGATGAATTGATGAAATAGTAATTAATGAATACATGGAAATTAATGAATTAGTAATAATTGATGAAAAGCGACACGTAGGTTTTATAATAATAATGATGACGATTATTATAAAATGATAATACTTCGACGACGACGACAACAATGACAATGATGATGATGATGACGAAGACGACAACAATGATGATGATGATGACGACGACGACGACAACTACGATGATGATGATAATAATAATTTATAGTTATTTATATAACCCATCATATCAGGTGATCTCGAAGCGCTTCACAATTAAAAAGTCTGCTATAACTTCCAGCTGCATGTAAAGTCGTTATAAGATTGATCGTTCTAAAATCACAAAATTATACTAATTGTAAATAGTACGATGGGATTATAAGATCAATTCTAAAAGCCATCGTAAAATTGTTAACAACATACGTAACTCTCTGCACTGTAATGTGTAGACAATGCTATGAGCCGTATGGATAATGTAATGTATCTATGTGACCGTTTCTCGTGATGGGCAACAAGTACAATTTGGCTTAACTGTGCTCCCACTTTTGTCTCTGCATCCGTGACTGTTGAGATCCCTCGGGATCAAGAATCAGTCAAGATGTAATTGAGAAAAGCCGACTTTCAATCGACTATGTAGACTGCTCCTGAATAAAGCCATGTGTGTACAATTACTACAACAAGTACCACTACAAATTAGTAAAATCGATGTATGTCTTACATCGCATATTTACCGAATATCGAAGTAATTACCAATTGTAAATATTTATCGAATGTCGAAGTAATTGTAGGCCCAGATGCATTGTAGGCCTAGATATCGTACTAGAAAAAAATCATGCAGTACATGCCTTTTATTCGAGTAAGACAAAGGTAGGTCTAAGTTGTTTTTGCGCCTCTTATATAACCTTCCAGATGTCACCTGTGGGTACTTCTTCCGCGTGAGTAACATCGTCGACTACAATGACTACAGCGAGGTCAGAGGACGCCATTAAATGTCATCTCTCGTCGCAACAAACTCGGCAAACAATGTCACCGAAATTGTCGCTTCGACTTACTGAAGTTTTAAAGTCGAGTAGCCTACAGCGGAACGCGTCTTCCAAGGGCAGTTGTAAATACCAGTCTAACTTTGTAGCATCTCTATATAACTGCGTTTCATACTTATATGCTTCTGATCGGCGCCAGTGATTTAGGAGGACTAAATTGAATGACAAACTTTAAGATCCGGAGTCCCATTTAGGCCTACTTACAATAACGTTTTACGCGCCACACTGGTGTTAAATGGTATAGCTAAATGGCCCTCGTGAAGACGCGCCGTATATAATATAGTATAGTATAATATAGTATGGTATGGCATGGCATGGCATGGCGTGGTGTGGTGTGGTGTGGTGTGGTGTGGTGTGGTGTGGTGTGGTGTGGTGTGGTGTGGTATGGTATGGTATGGTATGGTATGGTATGGTATGGTATGGTATGGTATGGTATGGTATAGTATAGTATAGTATAGTATAGTATAGTATAGTATAGTATAGTATAGTATAGTATAGTATAGTATAGTATAGTATAGTATAGTATAGTATAAGTATGATTTCTCATTTTTAAAACAAATTCTTTTAGTTTAAAAACAAATGCGTAATCTATCAACGCCTGTATTGTGTGTACCGTCTTGCTGTTTTGTCTTCTCTAAAGAAAAATTATAATAAAAAATAAATATCTCTCCTGTTATATCACTGATCGTAATAAAACATAATATACAAAAATTGGCTAATCACTTTGGCCCATTGATTCTCATGTAGAAAGTCGTTGACGATCAGGACGAAAATTTCCACTTAAGGGAAGTAATTTTTGCCAGAGGGTGATTTTGTGAGGAATTTTAGCCAAAAGAGGAACTCAAAACGAGGAAAAATGTATGCCCTGTGCCAATACATACACACGCTCTCTGTGCACGCAAGCCAGTGTAGTTCGCATCAAAGCACAAGAAAACCCTCCAGTTACATAAAGCTTAAAAAAATTCGTCATGAAATTTACCACTTACGTACTGCTTTTTTTGCAAACAGGACTTGCGTCGGCAGTAACTCTATTTTGGCGATAAGTCATTTGAAACAAGTTTAGATAACATTGTGTAAAGTTTGAGAAAATATTCACAACATTTGTAGCAGACATGTTACTAAATAAGTAAAATTTCAGATTACTGTATCTTGTCAATAAGATTAAAATTGCGTTTTTTGGTTAGTGAGTGGTGCACCCTGGCGGGTGAGCCAGCGACGTTTAGCCAATTAGTGAAAACTTTTTAAATAATTAATCATTTTCGTTTCTAGTTACAAAGTCTTTCAAGCAGGTAAGCGAAATGCTAAGTAAAATAACTTTACATGGAAAGTTTTTCGGGTCAAAATTTAACATTGCCTTTTGTTCCCATGGTTTACATTATGCGTATATGACGTCATGCACTGGCGCGAACGGAACGGTATTGCGGGACATTTAAAATGGAAACAAACAAAAAATTCTTTCAACGCGAGTACGAAATGCTGTAATTGCTATAAAGTAAAACAATTTTTAAGGCAATTTTTCTGAAACCTACTTCAGGTACCCCTTTTCTTGTCCTTTAATAAAATTTGGAGGAAAATTATTTTACGTGCTGCCATGATTTCACTGCTACTTGTCAGGATTTTGATTTTTTTCAACTTTTTTTGGGTATTAAAGGAAAGGTTGTCTTCTAGGCTTAAATCAATGTTCGTGAAAAATGTTGGTAGGATCTACTAATAAAAGTATAATAAACGCTCGTTGTAATTAGCAAAATCATTTTGACGTCGCGATCATTTCACGCTCGGGTGCTCCCATCTTGAATACCCATTCTTCCACCAATGACGTCATTGATCGACTGAAGAAAAGCAGGCACCGTCAGTTTCCATTAAAAGTAAGGAAAGTTTTTACATTATTAGAAAGTTGACTCTGTGATATTTTTGCATGAATATTGGGTAAGCTGCAAAAGCTTTGAATTAGTTTAAGCAGTTTCACATGCAACACGCTTTTGTAATGTTTGTGCTGTTGAAAATTATATGCCGACGACATTGGGTGGATTAGCATTTCAAAATTTTGCACAGATACGATTAAAAAGAATGCCCAAAATTACTAGAAAAAAGAAATTTCAAGGTTGAAGTATATAACGTGCCACGGGATGGAGTTCAATCCTGGAAGCATTGCAAATACATGGAATCACTACTTAACACAGAGGATGATATCAAAAATAGGAAACAACGGCCAATGTAGGCCTACGGTTTTATCCAAAATAAATCAATGCTAACTAGCTAGAAACAATCCCTCAAAAGAATGCTGCGACTGTTTCATGCATACGTAACTAGTATCTTCATGTACAACGGTAAAATGTGGGGCTTAACTGCAACTCGAGAAGCAGAAATAAATGTATTTCAGAGAGGCCTACTCAGAAAAATCTTAAAAATAAAATGGTCACATGTCATTTCAAACGAGCAGCTGTATAACAGAACCAAATAAGAACATTGGAGCACTAAAATCAGAATCAGAAGATTAAGATGGGTAGAACATTTAATGAGATTACCAGAAACATCACCAGTAAGATCAGCATTAAACATTGGCGCACTAAAATCAGAATCAGAAGACTAAGATGGGTAAGACATTTAATGAGATTGCTAGAAACAACATCAGTAAGATTAGCATTAAACATTAGAGCACTAAAATCAGAATCAGAAGACTAAGATGGGTAAGACATTTAATGAGATTGCCAGAAATAACGCCAGTAAGATCAGCATTAAACATTGGAGCACTAAAATCAGAGCCAGAAGATTAAGATGGGTAAGACATTTAATGAGATTGCCAGAAACAAACCAGTAAGATTAGCATTTAACATTGGAGCACTAAAATCAGAATCACAAGACTAAGATGGGTGGGACATTTAATGAGATTACCAGAAACAACACCAGTAAGATTAGCATTAAACATTGGAGCACTAAAATCAGAATCAGAAGACTAAGATGGGTGGGACATTTAATGAGATTAGCAGAAACAACACCAGTAAGATTAGCATTAAACATTGGAGCACTAAAATCAGAATCAGAAGACTAAGATGGGTAGGACATTTAATGAGATTACCAGAAACAACATCAGTAAGATTAGCATTAAACATTGGAGCACTAAAGTCAGAATCAGAAGACTAAGATGTGTAGGACATTTAATGAGATTACCAGAAACAACACCAGTAAGATTAGCATTAAACATTGGAGCACTAAAGTCAGAGCCAGAAGATTAAGATGGGTAGGTATTTAATGAGATTGCCAGAAACAACACCAGTAAGATTAGCATTTAATGAGGCACTAAAACCTACTAATACCTCCAGGCAAAACCCAAAACAACCCGGATAACAAGAATTAATAAAGATTTACAACAGCTGAAACCAAACCTAACAATAGCATCACAGGAATGGGAAATTTTAGCTGCAGGCAGCAAACAGTGGAGTGTTCTAATAAAGGATTTAAAACAAAATTAAAATCACAAATATTAACCAGATATGAAATACCATCACACCAGCACGACAACATACACACTAATTCAGAATTCATATATCCACGGCCATATTAATTACATCATAATTTTTTCATTTTTTGTGCATAGTTGTAAATATGTTTGATTTTATTCGTCGTTACTTTCCATTACTGCACAGTAGTTTAGACTGCACTGACGCATTTGCCTTTAGCAGTGTAAGTTTCTATTAACTAACACTGATTGATCATCTCTGTAAAGTTTTTATCAGTGATTATCAATGTATTTTAATGGCAAATAAAGATTATTATATATATATATATATATATATATATATATATATGAAAAATCATCC
>JAQGDQ010002185.1:0-10543 GCA_030141605.1 Tubiluchus corallicola
ATCTATAATTAGTACCTCTGTCACTGAAATCATCCACTAGCAAGATCTCACGCAGTAAACGTACAGGTGATCGCCTAATTACAGTCCAAATTGTCCGCATTATAGGAGACCAAGCTTCATTATTAAATATGATTATAACGCTAGCTGTAGGCAGATCTGCATCATATTTAATCTTTGTGCACCTAGAATCAGAAACAATTAATCTGATGTTAAACTACTTCCGGTTTGGTGATATTTCGTTTTAATGGCGTCAAAGCTTTAAACAGTTTTTCACTTAATGATGCATATTTCTTTTCAAAGACGATCTTTCTGTATAACTTATTGAAATATGTTTGAGCATTATATTCAAAGAAGCCTACTGGTAATCAAAGTCATGGTAAAAATTCTCATTATTGATAGTGATAGTAGGCTGTCAGAAACACATATACCACAGTACTAACAAAAAATTAAAATAACAACGTTAAATTCTTTTAAACACCAGTGCAACATCCTTTTATGAATTTTAATGGAGGATTCCCGCCACTGTGCAAAAACTTGTTAAAAGCAGGAATAAACGCGCTATAACAAAAATTAACATATTTTATTTTCACTAGATTATCAACCATGGTGATTAATATCATTTGGGATAAATCTTGATCGCCATTTCCCAATAAAGAGCACTATTTCGTATTTCATAAATTTTTATCAGAGCGCAAGGAAACACGTCCACTGGATATGAAAATCGCCTCGCGCCAGTAGTGATGTATAATGTGTTAGTGAAGTGAGCTAAGCCTACCATCTATAACTTGGTTCGACAAGGTACAATATCATTTAACTTTAATTAAACTTCTAATTCAAAAATAAGTCTTGCGTACCTTGGATTACGAGTATCTGGGATAGAACGACTGTACGAGATTCTGTCACTAACGACTACATTAAATGTTTCTTTTTTAAACAACTTTTTTGCCAACGCTTCATCCTCTCCTGACAAAAACACAGGGTCACCATTTTCACCTGGGCCATGTGGTGGCCCATCCATTGGCATTAATGTTACAACATGACCGTTACTAGATTTCTGTTTATTTACAGAGTGAGGACGTTTAGCATCTTTTGAGGTGAAGATAAATATCACAGTAAATGTACAACATAAAGCAATAAACGCTCTCGTAATAACTTCTCTACGTCTGTAAAAGTAACGCGTCAGCTTCGCCATATCCCAAATCTTTCGTGAACGCTCAAAATAAGAGCAATCGGCATTAACAAAAATAATTAGCTGCACATCACAGAATAGAAACAAAGAACTACTTAAAGCCCTACAAATGCTTCAAATTTACACGCAGGTTGCCAACTACACCATTTTCTACAGTATAAAAGTAGCCAAGTAGTACTTCCGGTTCTGTTTTGTTGCGCATAGCACCAAAACGCAGGCGCGCCATAATTTGTGCATAGAAGTCTGCGTCTAATGACCAGGAAAGCAACTCGCACAGTTTAAAAATGCGTTTAGCTTACTGCACAGCGTTATTACTGTTAGGCATCAAATGTTCCAATGATTATTTATATTATATGGTGAGGACCCTTGGAGAAAGCAAATATAAGACGAATTCGAACGAGTTTTTTAGCTCGAATTCGATTCGAACCTAAAACTATAGATTCGAATAATTCAGCACTTCAATCACATACGTTCTTTATCATTAACACTATTTAAACATCATGCATTTAGCGTAATTTGTCTGTGATTTCTGTGCACAATTTTAAACAAATTATTAGTAGTTTCACTGCAGAACAAAATCGAGTAATATGCAAGGTCTTTGTAAGACTAATTCCTACTGGTGGTTCCAAAACTTGTTTAAAAACCTTTGAATCTCAGTTCGAATTCGATTCAAAATGCAGAAATTCGATTCGATTCGAATTCGCTTTCTGGTAGAGAATTCTCATCCCTAATGAGCAGCCAAGTCAAAGTGCCTCAGGAATTTCCTCTTCTATGACAATAACATTATACACTGTTCTTGAACTATTGGAAAACTGGAGACATAATAGAAACACTGCAAAATGACTTAGCAAATAAAATTTCAGGGACAATTTCAAACTTTAGCAAATCAAGGCAATAGATGATGATGACTAAAACTCTCAACCAAATAGCAGCAGCTACTTGGTCAGTGACAATAATAGTTACAAATAGGATGTACCAATATCTAAATTTATAGTAAAATGATGAAGATCCAATAGGAAGACGTTTTAATATGCTGTTATGGTAGCCAAAAGAACAAGATAAAAATTTAATATCAGATCCATGTCATCTATTACTATTGAACACTAGCATTTGCTGTGAAAATTGAATTAAGACCTAGCTCCCATAATTACTAGGGCATATCATGCTAACGGTCTTGACATGTCATTCATCTTGTAAGCGAAAGGTATCTGGTTCAAATACAAGCTATAAACTATGATTTTAACTTTTCCTTTCCAATAAGTTTCGTTTTAAAATACAAATGTGGCTTATTCTGTAATAATAATATTAATTTGAAATGAGGACTGAGAATAATGAAATTGTTAAAACCTAATCTCGGTAAATAATCGTCATAGTTTTTAAATTACTATTTAATAGCTGCTTTGGCTACACATGTAGCTAGTTTACTCTTCCACACGATCTATTTATAGCGGGTATGCTAATTTTTTGTTAAGCAATCATTTTTTCTCACAAAGAAATACTCCCATTTTTAATTCAATTTCTTGCAAAAACATGTGTCATTTCATAATTCTTCGGGATAAATTGAAATCTAGTTTGTATTTTTGTTTGCTGATGATTAGGGAAGAACAATATCAACTTACACATCTGAACAGCCAACACACACTAACTAAACCTGCTACACCTGTTGTGTGTATTATATAATGTCATTTCTGAAATATTGGTTGCATGAAAGCTGTTTGATAAGATATGCACTTTAATACACTTTTAATCAATTTACTGATGCTGCTATCATATTTTTTTTTGAATCTGGATGCCTCCAGTAACTTCTGTCAGCTGGCAAGCCACCTGCAATTTTTCTGCTGTCTCATATGTCGCCCTCTGCCAACACCTATTGAATTTTTACAAAGCACAAAAACATGCAGTAAATGCTATTTTTCTGTACAGTAACGAACAACAACCTTGTTCACACTAAACCTAACAAATTCACTTGTGTAACAACAGTACTGATTTGTCATTAATTTCTAGCTCTAACAGTTTGCTATCAGTGCTCATTTTGCTAATGCTTCTCATATTTTTACGCTATACAGTTCTAGAGACATTGCTGCAGAACAGCTGCTTACAAATAGGATTTTGCCGTCGCAGCATATATGTGAAATTACCACTACAACTGATCCACAAAGAAATAAGTGAGTCAGTATTGCTACACGGTTGCAGCCACAGTTTCACTGGTTTCATGCATTTTACCACATAAGTTGTTTTATAGAACCACATAGGTTGTATAAATAAAAAGCAAATCACATTATAAAGTTCCCATAATTTCTTTGTTACAAATAAAAACACAAAACTATACAGTAATGGCAGTGGCCCCTACAGTTTAGCGCTTGGACTTGAAGTACTCATTCAGCACATCATGAGCTTGGGTCTCCTTACCATAATCCTAGAAAAACAGAAGTCAATCAATGCCTACAGACTACAATAGCCATCACATCAAAGAAACTGTGACAAAGACACACATGAATAATGTTTTATCTCAGACAGTATGCATTCCGCAATAAATACAGAAGTATTCTTGGTAGAGGGAGCATATTGTCATCATTGATTTTACAAAAAGCTCCGTAAATGAGAGAGTAAATTATCGGATACCGAACAAAGATTCAAAGCTAGAAGAGAAAAGCAGTGGCCAATAAGCAATTTCCTAAGGAACTACAAAGGAAGAAGAAAATAGAAAAAAGGCTGCTAATTAACAGCCAGATTATATATAGGTCTAGCAAAAATGAGATTTGTGTCAAGAATGAACAAGGTCAAGGACATTATCTAAATGAGGTTTAATGCAACAATCATGATCAAATACAAAAGTAGTGGAATAACACAAAGTTATACATACACACACACACCCACGCCCATCCACCCACCCACCCACCCACCCACACACACACACACACACACACACACACACACACGTTTAAATGAGTCTTTACGGCATGCTGCCTCACATACCTCAGCTTTAATTTACATGTATTTTGCACTAAATTTATTGACGGACGGAAATGTTTTTCACTTGAAATTGTGATAACAGTCAAATATGATAACGCCAATCTTTTTAATAACTGTTAAGAGTAACTAAGAAAACTAACAATATGGAAGTCTTTGAGCTGGATATTGCTAAGTACCGAACTATAATGCTCATTAAGTAAGCGTTTTGTGAATACAGCAACGACTTAAAGTATAATGAAGATCGACTACGTATGCATTAGGTACCTAAAAATCCATATTTCTTTTACAGCATTTATTCGGCCACTAGCATTCTGTGGCCACATCCTGCTGTTACAATAATTCATAATAACTGATCACTGATAAAAATAATAATTTCATCAGGACACATAGTCCAGGGATAACACCTCAAGTACCTCAATAATTATCTCCAGGGTGGTCCTAATTATTATTAACCAGTGGTACCATTTTTCAAGTCTTTGGTATGAGAACCCACAACCTCCAGGGTGGGAAGCAAACGCAATACCATTGAGCTGTGCCACCTGATCTTATGTATCTCATGATGAAATGAAATGAATGATCACAGTTCAAGATGCCAAACTGATGAAATCAGTGAAGCATTAAGAAAAGGCTTTAATACTACAAGGCAAAAGAAAATGAACAAAGCAAACAAAAGTGAACAGCTAATACTATAATTATATGCAAATTTGATTAGATGCAAAAGAGTAACAGTAATTTTCCTTAACAATTATGGCAAAATGTCTTTAATCACCATATACGTATCTCAGACATCATGCTAATCCTCAATGTGTTAGTCTCAGTAGAGGGAGCATTTTTGTCATCACTGATAATAACTTGGGTTCTGATCTACATCAGGTTACTTTAAAACCTGCCTACATTAAATAGTGGCCACAAAAGCCCAAAGGTCAAAGAGTAAGTTGCCATTTAGCAGTTTTCATAATAATATTAATGAGCTACATATGTTTAGTTTGTTTCCTATTGAATTCCTAACGCCAGTGAATAGCTGAAAATGGAACGACGACAGAGATGATTTGACCTGAATTGAGGATAATGAGGAAGGTAATGAAAGTTATGTTTTACTTGCCACTAAGCATGGAATAGGTCTCACATCACTAACCATCGGTTCAATTTGTCATATTTCAATTTTAATTGGGTTAACGGGGGACATTTGGGAAATTGATCAAATGTGCTATAAATAGCCTGATGCCAAGAATTCATATACCATAATATTCATAATAAGAATAAATACCGCATAGAGAGTTACATGCACATATCAATATTACTCCACTTATAAATTTTTCCCAGTGGCAAGTTGTGAATGAATAAATAAGGTGCCAACACTTTGTGTGAATGATGTAGGTTCGACGCTTATTATTCACAAACAGCTGACTGTTTACCTCATAGATAGCATGCACATACAACCAAATGTGGCTGACAAACCTTTACTGGTTTAGTGATTTGCCTTAGGGAGACATCCTTGACAATGAA
This sequence comes from Tubiluchus corallicola, assembly GCA_030141605.1. Classification (NCBI taxonomy): domain Eukaryota; kingdom Metazoa; phylum Priapulida; class Priapulimorpha; order Priapulimorphida; family Tubiluchidae; genus Tubiluchus; species Tubiluchus corallicola. The sequence continues at coordinate 5,669 of JAQGDQ010002185.1, forward strand.
TCGGGCTTGTGCCAGGCCACTAACATCTCCTTGAGTAGCCTCTACCTCTGAATGCTTTGTCTTGTGCTGTGAGCAGGAAGTGTATAAAAAATACCGCAAATCACAGACAAACAATGCTATATTACCTTGACGACAACGCAGCTGCATCCGACAACTTTTCTGGCCTTGCCTTCTTTGTCAATCTTGCACAATCCAGCCCATTCGCCAAGTTTCTTGTTGTCCTCAACCTAAAATATGGATTAGTGAATAGCAACAGGCAAATATTGACAGTATGATAGAAAAGTGTGACTTAGATTTATCGGTGTCACATTCTAGGTGCTAAGGAACAAAATATTTAACTGTAGCTTTAGCAACTCTGAAACAAAGAATTAAGAAGAACAAAACCAAAAATAAAGTTGTTTAAAAAACTATAAAGTAACCATTCGAATGGAAACAAATTATGCTCAAAGACAAATTTAGTTTTTAAACCAAAGTGATTTAATCTGGGACTTTCACCACAGTCCTACCCTATGGACAAACTGAAAGTCAAACTTCAGCTAGTTAAAACGGAGTCTCTAACATGTAGAGTTCCATGATTTTGCAAACCCCCCCCCCCCCGTTCAGTTAAAATCTCGTACAAAAATCCAAAAATCATCATCACTTCCTGAAGCATCATGCAAAGGCTAAAATTGCACAGGCTACTTAATAAATGTGTCTATCATCTGGTTAAATTTCAAATCTCTGTGACACCTCCGCTAGAAAAAATTACAAATGTTCTAAATGACTTCTATCCCAACATGCTGTCAAAGGTGCTCACTCCAAAAGCCTACAAGTAGTATTTTCTGTGTGTATCACAAACAGGCAAGTTATGAAATTTGCGAGACAGGATGAAGTAAAATATACCCCTAACCGACACTAGTGTAAATCTCACCAAAAATCAAACTAGTGCATACATATACAATACAGCTGGACAATGGTTTCTACAACAACCACGGCAACAGAATAATACTTAATTTTACTGTTATTCAAGACGTTATTAATTTGTTAAAGTTAATCTGTGAAAGTCACCAGTTTTTTCTAATTCTTAGCATTTTTACTCACCTTACCAACATTATGTCTAAGTTAAAGTTTCATTATTTTGGTTACACAAGCATACATGGCTAAGCCACATTCTACTCTAGCTAAAATACAAAATGTTACAACTAATAAGAGAGTTAAACAGAGCAATATAAAAGTTTCATCTTACTCCAAATTAATAAAATTATTACCTTAATAAGATTAATGCTATGTTCAGCGCAGAGAGCTTCGACCAATTTCACATACATCTGCTCATCGCAGTTGTTTGCTAATACACACAGCAAAGCTTGGCGTCTAAAAAAAGCATAATAGTCATTACAGAGTTGTGGAAAAAACAAAGCTATAGATATCTATTTCAATGCACACAAATTCAAATTCATTTTATTTCATCAGCAAACTACAATTACAAATGTATGTACAAATAATTACTGTGTAACTGAAAAAAATAAAACGAAAGTAAATTTAAAGTAAACTTACCAAGTGTACATACTAAACATACTATCCTATTGAAGTTTCGAAGTTAAATACCACAATTATCAGCAGAGACTTGGCAGAAGATAACTTTCACATTTATATTACACCAGTAATTTGGTAAGCAATGATGTTCACAGTACACAAATGATACTGGCAAGTCAATGGAGAAGCCATAGCTAACACGAGCATTTGATTATGTTGCTAAGAATTTAACCGGTCATGTATATGATTATTGTACAAATGTATATATTGTTTAATATAGGCTGATGTTGTAAATGCAATTTATTTGCAAATTAAATTGCATGTAAACATAACACAACTTTACTCGAGTAAATAACAGCTAACAGTTAGGTAGCCTAAAGTCAGTGATGGTTTGAAATGAATCCTCGGTGGAGTTACAGGCTTCTACTTACTTATCAAGGGCTTTGCAAGCCTCGTGTAAACCACGAGCAAGGCCATCGTGTATGAGTGCTGTTTTCAGTACTTCCTGTAGAGCAGTATTTACATCCATACTGCCACCTATATGCCCTGCTGTTGCACCAGGGGTGGTATCATCTCTGAAGCATAGAATAAATGCAAAACTTTAACATAATGATAATAATTCAAATCTAGTTGGTACTTACATGGGAAATCAATCACCGCTCTTGCATTTAAAACAAAATGCAATTAAAGAATCAACTAATAGGGACCAGACTTTTACACCAGGTAGTGAAGTTAGGAAGCATTAACACAAATTCCTTATCTACGAGGCTACACATGATAAACACACAATACATGTAAACTGGACAAATAACACATTAGACCGACCTGTAAGTCATGATATAAGAGCTACAGGTCTGAGTGTGTGTTTTTAAAAACACAACCAGCCACAAATATCCAGAGTGCAAATTTAATACATGTCCTCCCAGAACTTCCCGCAAATCTGCCCGAGCACACAGAAGTTGTCTCGATTGCCGGTAAACTAACCAGCTTTCTTTACTATGTCTCACCCCGTATTAATGAAATTTTGTATCTTTTGTAAGTATTACAGTTAGCGATTTGCCACTTACACAAAATTCATTTACAGCATAAAACTAACCAGCTTTCTTCACTATGTCTCACCCCGTATTAATGAAATTTTGTATCTTTTGTAAGTATTACAGTTAGCGATTTGCCACTTACACAAAATTCATTTACAGCATAGTTTAAATTAACCTGGTTGTCTAAGAAACATTCTAAATATGAAATCACAAAAGTTTTCACTCGCGTATTACAGAGGACGCCACCAGGTTAATGCGATTTTCACTGGTATATGCTAGATTTGAACCATTCTTATTCGCACAGCAAAAGAACTATTTTAAAAAGGGGGCAAAAACACAAAAGAAAAGAAATTAAATACAAACATATTTGGCTAGAATGTATGCGGTTAATATATGGATATATTTTTACACAAAATTCAAAAAGGAGATTTTTGCTAATTAATCAAAGGCTCTGTTATATTCACTTCTTATAATGTATATACAGCAAGATACAATTACTTATTAGCACCCAGCATGTGTCCAGCATAACAACCAAAAAAGAAACACTGTGTAGTTTGGGAGTTTTAACTAAAATGACTTGAATAAGGAATTTATGGCTAGTGCAGATTCGGAGAAAAAACAAAAGTACATATAAGAAAAAATATGCCATGCAATGTTGTCAAACTGCTGCACAAAATTAATGTTGTATATTTGTATGTTCTCTACGCATTAAAAAGTGGGGACATGAAAATTTTTAAAAAGAGGACAAGCAGATTTTTCAGGTTTGTGTTTATTGAGAAACACAGAGTGAATGAGATTCAGCATTTCAACTTGTAAATGACAAACTGAGAATAGCAAAAATAAAATTATTAACTTATACATACTGTACATATTTTGTAAAAATTTTGAAGTACTGCTTTTTAACATTAATCTAGTTACACAAGTACATGAAGCTAATGAAGCCTGAATGGCGTTTTTGGTGAGCACTCTTTTTTGGCACCTCTTTCAGTGAAGCACATTAGTTCATGGTATCTCAAGTATGAACTGTCCAGAGTCAATCTCTCGTAGTTGTATAATGACTACTGGTGTGACGCCTTTCCACAGTTTTGCTATGTGCTCATGCAGTTGCTGTAGGTCAAAGGTTAAGTGAACCCCAGCAGCGTGACTTAACTACAACTGCCACTGAGCACATCAGTAAAGCAAAGCCGTCTGCCGCATTAGTTCAGTAGCTTCAGTTGTGCCGCCTTTTCTTTGTTATTTTACATGGACTTTACTTAATTATGCATTAGTCTATGCGACATACAGTAATTTACTGGCAGGATCTTGCTTGGAACAAGAAAAAATAAACTACATAAGGTCCTAACTAGCTGTAAAAACTGTTACTATTGCAAGCCGTTGTCAAGTGTACACAAATGTGTTGACTGGTTCACTTAACATTCGACCTTTTCACGATCATCATCAATCGCTAGAACTGTGAAAAGGAGTATTTGACAAAAAATCAAAAACAATCATCGCTGAAAGTTCCATATTTCGAGAACCGATTATAAAATATGAAATTGATTAAATGTTTCACCAACAGAAATCTAAAAAAAATCCTTTTCAAAGACCTTTTACAACAGTTTACATGTTCAATGAACCGAAGAAAATTACGCAGTTGTCTTTTTGAAAACAATTCTGCAGACCATGATCACAAACACACTTTGCCGAATTTGTAAGTGCGCGGCAGACAGGCTTCACAGCATGGCACCTCTACAAGCTAGAAAAATTTATAATTATCTCGGAAAAGCAGAGTCAGACATTTGGAAGAATTCTGTTTTTATAGCATTGAAGGCTCACTAGGCAAAACATGTGGTATGTGCAACATTAGCAAAAAAGAATATAATAATAATGGTAAGCGTGGTGATGTAGTCATAAGACTCTGTTAGCATTACGCCATTCTAACTCACATTCGAAGCCATTCGATTATACAAATGTATTGAAAAATCGATTCTCGAATTGATAAGTAATGATCGAATTAATTGATTTACAGAAAAATAGATTTTCCACCACTAAAAATATGCAAAAAAAACACATTACTGTCATTAGTGTATAAAGTAAATGAAGCACTTCCTGCATTTTGACAGTTCAAGTGTGTTTTTTCGGTGAAACAAATGCACTTTAAAAAGTTTAATACATGGTATCTGAACTACGGACTTCCTCTATAATGTGATACTCAGAGAAGAGTTAAATTGAAATTAAAGTTATGATTATGCTAAAAACAGGGCGCACATATCAAACATGAAAAAAGAATAGAATTGCCTTTAAAGACAGGAAACCAATTTAAAAATACTTATTTTAACCGATCTGA
>JAQGDQ010001853.1:5000-17500 GCA_030141605.1 Tubiluchus corallicola
TATTTGTACGTTAAGCAACATAGAGCCTGGGTAGTGCTTGGATGGGTGACCGGCTAGGAATACCAGGTGCTGTAGGCTTGCAGGATGCCCACACTGTATCTCGACACTAGGCGGATGAGCTGCACAAGCAGCCAACGACTAGAGGGCGGAGGAGGTCAAGTGACCCAACGGCCATGTGTAGAGGAGTAAACCTTCCAAATCAGGAGTGGAGCCCCGAATGCGGACCAGTGCAGCATGCTCTCTGACTCCGGCAGCTCCTGCAGCCAACCGGGTGCCAAACGTATTGCTCCGCTTTTCTTTGGACTACACCAGGGAGGAAGAGAGGGGGTTCCTGTTGTCTGACCAACTCAGGATCTCCATACACCTTGCCCAGGCGTGCGCCCTGGAGACTTTCAAGGATCGCACTGGTCAGCCACAGTCGAGGCTGCAGCTCCATCAATGTGATCAATAACTGACTCTCTTGGCGCACACTCCATTGTCTTCCGAGACAGAAGGATGCCAACAACTTATTGATAACGTTACAATCAATACAAGATGTAGGTAACAATAGCATAAGTATCCATATTAACTTATCGTCATGCTAATGTCTTGCACTTCAAGTACAACAGTGTTACTTGCATGCTTGTTTGAGATTAAAGAAACTTTTTAGATGCTATTAGTGATATTCGAAACAAAAGTGCATCTCTTTTCTACAAAATTTTGTCTATCGTTGCAGGGAAATATTGTATCATGTGGCTTTTTGTAATAATTTTGCTGATATTAGAAGGTAAGAATTGAATATACACAGTCACACGTAAGAAAACACTTTGTGAAGTCACTGCAGGAACTAACAACTAATTTTATCGTTTAAACAGTTTTGGTTGGACGTTTTTTGTTTGTTTGGTTGGTTACTTACTTATTTACTTGCTTGCTTGCTTGCTTGCTTGCTTGCTTGCTTGCTTGCTTGCTTGCTTGCTTGCTTACTTACTTACTTACTTACTTACTTACTTACTTACTTACTTACTTACTTGATGCCAACAATTTGTAGGTGAGCGAGGTCCATTTCTGAATCAGAAGCAGCATGTAACAAAATTAGATTTTGCAGTTCGCAAAACAACTGACACGCTCGACCAAAAATTTCCCGGTCTATTGAAAAGTTCGGAATGCTCTACTTCCTTGTTGCTTGGCTTAAGTGTAAACTCCTGCGTTCGACCAAGGATGGCGGCAAACTTGTACCAGTTTGAAGCATTCAGACGTAGCATTTAGTGAGTGCCTAGATCACTTGGCTAATGAATGAACAGCCAGCGACGGTAATCTCTGGATAACTGCACATGCTCGACTTCAGTAGGGTACACTGCACACGCTCGATTTCAGTAGGGTACACTGCACACACTCGATTTCAGCAGGGTACACTGCACATGCTCGATTTCAGTAGGGTACATTGCACACGCTCGATTTCAGTAGGGTACACTGCACACGCTCGATTTCAGGAGGGTACACTGCACACGCTCGATTTCAGGAGGGTACACTGCACACGCTCGATTTCAGTAGGGTACACTGCACACGCTCGATTTCAATAGGGTACACTGCACACGCTCGATTTCAGTAGGGTACACTGCACACGCTCGATTTCAGGAGGGTACACTGCACACGCTCGATTTCAGTAGGGTACACTGCACACTCTCGATTTCAGGAGGGTACACTGCACACGCTCGATTTCAGTAGGGTACACTGCACACGCTCGATTTCAGTAGGGTACACTGCACACGCTCGATTTCAGTAGGGTACACTGCACACGCTTGATTTCAGGAGGGTATACTGCACACGCTCGATTTCAGGAGGGTACACTGCACACGCTCGATTTCAGTAGGGTACACTGCACACGCTCGATTTCAGTAGGCTACACTGCACACGCTGGATTTCAGTAGGGTACACTGCACACGCTCGATTTCAGTTGCCAATGGTTGCAGAGTGCTTCATATCAAACTCATAACTCACACCCACCTTTTAGCAACATCGTTCACATATTACGTAAACTATATGTAACTATAAGAAAACAGTAAACCTTTTCACAGTTCCAGCGATTGATGGTGATCACGAAAAGGTCATAGGTTAAGTGTACCAGACAACACATTTGCGTACACTTGACAACGCCTCCCAGACCATGCTATTGTAATAGCAACAGTTTTAACAGTTAACTACAACCTTAACTAATTCATTTTTTTCTAGTTCCCAAGCAAGATCCTGCTAGTAAATCACTCTACATGCAAACTAATTTATAAATATGTAAAGTCCACACAAAACAACAAACGTTGCTGAACTGATGTGGTAGAAGGGTTTACTTTACCCACACGTCACATGACACGCGCAGTTAAAATGCTTTGCTGTGGTACACTTCACCATTCACCTACACGTCAAGGGTTCTGCGTGAAATGCACAGGGACCTACACGTGAATTGAGTGTGCATAACGAGACTGTGAAAAGACTTACTAACAAGTGGCTATCAAATCAAAACAATTGATTTTACCTTGCTTGAATGTTTGTTTGAGAAGCAGCGGTTCCAGTGATGGGTCCAGCTCTTCGCCAACATTCTCAACTAAAACCGGCTGTCCGAACTGTGTATAAACAGATAACAGAGGAATGTGAAAAATTGTTTCTTTGTGTTAACCCTTTCACTACGTGGTTGCTGTGTAACTTTTGCACAATTCACGATAACTTCTTGTGGTGTGTTACTAAAACAGAATCTTGTAAATGAGCAAACAGTTGTTCGTTATTGAGTAAAAATAATGAATATTAGTTTTATTTCTACAGATGCGAGCACACATACAAGCACTCACGCACATGTACACACACACGATGCACACACGCACGCATGCACGCACACACACTTGTTGCAAAGTAACCCCAGTCCCAAGGCTGTTAAACTTTTCTACAATGTTTTGCATGGCGGTAGCAGTGAAATAAACAGACCTGGGTGACTGCGCTTAATGCTGAGTTTGGGGGGCAGTCTACTGCCTTCCGCCCCTTGTATGTAAAACATAGGCAGCAGTGTGCCGCCTTCCGTAGTAAAAGGGTTAAACGTTTCTTTGCCACAGAAAAATGCTAAGAATTACAGAGAAAATAATGGTAGTCTGACTGTTAGTTGTGCTTAGAGACCATCAAAATTTTATATTAGGCAGTTGAATGATAATAAACTTAAGTCTCCTCCCTCTACAAAGTAAATAACCAAGGCAATATGCAGAAAAAACCACCCGGAAGTGGTTTCCCAGCAGCTACCCATCTCGCCTAAATGACTAGGTTTAGCGATGCTTTACTTCAGCCACTAAGCACACACCGTGACCACTCAACTGTCTTGCACGCCCGTAAGGATTTTACAGATAAATATATATATATAATCGTATTTTAAAAGCAGGCTGTATTTAATGTTTTCGAGCAGAAGCGTATCAAGACTTTACGACCATCTAGGCTGACTGTTCTGTCCCGTCCATCCCTATTGTGAATTCATGGTTGTTTATGTAATGCGCAGAATAAGCAACTACTTGTGGTGTATTAGAAACACTATTAACCTAGATTCTATATACAGTCAACCCTCGTTAAACCGGACTAATTGGGGGGTGGGTGGGTGGTTGGTCCAGTTTAGCCGATTGTCCGATTTATCCGATATGCCTATATATGGTCTATATTATACAGGAATAATCACCTCAATAAAGCCTATATACATTGCACTATATACTATACTGTATATTACTTTAGAATAGTTAACCTGTGAGGATAAAGAAATTAGCGAATGCTTTCGATGGGGTAAGCAAACTGAATTTTGGAGGTAATCGTAGCAGGATGGGCGGCACCGTGAGCCGCTTCGGCCCGTCAGTGGCTCCTGGTGAGTTGGTAGGCCGTGTTGTGTTTAGCGCTCCGGCTCGGTCGGAAATTGGTCAGTTTCCTTTACCACGGATGACGTCCGTCTTATCCGATATCCGGGCTAACGGGGTCCGGTTTAACGAGGGTCGACTGTAGTAATTATTAATTACACGTATTTGCACAGCATTTATGTAGAAATAGGCTCCGCAACTGCTTGTTGCGTGATATCTTGTACCTGTTTGTTATGTTAAACTTACATAAAAGCAAGATCAGTAACTGCCTGTGGTGTGTTGTAAAATGCAACCTTTATATGAATATGAAAGAACACACATAGTTAGCGAATTGTTAATTGTTTCGGAACACATTATTCATGAACCCAATTCAAAGTGACCTTTGACCTCACCTGTATACAATTCTCCAGGGTGCGCATGTAGTCGGAGTCGGTGAGTTTGACAACGCTCAGTTTATTGTGACGCTCCATGTTCTTAATCCACTTGTTCGCTTGACCTTGTGGATCAATCATTAAGGGCCTGGAATCCACATCAAGATCAAATTACAGATTCTTTTCAGATGATGGATTGTGATAAACCAGAAACAATAAACATAAAAACAAAATATGATTAACAATATAATCTAGCAGTTAATTAATTGATGGAATTAAGTGAAAAATTTTGAGTCAGCTAAGATTCGAACCGAGAACTTTGTTGTATCTGGCGTCACACTCCGCCAATTGAGTTATCAACTCTTATGGCAAAATAGATCCTTTAACGGAAATTGTAACTGCAATATGCATAACGACACTTATTTATTGGAGGGTGCTGCCCTCTACGAGCAGTGCGGAGAGGAAAGGACAGGAGGAGAACAATGATGGTTGCGTTTTTATTCACAGCAATGTTTTTTTTATCGTTTTTGTGTTTTAGTTAACAACAGCTTTTAGTTATTACCAAATTTGTACCTTGAGAAATTTTAAATCTTGATGAAGAGCCAATGATGTAAGTTACATGAATTTAAATAATTTAATTAAGTTTACGAATTCGATCTGTGAAATTTGTAAAAGTACTTTGACCAATAGGTTGTCTCCAATATTGACCAACATGACCAATAGGTTGAATAAATGACCAAAATTTATTAAGCTTCTGTTTATCATTCTATTTATTTTTCTTACTTGTTAATATTCTCTTTATTATTTTCTTTAGAATAAACGACTTTGGAACATGAATGAAATAGTGAAGGCTTTCTGTACATAACAGAAATGGATAAGACTCATAAACAATGGGCAAGACGAGGTCAGAACGACCTGGCATTACTACCTCACAATGCAGCATGTTTTATTTAAAGTTACATGCCAATTGATTGACGCATAAAGCATGCTCCAGATCGACGCATTAGGCCACTCGGCCACTGCTGTGGCCAAAAGACATTTCCGTGTTTTGAAATATGGGGGGGGGGAGGGAAGCTTACCACCGTCGAGAGTTGCCAACGATGACACCGTTATCAATGGAGAAGCTGTCTCGGGGCAAACCGGCAATGTTCCAAGCCTGAATTTTGATCGGTTCACCCAAAGTCTTGCTGAGGGAAAAATCCTGAGAACATCGTATGCCATTATCCTGCAAAAGTCATGGATCATTTATTTCACATTACACATTTACAATAGTTTCATGTACAATATCTAGTGAAAGGGCCTACAATGAACGTAATACAAGTAAGAAATACTGCACAGGAAAAGCCTCAAACACTGTTCACTTATACACGAAGGTAAATGTGTTGCGGTCAATCAAAAAGCAGGTCTTGTTAGAATGTCCCACACAGTGAAAGAAAAAAAGTTATGAAAATAATCTGAAAATTTAAAGTGAATCGCGTGATAAAAAAACATTAGTGCTTAAAATGGAATGATGTAATGAATGAAGTTCATATATGAGATGATATAAAAGATAGAAAGACTATTATTTGTTAATAGTATGTAAAATTAAAATAACTTGATTAAGCTAACACCACTGTTTTGCAACTACTGTGAGGATGGATAGAAATTTTGATTACTCACTGATACTTACTTAAATGACACTTAAAAAACGCCAAAATTTGGTATTAAACAATGAAAATAAGCAGATCGGAATTACATTTTAACTAATGACCGTATTGAAAGTCGTCTGGCTTCATGTCAATATTGCAAAACTGACATAAGCGAGTAACAAACGACAAAAAATTAAACTTAAAAACGAAAGAGGCAGGCATGCAGGCAGACAGACAGACAGTCAGTCAGATAGACAGACAGGCAAACAAAGAGGCATGCATGCAGGCAGACACACAGACAGACAAACAAAGAGGTAGGCATGCAGGCAGGCGACAGACAGACAGACAAACAAAGAGGCAGGCATGCAGGCAGACAGACAGACAGGCATGCATTTATATGATCATTACCTATTATTATTTGATTCAGGGCGTCCTTGCACAAAGCAAGCAACTTTTTAATGCCTTCAACATTTTTTTACAGCTATAATTTCATTTACAAGTGTATTTAGGGAAAAATCGCATTTCGAAACTTGCTTGGACAATGATTGGACTATTATTTTATATCATTTTACTTAAAGCTAGTTAACAGGTATTCCAGGTATAGTAGGAACGTAAACTTCTGTATCTTAATTGTAATGAATAACCTTAAAGCCAAGTGAATCACTACTGTCATCTCCCCATTAACTACGTAATTATCTAAATGCATATAGTAGTATGAGTGTAGGCAGGAAGTAGATCCTTGGGGAAAACCTGCCTGGCGTGTGATTAGTATTCGTAATCTTAAGTTCAAGATTGTCAAATGAACAATACATCATCTCACAAACTGAAACCTGATTATGAGCTGCTGAATGGTCTAGTGGTCTTAACATTGGAATGGCAACCCAAAGATCCTTGGTTCAAATACAGAATCAGCCTCAGATTTTTTTACATTTCCAACTTTTCAGTCAGACTTGGCCTCAAAAGGTTAATAGTTATGAGTCAGTTGCCAGTTTTTTTAACCAAACTGCTACCTAGGAAAGGCCAATGGTTACTGAGTTACAGTATAAAGTGTGAAGATATGAACACATCCCTAGAGAAATAGAATTCATAAGTAAATTTGTTGATAGAAGGTATCGGACGTTTTCCTTGTATCGAATAATAATTTGTCGTTTTCAGGGAAACAATTTTCTAATGGAGAATTCCACAGATGAAAACCCCGAGGAAAAAATCAATTTACAAGCAGGTGTTCTTACGTTTGTCTGCCTGATCCAATCCTGTATGCAGTTGTTACGGAAAGCAGCCGTGAAAGCGCCGAGGTAGGCGATCACGCCCGAGGCGATCAGCACGTCACCGGTCAGGTTGCTGTACGTGTCCTTCAGCTGTACGGCCGCTTGTGACCAACGGTCTTTCTCCCCGCCGAGGCCACCGATCAGCTTCGTCGCTCGCTCCAGTTTCCTCTCGCACTGGTCGACGGAAATTTCCAGCTGTTTCTTCTTCTCTGTAGCCTAGCAACAAAGCAACAATGCAGCAAAGGGTGCTGACAAGCCGTTGCTATAGCAACGTCTAGTTTTTTGCTGGATTAACTGCTGTGTTTACCTGTCCTGATGGCAGATTTCTTTTATTTTAGAATTCCGTATTGCTAATGTCTACAGTCTACAATGGATGCAATGGATGTATGATGATGATTCTATAATGAAGGGTTCGGAAAGGGTGCTGACAAGCCACTGGAATAGCAACGTCTAAATTTTTTGCTGGATTGTACCTGTCCCAAGGGCAGATTTCTTTTATTTTAGAATTCTCTATGGCTAATGTCTACAATGGATGTAATGGGCATATGATGATGATTCTATAATGAAGGGTTCGGAAAGGGTGCTGACAAGCCATTGCTATAGCAACGACAAAATGTTTTTGCTGCATTAACAGCTGTGTTTACCACTCCTGAGGGCAGATTTCTTTTATTTTAGAGTTCTGTATGGCTAATATCTACAATAGACATGACGGGCATACGATGGTGATGAATTGTTGAAGATTGTAGAACGGAAGTGGTGCTGACAAGCCACTGGTATAGCAACATCTAGTTTGTATGCTGGATTAACAGCTGTGTTTACCACTCCTGAGGGCAGATTTCTTTTATTTTAGAGTTCTCTATGGCTAATGTCTACAATGGACGTAATGGGCGTATGATGATGATTCTATAAACAAAGGTTCGGAAGTGATGCTGACAAGGCGCTTATTCACCAATCGGGTCCAGTATTGCTTCACTTCAGTCACTATGCACACATGGTGACCGGGGATAATTCAGGTAATGCCAGTGATGAATATGATCATAATTATGACCGTGATGATGATGATGATGGTGAAATGAAGATAATGATCTGATGATGACAACAATGATAATGATGACAACGACCCCCAGGCCAGCGATGAGGACAATCATAATTATGGCCAGGATGATGATGATGGTGGTGAAATGAAGATAATGATCTGATGATGACAATGATGATAATGATGACAATGACCTCCAGGCCAGCAATGAGGACAATCATAATTATGACCGTGATGATGATGATGGTGAAATGAAGATAATGATCTGATGACGACAATGATGATAATGATGACAATGACAGAGATGATGATGATGATGACTACAACTGCTACGCTAACAGCTCACCTCGTGAAATTGCTTCTTCAGAGCAACAAGCTCTTCCTCCACGGCGTGCAGTTCTTCTCGCTTGGTGTTGAGGATGGCCATGGTTTCGGCAAGCTGCTCCTCTGCTTCGTTGAGCTTCGCCTTCTTCGGGGCGACCACCTTGGCGACTCGATCGTATTGTTCCATGGCTCGGACCCACTTGCACAAACCTACAAGCCAGTAAAAAAGATGGCTTTCAAAATAAGATGATATCATTTGTCGACTCAGTCTCTCTCTCTCTCTCTCTCTCTCTCTCTCTCTCTCTCTCTCTCTCTCTCTCTCTCTCTCTCTCTCTCTCTCTCTCTCTCTCTCTCTCTCTCTCTCTCTCTTTCCAGTCTCTGGATTATTCACAATTTATTGCAGACTTGCAGACTTTGTTGCCATCAAAGCACGAAAAGTTGATTTTTGTTGAAGGTTTATGACATCTGCCCGAATATGTTTGTATAAATTTCAGTTATTTGTTGATTTAGATATAAATACAGGTAGTTTTTAATAAATTGTGTAATCTTATTTTTTTCGTATTCATTTTTGATTTTTCTATTTCATTTGGGGCCACCAAATTCACTTCGCCTAGGGCCGCCAGTTGTCGAGTCTTCAGTTGCATTGTGTCTCAAGATTGACTAAGTCTGCCTTAAGTTAACAACAATGGCGTCCAGATTCTGTGTTCTTCGCAGAAAAGCAACATGGCGTTATCAAATGTATTTTTGCAATGCTTTCTCTTTTTTACGCTATTTGTTCGTATAATAATTCGTAGGTCCAGTTGTCATTGGCTGACTGAGAAGCAGTCCTTCCTGGACCTATATCTTTACTCACACTGAAAGTAATTTTAGTTTGTTTTTATTTTAAATCTCCCGCAGTACTGTTCCGATGTCGCCATTACAAGACGTCAGGCACCAAACGTAAATCAAGGGATGTTAAATTATATCCCAAAAGACTTTCCGTGCAAATCTATATTACTTAGATTTTCGCTTACCTGCTAGAAAGAATTAGGTAACTAGGAATAATAATTTAAAATGTTTTCACCAATTGGTAAAATGTCACTGACTCACCCTCCAGGGTGCACCACTCACTTACCAAAAAACGTACTTTTAATCTTATTGGCAAGATACGGTAATTTAAAATTTCATTTAGTTAGCAACGTGTGCTACGAATGCTCTGATTATTTTTTCAAACTTCCAGCAATGTTATCTGAGCCTACCATCAAAATTGCTGTGCCTGCCGGTCATCGCGGGAGTTTAAATTTACGTGTTTTGTACAGCGTTACTACCGACATAAGCCCAGTATGCAAAAAGGCAGTAGGCAAGTGGTATAAAATTTCAAAACGAGTTTTTTAAGCTTTATGTAAGTATATTGTGCATCAAGAACAATTGTCTATGAATAAACGGACAGTTGAACATTGTCCCTTAACAAAGTAAACGATAGGGGGCAGTACTGTAGATCAGGGGTGTGCAAATTATCTGACTAGCCAGGCCACATTAAACTTTCCCGCAATTCCTGCAGGCCACATGCAGTTTGGTCAAGGAGCCAAGTACAGAAAGGCCTAATAACGATTTTTTTGCATCCGACCTGCGTACATCATTACTACTACACTCAAGAAACTATTTTAGAAGTTATTAAAATTTATATTACAAACCATATATTTCTACTTTCAGGACAGATAGTGGTAATTTCATTACAATGCATATTAGTAATGTATATCACACAGTCTGTGTAGTACAGTGACATTATGCTACAACCGTCTTGTAAGGGTTAATGGCATCCGATCTAGTAGAAAAAACTACCCGCACTATCTTTGGGATCGTGGCACGGGCTTCAGCTGGATGCACTCAATTAATCGCCCGGGCCGCACTTTCAATAGGTTGACAAATCTCTTCATGGGCCGCACAAATTCTATTGGCGGGCCGCAAGTGGCCCGCGGGCCGCAATTTGCACACCCCTGCTGTAGATGAAACCACCTTACTGTCCATGCCTGGTTGCTACCCATCCACTTACTACCTAGGCTTAACGTTGCTTAACTTCGGAATACGACGCGACCAAAGATTGTTGTCGAGTGATAATCAGCGTACGCTCAAGTTGCTACGGTAACGTACCTTCGGCGGCCGACGAAGCCTTAGCAACCTTGTCTGGATTGAACTCGGAACTCGTGACGTACTCCTTTCTAATTTTCGTCATTACTGCCACCTGTCATAACGACATCAATTAATAACAATACATCATGACAGCGGCATGGCATGTGGTGTTACTATTACTATTACTATTACTATTACTATGACTATGACTATGACTATTACTATGACTATGACTATGACTATGACTATGACTATGACTATGACTATGACTATGACTATGACTATGACTATGACTATGACTATGACTATGACTATGACTATGACTATGACTATGACTATGACTATGACTATGACTATTACTATTACTATTACTATTACTATTATTATTATTATTGTTGTTATTGTGCAATTATAATTTCTCTAGTGAGTAATTGATACCGATATGTTGTCTTTGTCGTACTCCTTCAAACTGTTCAGGAACTGCATGTCACCCAGCAACTTCTTGGACGGACCCCAATAATCCAACATCTGTGCGGAGAAAAACGAAATAATTAGAAATGCAGGCGGGATTAAGATTTAAGAGCGTGCAGAAAAGCACTGATAATATTATGCTATGTGTAATCCAGAATAAATGAATGAAATGAAAAAAAAGAAGATTCAATTAAAGTAAATGCCTAGGGCACTTGCTGAGGAGATCGCTGGCATCTGTTAGAATTAAATATAACATTGTAGAATGTTCTAGAAAGAAACGTCTAGAATGTTCCCTGGCACCCTATATAAGGCGAAGCAGGCCGCTGAGAGAGACAGAGAGAGAGAAAGAGAGAGGAGAGAAAGAGAGAGAAAGAGAGAGAGAGAGAGACAGAGAGAGAGAGAGAGAGAGAGAGAGAGAGACAGAGAGAGAGAGAGAGAGAGACAGAGACAGAGAGCGACAGAGAGAGAGAGAGAGAGAGAGAGACAGAGAGAGACAGAGAGAGACACAGAGAGAGACACAGAGAGACAGAGAGAGAGAGAGAGACAGACAGAGACAGAGAGAGAGAGACAGAGACAGAGAGAGACACAGAGAGACAGAGAGAGACACAGAGAGACAGAGAGAGACACAGAGAGACAGAGAGAGACAGAGAAACAGAGAGAGAGAGAGACAGAGAGACAGAGAGAGACAGAGAGAGAGAGACAGAGACAGAGAGAGACACAGAGAGATGCAGAGATACAGAGAGAGAGAGACACAGAGAGATTTTCAAAAATGACTGTTGTGGAGATCGCTAACATCTATTAGAATTACATAGAACATTGTAGAATGTTCCATTAGAATAATCGTCTTACCTTGTAGAATGTTCTAGAAAGAAACTTCTGGAAGCTTCTCGGGAACGCTATACAAGGCGAAGCAGGCTGCTGAGAGTCAGACACACAGATTCACACTTTTACTGTAATCATTTCGCGTTCCTTCATACTTTTGTGTTGTAGAATTCTCGCTTAATAAACTAGTTTAATTTGACTAGTGTTTTCTGCTTTTCTCTACGAGCCTTCCGAGAGAAACAAAACACAACAGCAAAAAGCAGGCAAAAAAACAGATAAAATTTTATTAAAGTACGTTAAAGACCATAAAGGTCTTTCTCAGTTTAAAATGTGAGGCTGAGACCTACAGGTGAATTAGGTACCTTGTACTTTGGCTGGGTTGTTTTGCATATCATTAAATAGCATCATATCAACTACTTGATGTAAGGTAGTAACGCATTGACATGATCATGAGAATATTACTAATTGTGTACTACGGCCATATCACGTTGAAAACACCGGTTCTCGTCTGATCAGCGAAGTTAAGCGATGTAGAGCCTGGTTAGTACTTAGATAGGTGACCGCCTAGGAATACCAGGTGGTGTAGGCTTGCGGGATGTCCACACTGTATCTCGATACTAGGT
>JAQGDQ010001853.1:20000-23308 GCA_030141605.1 Tubiluchus corallicola
TTGACCCGGCCAATAAGAAACCCAGTTTTAGTTGTGTCAGCCGCTCAGTGATGGGAGTCGAGCTGGCCGTTATTTTTGCCGGCTGCGAAGATTTCCGCTCTTGCACTAATCACGTGACACTGCAAATCACTGGTTGAAACATGGCAAACGCATTGCAGATTTGCAGCCAGATTGTGCGTGTGCTGGCAGAGATACTAAACTTTAGAAATTTTTCAACGATGGAAAGATGGTCAATATAAATTAAATGCACAAACAGCCAACGTTAGTCACACGTATGTGATCATTTTGGTGTTTTTGGCGCTGATTCGTCGGTAGTCAAGATAAGCCTCGCCAAGAGATGATTTTAGAAAATAGCACGATCACGTTTTAATTGGTCATGGGCGTCGCGTCACCGAGGGCCTATAGAAATTTACTACGCTTGACCACAAGTTAGCTTGGCATGCATAAATGTTGAGAATTCGAGGCCTCTTTTGAGAGAATTTGAGAATTTCTTTCTTGACTGCTTTAGGTCAGTGAAATCCTTGATCCACCCCTGGCTTCACAAATGCTTGCTTCTGAAACTCACTTTGTATTCTAAATAGCCAATTGCTTTACCAAACCTGTTTTGGATATAAGCACGTGGTGCCTCCTTGTGTTTGTTTTTGCAAATTTAGGCTGTTGATAGACAGGTGAGCCAGGACAGGAAATAGGCCATTGGCCTCATTTTGCAGACGGGATAGGAAAGAAGTCATTATTGTTCAGTACGTCATGTCGTTTTATAACAAAATTTTGTCATTCGAGTTCTCTTTAGCAAGTTAGTAAGATGCGGCAAAGATGTAAGTTTGATTTCTTAATATTTCATGATATTATTATACATTTTCATTGTAGCAGTCAATTATCCATTGGATTAGTAGAAAATGTTTTTATTTCCTTCAGATAAAATGAAGTCGAGTCGCACATAATGTATCAGTCAGTCAGTCAGTCAGTCAGTCAGTCAGTCAGTCAGTCAGTCAGTCAGTCAGTCAGTCAGTCAGTCAGTCAGTCAGTCAGTCAGTCAGTCAGTCAGTCAGTCAGTCAGTCAGTCAGTCAAATATGTCATGATGTGATAGTGATTATGGGATGAGACGATGATTGCCCATTTTGGACAATAAAAAATCATAATTTACATTTTTAAAGACTGTTTTGAAAAGAGCAGACAAATAAGTGTGTCAGTGAAATTGAGTTTCCTACCTTTAGAGTGTTCAATGCTGCCAGGGCGGCTTCCAGGGCAGGTATGGCTTCCGCCAACTCGCTCTCGCACTCGTCCTTGAGTATCTGCGCCTCGGCCGCTTGCTCGTTGGCCACCGCCTCGTCGGACCTCACCTGCTCGCTCTTCTTTTCCACCTCGATGGACTCCTTCTCGATGATGGCCATCATTTTCTCGTTTTCGGTGGAGGCGGTGACCAGCTGAGGCTGCAACTCTTCCAGTTCCACTTGCATCTCCGCGATCTGCGCCGCGGCAAACGCTAGCTGCTCCAGGCCGACCTCGTAGCGACGTTTGGCCTTGGAGATCTCGCTCTGTTTCTTGCCCAGCAAAGATTTGAACGACTCGATGAGTTCAAGGTAGGAAGTTGGTGTGACGTAGTTGTGGCGACCAAGTTTGAGTGAAAAACTAAAATAAGAAAAACACTTTTTATCAGTGAAGAAGTTTTATTGCATTTATCTAACTAACCATTCATTTATTTATTTATTTATTTAGTTATTTATTTATTTATTTATTTTGTTATTTATTTATTTATTAATTAATTAATTTATTTATTTGGTTGGTTGGTTGGTTGGTTGGTTAGTTAGTTGGTTAGTTAGTTAGTTAGTGAACCATAACAGAACTGTCACAAAGTTATTTTTTATGAAGTTGCTGTTGTTGTTAATGTCGTTGTTGCTATGTCTGTTGTTGCTGTTGCTGCTGCTGTTGTTGTTGTTAATGTCGTTGTTGCTATGTCTGTTGTTGTTGCAGTTGCTCAGCAGCTTTTGTTAATGCCGTTGTTGCTGTTGCTGCTGCAGTTTTTCTTAATGTCATTGTTGCTATTGTTGTTGCTGCTGCTGTTGTTAATGTCGTTGTTGCTGTTGCTGCTGCTGTTATTGTTCATGTCGTTGTTGCTATGTCTGTTGTTGCTGTTGCTGCTGCTGTTGTTGTTGTTAATGTCGTTGTTGCTATGTCTGTTGTTGTTGTTGCTGCTGCTGTTGTTGTTAATGTCATTGCTGCTATGTCTGTTGTTGCTGTTGCTGCTGCTGCTGTTGTTGTTAATGTCATTGCTGCTATGTCTGTTGTTGCTGTTGCTGCTGCTGTTGTTGTTAATGTCGTTGTTGCTATGTCTTTTGTTGCTGTTGCTGCTGCTGCTGCTGTTTTTGTTAATGTCATTGTTGCTATGTCTGTTGTTGCTGTTGTTAATCTCATTGTTGCTATGTCTGTTGTTGTTGTTGTTGTTGTTAATCTCATTGTTGCTATGTCTGTTGTTGTTGTTGCTGCTGGCATTGTTGCTATGTCTGTTGTTGCTGCTGCTGCTGCTGTTGTTGTTAATGTCATTGTTGCTATGTCTATTGTTGCCGTTGCTGTTACTGTTGTTGTTAATGTCGTTGTTGCTATGTCTTTTGTTGCTGTTGCTGCTGCTGTTGTTGTTAATGTCATTGCTGCTATGTCTGTTGTTGCTGTTGCAGCTGCAGTTTTTGTTAATGTCATTGTTGCTGTTGCTGCTGCTGCTGCTGCTGTTGTTGTTAATGTCATTGCTGCTATGTCTGTTGTTGCTGTTGCTGCTGCTGTTGTTGTTAATGTCGTTGTTGCTATGTATTTTGTTGCTGTTGCTGCTGCTGCTGTTTTTGTTAATGTCATTGTTGCTATGTCTGTTGTTGCTGTTGTTAATCTCATTGTTGCTATGTCTGTTGTTGTTGTTGTTGTTAATCTCATTGTTGCTATGTCTGTTGTTGTTGTTGCTGCTGGCATTGTTGCTATGTCTGTTGTTGCTGCTGCTGCTGCTGTTGTTGTTAATGTCATTGTTGCTATGTCTATTGTTGCCGTTGCTGTTACTGTTGTTGTTAATGTCGTTGTTGCTATGTCTTTTGTTGCTGTTGCTGCTGCTGTTGTTGTTAATGTCATTGCTGCTATGTCTGTTGTTGCTGTTGCAGCTGCAGTTTTTGTTAATGTCATTGTTGCTGTTGCTGCTGCTGCTGCTGCTGTTTTTGTTAATGTCATTGTTGCTATGTCTGTTGTTGTTGTTGTTAATCTCATTGTTGCTATGTCTGTTGTTGCTGTTGCTGCAGCAGTTTTTGTTAATGTCGTTGTTGCTGTTGTTGCT